>JAFFSR010000141.1:0-298274 GCA_017163975.1 Anastatus disparis
ATCACTTATCACTATCACCATATCACTATCACTATCACTATCACTATCATCACTATCACACACTATCACTATCACTATCACTATCACTATCACTATCACTATCACTATCACTATCACTATCACTATCACTATCACTATCACTATCACTATCACATCACTATCACTATCACTATCACTATCACTATCACTTATCACTATCATTATCATTATCATTATCATTATCACTATCATTATCACTATCACTATCACTATCACTATCACTATCACTATCACTATCACTGTCACTATCACCATCATCACTTTCACTATTATTATCATTATCATTATCATTATCATTATCATCATCATTATCATTATCATTGACACTATCACTATTACTATCACTATCACTATCACTATCACTATCACTATCACTATCACTATCACTATCACTATCACTATCACATCATCACTATTACTATCATTATCACTATCACTATCATCACTATCACCATCACCACACTATCACTATCACCATCACTATCATCATCACTATCACTATCACTATCACTATCACTATCACTATCACTATCACTATCACTATCACTATCACTATCACTATCACTATCACTATCACTATCACTATCACTATCACTATCACTATCACTATAACTATCACTACCCTTATCACTATCACTATCACTATCACTATTATTATCACAATCACTATTATTATCACTATCACTATCACTATCACTATCACTATCACTATCACTATTATTATCAAAATCACTATTATTATTAAAATCACTATTATTATCACTATCACTATCACTATCACTATCACTATCACTATCACTATCACTATCACTATCACTATCACTATCACTATCACTATCACTATTATTATCACTATCACTATTACTATCACTATCACTATCACTATCACTATCACTATCATTATTATTATCATTATCATTATTATTATCATTGTCATTGTCATTGTCATTGTCATTGTCATTGTCATTGTCATTGTCATTGTCATTGTCATTGTCATTGTCATTGTCATTGTCATTGTCATTGTCATTGTCATTGTCATTGTCATTGTTATTGTCATTGTCATTGTCATTGTCATTGTCATTGTCATCGTCATCGTCATCGTCATCGTCATCGTCATCGTCATCGTCATCGTCATCGTCATCGTCATCGTCATCGTCATCGTCATCGTCATCGTCATCGTCATCGTCATCGTCATCGTCATCGTCATCGTCATCGTCATCGTCATCGTCATCGTCATCGTCATCGTCATCGTCATCGTCATCGTCATTGTCATCGTCATCGTCATTGTCATTGTCATTATCATTATCATTATCATTATCATTATCATTATCATTATTATTATTATTATCATTATTATTATCATTATTATTATTATTATTATTAGACCGATTCAAAAAACAACGCTAATGATGGGCCGTATAACGGTCCTTCAAGCCAACTTACACAGAAGTAACGCAGCCAACAGCCTTCTGACTCAAATTATATACGAGACAAAGGCTGATGTGCTCTTCATAAGCGAGCAGTACACAAACTTGCTCAAGGAGACCTGGTTTAGAGACAAGCTTGGCACTGCAGCGATCTACGTAGACCCAAAAAACATCAGAGTAGACGCAAACGGAGCTGGAGAAGGCTTCGTATGGGTCAAAAGCAGGAACGTTACATACATGAGCTATTATTTTACACCAAACACAACAGCAGACACGTTCAGGCGACGTCTGGATATGCTAGAGAACTCTGTCCGTGGAATGGAAGGCGACGTTGTCGTCGCAGGGGACTTCAACGTGAAAGCGTTGGAGTGGGGAATGCCACTGAAGGGCAGCAGAGGAGAATACATCATAGAAATGGCAGACAGACTCGGCCTAACAGTGCTAAACACCGGAAGCACTCCGACATTAAGACGAGGGGCTAGCGGTACGATTTCTGACGTATCCTTCGCATCAGAAAATCTTTTACGTAAAGTGTCAGATTGGAAGGTGCTTGAGACATACAATGGAAGTGTCCACCAACACATCACATTTCAAATCCATGATGGATCCCAATCATCGAGGCGAAATGTGGCTAGACCAGTCAGATGGAACGTTGCCAAGCTGGACTCTGAGAAACTTGTCCAAGTACTGCAGCAAGGATTCGACAATCTACCGGATGCGACAACTGCCACCGAAAACGCCGACGCTGCGGAGGTTTTCGTGAAAGAGACGATGAGTCTCATTCACAGAGCCTGTGATGCATATATGCCGCGCAAGGGATCGCGACATCATAAGCGTCCAGCGTATTGGTGGTACGACGAAATCGCTAGAACCAGGTCAGAAGCTCTAAGTCTCAAAAGATGATGACAGAGAGCAATAAAGAAGAACTCACCAGAAGCAGATTTTTTGTCTGCGCAATACAGAGACGTGCATAAACGGCTTCGTAAGAAGATCAATCGAAGCAAAGCACAATGCTGGAAAGACCTAAGCGAAGACGTTAACGGAGAGGTGTGGGATTTGGCTTACAAGATTGTGACCAAGAAGCTCAACGCCGCCCCCACGTTGCCATTTGAAGAAGAGACCATGGCGAACATCGTCAACCACTTGTTCCCTACGCATCGACCACTCGAAGAACAGGAGAATACAGGAGAACCAGGAGAGATTTCGCTCTTTACAAGCGGAGAGCTACAGATAGCTGCAAGAATAATGAAGGACAAAAAGGCACCTGGCCCTTATGGAATACCATCCAAGGTCCTTAAATGCATAGCGGTGAAAGCGCCATCTCTCTTATTGAACATGTAAAATGCGTGCCTCCAGATGGGTGTGTTTAGTACTTCCTGGAAGGTTGCACGTCTTGTGCTGATCAACAAAGGAAAGGAAGGTGATCCCTGGCATCCATCGTCCTACAGGCCACTGTGCATGTTGGACGAAGCAGGGAAGCTATACGAGAGGCTGCTAAGACTGCGATTACAAAGAGCCGTGCAGGCGGCTGGCGATCTCGCCGACAACCAGAACGGCTTTAGAAAAAAGCGGTCCATCGTTAATGCAGTAGAAGAGGTAGTAAATGTAGCGAGAGAAGCATGGACTGGAAACCATCATTCCCGTCTTATCGCGTCCCTCGTCATGTTAGATACGAAAAACGCTTTCAACTCGGCAGGATGGCCTGACATCCTTGCTGCGTTGAAAGAGTTTAATGTACCAGAATACCTTATGCGAGTGATACGAGACTATCTGAGAAACCGTATCCTCCGCTATGAGACAGAAGAAGGCTAGCGTGAAAAGGACCTCAGCGCAAGCGTGGCACAGGGGTCAATATTCGGCCCAGACTTTTAGAACATTCTGTTCGATGCATTGCTCAGACTTGCAATGCTGGATGAGGTGAAAATGTTTGCGTACGCCGATGATGTCGCTTCAGTCATCACCGCAAAAAACGCGAACATTGCGCAGCACATATTGAATACGGCGATGAGAAGAATCTCCGAATAGCTGGTGAAACGTGGTCTCGAATTGGCGATGGCCAAGACAGAAATAGTGCCCTTAACCTGAGAAAACATTAACATCAAGTTTCCCATGACAGTAGGCACAAACGTGGTGCAGACAACGAGGGAGGTAACGTATCTTGGCATAAAGCTAGGCCATAAGTCTTATGGCCAACAATAGCGACCCAAAATCAAGCAAACGACGGCTTTTAATGTCAGTTACAACGTCCATCTTATTGTACGGCTCCAAAATATGGGCCGACTCAATGAGAAAAAAGACGCACTAAAAAACATTATCTTCTGTTCAAAGGGGAGGGGCTCTCAGAGTCACCAGCGCCTATCGCACTGTCTCGGGACCCGCGGTACTAGTCATCGCAGGAATCATCCCGATCGAATTACAGGCGTTGGAACGCAAGCAAACCTACTAACGGAAGAAACAGGAAGAAGAAACTGCAATAATCCAGAAAGAAGAAAGACAGGTAACCATGGAATCCTGACAAGAAACATGGAATCAGGAGGAAAAAGGCTGATGAACCAAGGCACTCATTAAGGAACTGGCTCCATGGGTTAAAAGAAAGCACGAGGAGGTAAACCATTACCTCACACAGTTTCTCAGTGACCATGGGTATTTCTGCACTTATCTCAGTAAAATGGGAAAGACCCAGAACCCGGGCTGCATCTTCTATTTCGCTGATCACGACGAAGCGTATCATACGTTTTTCGTCTGCCATCAGTGGAACGAAGAAAGACGCCAGGTTGGGAGGATATTTGAAGCGTTAACGCCGGATACTATCATCCGTGAAATTATATCGGCTAAAGAAAAGTGGAACGCTATGGCACTATTTGTCGAAAACATCCTAAGACAGAAGAAACCGTTCTTAGATATGGCAATTGAACTAAGTACGAATGAAGCGCTGGAAGTTAGGCTCACACCTGATTATTACCTAAAGGCAGTAGCCGGTCCCATAGATTCGGGTGAGGGTGACGACGAGGATTCGTCTTAACTGCGAAAACAAATCGTGCACCTAGTGAATGTTTGAGATAGCAGCAAAAGCGTCAGCTTTAGCTGTGGTATGAACGAAGTGCGTTGTACATAAGCGCGGGATCGAGAGTAAGTATGAGTCAGACGCGGTAGACAGGTTAGCCTCACATGAGGCATAAGATCGATCTCAGAACAAGAGAATCAAGACTAAAGTGAAAATTATGAACTGATTTTGCTCCTTTACAGAGCTAGTCCATACTGTATTAAATATAGGCGATTGATTTATGCTCCCTCTTATGGAGCCGATCGCCAGGTATTAGATACCCTTTTAATCATGTTGCACAAGAGGCATAGATCTATATATTCACAAATCTGTATATTTACAGATAAAGTCAGAAGGAAAAGGTCCAAGAGACTTAGAAGGTGGCGCCACCCTGAAGTAATGTGATAAATAGTCCTAGGGTGAAACAACGTCACAAGTGGAGATTGGAGAATCCCCTGTATGTCCAATGACTGCATTTTTTCGCTATCATTAGACAGGCAAGGGAATCGCGTAATTTTAGAGGTTAGCTAGTACATCTAGAACCCCTCTCAACCGTCTTTACCCTGTTCCCGGATATCTATCCAGGTCCAGCGAACTGACGGCGGTCTGGCAGCATATTTTTTTTGTTCAAATAATCTACAAAAAAAACAAAAACAAAAATATTATTATTATTATTATTATCATTATAATAATACTACATTTTTTTATACAAAGAAATATATCGTGAAGTGATTTCTTACTTGACATTAAATGATTCAACTCATAATTTATTAAGACCAGGCCAGAGTTAATCTGATACGAACCGTGTAACTATCGAGTTTTTTGTCATTGATTTAAGTATTAATAGATGTTTCTCCAAATTAAAGGTCGAGCGCAATCGATATTATTATGAACATCTATGCACAAGAAAAATAATTCTACCGCTTTGTTTTTGAGAAAAGTAAGGAACGCCTAAGTAAAAGTTTATGTTTATAATATTTTCGCGTTTCTTACTTTTCTCAAAAACAAAGCTGTAGATTTTTTTTTCTTGTGCATACATATTTGTAATAATAATATCTGTTACGCTTAGCCTTCAATTTGCAGATACACCGATCAATACTTGAGTAAATAACAAAAATCTCAATTGGGTAAAGACAGCGCATCTGGTCTGCTCCTAACTAAGAATAATAGTAATGTACAAGCAACGATTCCTAAAACTTTAGACTTTGTCAATAATGTGCAAGAAACGTCTTCTGTAAGTAGATATTAAATTATTTTTCAAAATAAATAAGAAAAATAAAAAATTCATTTCCGAAAGTAATAAAAGATTTTGAAATGTACAAATTATGCAGTTATATCTTATAATAAGTTATTTTGTAAATATATAAACAAATAAAAATCATAGTAATAACTAATATTATAATAATAATTGCAATTTTTTCATCAAAAGTTATTTATTTCTTTAATTATTAATAATATTAATAATAAAATATAAACGTTATTATGAAAATTTTCTTATTAATTAAATAATTTTTCAAAGGTTAACTTATTTTAAAATACTATTTAACACAATTCAGATTAAAATTAAAAATTTATGCTTCAAAATTTGAAAAAAGTTCTTGAATCATATCCAGAAGGGAAATTAGCTCTCTCTTATTTTGAGAAAAATCAACAATCGGATAATATTTATCGGTCTCTTGTAGCTAAATACGTTGTCTTAAATGAAATAAAAGATGATGCCAACAGAGAGTAAGCTATACCAATATAAAGCGTAATAATAAACTTAGCATTTAATGTAAATAATAAATAAAACTTATGTATTTTTCTGCTTAGTTTTTCCAGGTATCGCTACAAATTTTTAGTTCCTATAATTGTTGAATTTCCTAATTATTTATAAAGAAGTAGAGAAAGAGGTTAGCTTTCATAGCATTATCTTTTTAAATATAAATTTTCAATTTATTTATTATTTTTATGAAAAAAGTGCTAATGTAATTTATTAAACCTTTAGTCCTTATGGTATGATACTTCGAAAAGATTACCAAATGGGAAATTACAAACGTATTATCATAATTTTAAACGTTGTATGATTAAAGGTGGAGTAATTGCATCGAAAAGAAGTACTAGTACAAATAATACTCATATTGAAAAAGGTGAATGGTATATATTTCCTATATCAAGCATATGTATAGAATTTATTCATTTTACAGTAAATACGTTTACGTAAAAGATTTTTTAATTATTTATTATCATAATTTATATTCTAGTAGATGAAGAAATTTCAAATGTAAAATTATCGTTAAAAAATAATATAACTCCTTGGATAA
This sequence comes from Anastatus disparis, assembly GCA_017163975.1. Lineage (NCBI taxonomy): Eukaryota > Metazoa > Arthropoda > Insecta > Hymenoptera > Eupelmidae > Anastatus > Anastatus disparis. The sequence goes on from JAFFSR010000141.1 coordinate 6,813, forward strand.
AAGTTCTTGAATATTGGAAGCAAACATCTTCTTTTCGACTTAATGATTTAAAAAATTCTGACGGAACAGTAAAAACATATATAAATACATATTTAGCAATAAAAAACCCGAAAGGTATATCGTTGGTAATTTCAAATAATTATTATAAATATGTTTTCACAAAATTTAATTTAATTTTCTGTTAGAAATAGACTTCGAAAACTTATATCCAGATACTCAACTTAATCTTTATAATGAATTAAAAAAATGATGTATATTTATTGAGAATCAATTAAAACAGAAGAAGAATAAATAAATAGAATCATTTTCTACTCTAAGTGAAGGTAATTTACTTTTATCAATTTTTTTAAATTTGATCAATCGAAAGCATTGTTAAATGAAATCTTACTCATTTTTGAGATTTACAGATATTATACGTTTTTACAAACTTATATTTATTGTTTCCTGTAATTACTTGCGCTAGTAAAAAATCAAATTCTTGGAGACCTAGTCATGAAGAAATCAAAGAAAGCTTTTTGCTACATGTTAATGTATGTAAAGTATATAATTACTGCTTTACAATAATTATACTTAATTTACTCTTTTATTTTATGCTATCGCTGATATAAAATCCGCTTTAAATATTCGACGTCATCAACTAGCAAGATATTCTTTAAATTTACTGCCTCAACCAATCATAGTTGGAAACGATTTATCCAATATCATCGGACAGTACGTTTCAATTGATGAACGTTTGTATTCAGTAGAATCTCCTATAAAAGCTTTTGATTCTACTTTTAAAGCTGTACATGCTCTACATGCGAAGTATTCAACAGAAGTGAAACCAGTTTGGCTATTTTTGCAATTAGCTATTTATAAAATTAAAACTCCATGGGGCAGAAAAATTACGTGTGTCAATAGTTTAGTATATGAATATAAAATAATCGAACCTTCGTAATCAACTTTTCGCACCTAATTAGAACTTGATTTAGTATTTTTAAGCAACATTTTTCGAGTACAAATAATGGACCGATTTTTATGTTTCTTTTTTTAATCTGGGGTAGCTTGAAAAATTATTAATATTGGTGCAAATCGTTTTTCAAAATAGGGTGTATTTAATTTAAAACAACTGTACCAACTCTATATAAACAACTCTATATAGGTTTCATTAAGCCTTTAATTAATGTCCTCAAAATGTCTCTATTGATTGGACTAGAAGTAGATTTATTGTAAAATCAAGAAATAAGAAATTTCAAGGAAAAATGTTTACCGTTAAAACCAACATTAAAATTATTTTTAGAACTACCTGATGCATTCAACAGTATTATGTCTTGGATCGAAAGTTTTAAGAAAGATGAAGATTGTGTAAAAAATATTATGTAATGCGATCTTTGGAAAGAAAAGATTAAGGACGTTTTACTGTCATGATTATTTTTCAGTACTAATCTAAATTATCGACATTTAGTTGAAACTTGGCAACATTATTCGTTATTCTTTTTTTTTGCTTCACAATGGAAACATATTTGATTATAGGCTATATATATTTATACACTATCACCGTATATATCCGATTCATGTGTAATGCTTCATAAATTTTTATAAATAAAAATGCTACATTTTTTATAACGAAATGAATGCTTATCCTATTAAGAGCAGGCCGGATTCGCTGTCCTTGTTTAATTGAGATTTCCTTTATTTACTCAAGTATTAATCGGTGTATCTGCCAATTGAAGGTTAAGCGCAATAGATATTATTATCACAAATATGTATGCACAAGAAAAAAAAATCCACCGCTTCGTTTTTGAGAAAAGTAAGGAACGCGAAAATATTATAAACATGAACTTTTACTTCGGTGTTCCTTACTTTTCTCAAAAACAAAACGGTAGAATTTTTTTTTCTCGTGTCTAGCTGTCGATAATAATAATATCTATTGCGCTCAACCTTTAATCTGTTAAGTACAATAGATATATTTTACAAGTCGTGTCACTTAAGTTATCAGAATATGTGCTTTCAAAATTATCTTCTAATACACACTCTACATTATCGCTCTCAGTATCCAGATCAATATCACTATCAAAATTCAATACAAAATCAATATAGTTTTAATAGAAATATACTTATAATATTGTGAATAAAAATTTTTGGTAAAAATTTAATTATAGTTACTCAATTTGTTCTTTTAGTCGCTTTAGATCGCTCTCATTGCATTCATGAACAGTTCGTAGATGCTTATTTAAAGATGACGTAGAGCCCCTTACGAAAAAATTTTCGTTACAAATATTATAAATCGCGCTCAACCCATCATCAGATTTGGAGCAATTGTTCCAAACCCAGCTCCTTTTTCTTGACATCTTTATCATATAATTAAATCTAATTAAATATTCATTTTAGATTGCATTTCTTTTTTATTCTGTTTAAAAAAAAATTTTTTTAATATTTGGCTACACTACATTTTCATAAATATCTCTTGTAGATTGTGAACGAACACTATGTTATATTCACACGATGTAAATGATAGATTAACATCAGCGTACTCGCCCGTCAAAAAACTTTATTTACTTTTATTCGAAGGATGTCAACGAAACATTGACATCGTTGAAATGAGAAGATGCAATGTTTTCCTTTACTTGTAAGATCCTCATTTTGTAAATAGAATATATATATATGTATATATATATATATATATATATGTAATATTATATATGTATGTACGTATATATGTATTTATACATGAAAGAATTTTTCAACTAAATGAAAAAGAAATGCGATCTAAAATCAATATTAAATTATATTAAATAGCTATTCTTTAAATTATTTTAAAGCTTACTTTACTAAAAATAACCACTATGCTCACATAATTTACACAGAACTTTCACGAAATTTGCACAAAACTTGAAAAAACTTTTCACAATTATTAAATCTTTACAATATCTAAATAATACAAACTATCGTATTATAATTTACGCAGGTATACGCCTCTAATCGCAACACATACGTGCACGTTCGTAACACAAGCGTAGAATCTGATGTGAAATATATAAGTTTTCTTATATTTTGAACTTCTATTTTGCAGCGAGAGAGAGGAACGTAAGCGCTAAGTGCTGAATACGTGAGGTATTATCTGATAAATTAAAAAGATTCAAGCGAAAGGGGATGTAAGAAAGATCCGAACGCGCTTTTACAAGCGCGCAGCTACGCTCCTAATTTCGACAGCTAAGCGACTATCAAATATAACGCGTATACTACGTATAATATCCCTTCTCTAAAGCGGCAGAGTAGAAATGTAGCGGCAAGCGCCGCAAATGCGAAGTAAAATTATATTGCACTTGCAAGTGTTTAATTGAAAAATATTCAATAGATTGTCGCGTTCGTCGAAGACAATCTGGAATGGCATTAACCTGATGCATCCTTTCCTTCTATTTCCTTGTTCAGGTCATATTTAATATCAAAATCATTTATGAGTAAACTGCTGCATACGGACCCGAATCTACAGAGCAATACGTCTCTGTAGTGTACGGTCTAGCTCAGCTTACTCACTTGTCAAAAAAACTTTACACTCAAAAAGCGGTTTGTTCATTGAGTACCAAGATCGTACTCTATCGACAAATTGTAATGGCTGAATCCGCCATTTTGTCGGCGTTTGTCGTTGAATCGTGAATTTTAAAGAACGATTCGTATTCAACGCTGGTAAATGGTAGATTAGTAAAAGTACTTGTATAGTACAAATAATAAGTGCATCATATTTGTGTTGATTTGTTAAAACGCGTTTATGACGTCACAATATCTAGTTTAATTTTTATATTTTTTATAATAAATATAAATGATAATTATGCAATATTATATTATATTTTTGTTACCTTTTATTTCAATAAACGTTTAATGTATTTTAAACGAAAAAATTAAACTGGTGAATCCATTTTTATAAGTTAAAAAGTCGGAGCGTTGACTGTATTATTAACGTATGTATAACTTAAACATTTATTTAACTAACGCTGATCCGGATCTCAGATCTTGGATCCGAGAGATCTAGATCTCGGATCCGAAAGACCTAGATCTTGGATCTGAGAGACCTAGATCTTAGATTCGAAAGACCCGGATCTTGGATCCATGAGATCCAAATCGTACGAATCTGAGATTCGAATCTATCCAGATTTTGGATATCCCAATCTTTAAATACTCGAATATCCGGATCCAGATTAGCTTTGAAGCTATAAATATGTAGTTGGTACCCCGACCAAGCGCGGCGTTAACATCGCTCTTAGTAGGTAAATGCTAACTAAGCAGCAGTAATCATTGATATTTATTCTAAGTATATTTGGAAACTATAATATAGTTGAAAAATATGATCAAACTCTATATAATTATTTTAAAAAAAAATTAGCGAATGAAATAATGAAAAACGATTCAAGTTCAACTCAAACTTTTATTCATAAACCTCAAAGGGCGAGCAATTTATATATTACATTCTTTTCATAACGTTTGTAATCAATGATGGCGTATGTAATTTTTTTTTTTTTTTTGCAAATGTTATAAAAATATTGTAATATAAATGATAGTCCTTTCAATTATTTAATTTAAAATGTTGAAATTGAAAATTGAATATTCTCTTCGCAAGATTTTAAAGTAAAAGTTATTCGAAAAGTTATTAGAAACTAAATTTCACTCTTAGATTATTAATCTTGAAAATTTTTTAAATTTTATTTAGTTCACTTTGCAAATTGTACGCATTCAAAAGAAAATAATTATAGTCTATTGATAAAATATTTAAAAAAATATGATTTCACCAAAATTTAAATTTTTAATACTCTTGGTTTTATTAATAAACTATAATATTTTTTCACACTTGCAAAAGAAAGGAAAATTACATACGCCAACTCTGATTACAAACATTATAAAAAGAATGTTATCTATTAATTGTTCGCCCTTTAGGGTTTAAGAATAACAGTTTAAGTTTAACTTAAATTGTTTTTCATTATTTTATTTTCTTAATTTTTTTAAAAATAATTATAGAGTTTGTTCATATTTTTTAAACTTTATTATAGTTTCCAAATATACTGGGAATAAACAGTAATGATAACTACCGCTTAGTTATCATTTACCCACTAAGAGCTACGTTAACGCCGCGCTTGGTTGGGGTACCAACTACATATTTATAGCTTCAAAGCGCCTTGGGGTTCTGCGCTTCTATAAGGATCTATTTTCGTTGCTGACACCTCCGCAAAGTGCGCATTAAACTCATCCAAAGTAAATCCATTCAAGTCCCCTTGAGGTTCGGACAGAAGCCCCAGGTCTTTTAATTCCTTCCAGACATTACCTCTGGCAAGATCTTCGAACAGTCTGTTATGATAGTAAGCAGTCCTAGCTTGTTCAGTCTGCTTGTCAATCATTTTACGTAGTTGCAGAAATTCAGAGAGATATCTCTCATCCTTCGTCCGTTTGTATCTTCGATACGTGGCATCTCTCTTGCACCGCATCTGCGACAATCCTTTGTCTATTCACGGAAACTTATCTTTACCAATTTTAAGTGTTTTTAGCGGCGCCAGATTATGTATTGCTGCCGTAAGATTGTCACAGAGGCAGTCAAGTGCAGATTCCAGGTCAACTGTACCAACTGTAAATGGCGTCCAATCACAGCCGGCTAGACTCTGTACCAATAACGTCAGACAAATATCTTTATAGTTTCTATACTCAATTGCTTTTTTATCTGTTATGACATGACTACAGGAAATACATACATCAATTAAGTTATGCCGACTGTGAAAATTCGCCAGTAAGTTTCGTGCGTCAAGTACTGTGTCGTTATCATCGACAAGAATCAGGTCAATCCAAGTGTGAAACATCAAAGTGTGATGCGTGGCACCGTGCTGGACCCATTGCAACGAAAGCTCATCCGACAACTTATTAAGAAATTTTGCATCACTGCTCTCGCGCTGGAGATCGGCATTCAGGTCTCCCATTATAATTTTATGAGAGTATTCAGAGGTATAATTTCTCAAAACATCTAAAAAATTTGTGTTTCTAATAAACAAAATAGCAGGAGGCCGATAAATACCAGAAACCAACACGGGTTCTGCCCATTTGCACAGAACAGAAAATATATTTAGGCACCTCAGGTTTATCTTCACCATAAATAGTTTGAGTATCCGAAGTAGCCAAAATAGTGCATTTTAAATTGTTTTTAATATATAAGGCGACTTCTCCATCGCGCAGGTTTCTGTCCTGTCTGAATACCTTATACCCCTGGACCCGAATGACGTCATCCGAAACAGACGGATCCAGCCAGGTCTCAGCCACTCTAAATATGTCGTAAGAAGGATCACCACTAAGGAACTCACGCACCTTTCCAACGTGAGCTCTTAACGAAGTCACCTTCAGAAAGCGCGCTCGCAGCTCACCCCTCCTTCCTGTACAACCCCTAGAGGAGGCCTGGCGCAGTCAATGGAGAGAGGCCACATTCAAAGTTATCGCGTTATTTGTGGTAGATTCTTGATTTGAATTCTTCTCAGTGTTTTGAGGTTTAAGTAAAATATTATCAATAGAGATAACATTATTCAGGTAAGCTAGAGCTTCATCGTGTTTCGGATTATTAGGCGCGTTAACATCATTCAGCACATTACAGTTAAATGCATCCAATCATTTATCCAAGTCGTGTTAAGTCTTAAATCTATGAATTCTCTCACCTTTCTCCCTTCTCATTATAAATTTTCCGCCTCTAAACCATACAAACTTAAAACCTTTTACTTTAGCATACTTTTTTAACTTTTTGAAACTAATATATTTATCTTTTTCTAGAAATTCCTTGATAAATATTTGAGAATGGTGCTTGGTAGCAGAAAATCTGCCGAGAATCCAGATTCGCTATCAAAAAACCCATAAGTGCACGCCTAGCCATGAACACCTTTTGCGCCAGGTCATCTCCAGAAAGTCTCACCAACAATGAGAACGCTCCACTTGGACCACCACTGGTCCCACGCCCTGCAGACATTCTGTCCTCATTTTCAGAATTTGTGATTTCACTAATAGATATAATATTCGAACACTCAAAAGTAGGAAATATACTTCCCAGAACAGCGCAAGCATAATCCTTCATCCCGACACTAGTCGCAGAGTAGTCTAGTTCGCTGGAGATCATCAAGACGCCATCCCAGAACCACACCACTTAACAGTATGACAGAATGCCTCTTCATTACAATCTACATGCGCTTTAGTGTTAATGTAAGTGTTACGGAAGCTACTATCTGTGTGTACTTCTACTGTTTGTATTTCGTTCGAGTTTACAGGCCCTTCAGTGTTAGAGGTAAGTGCGCTACTATCGGTATGTACCTCTACTGTTTACATTACATAAATAACGTCGTAAAATTCGTCGAAATAACAGGCGCTTCAGTGTTAGTGTGAGATTAGTAATGGTTTGCGCCACTTCAGCCACTCGGTTATAAATTGAGAGAAGTTGCCGTCCACTCCTTGGAATTTATTATTCAAAAATGCTCGCAAGTTATAGAAATTGGTTGGCAAAGATTTGAAATCTTTTCATTATTACCATTTGGAGTGAACAATAATTCTCCCTCCAAGGCGCCTAAGATCCCCCTAAGTTTACGATCTTCCTCTAGCTGCTGCATCTGCCTGGTATGCAAACTCTTAATAATTACATTTTAACTTTCGAATTCAGTCACGATATTCCGCAGGTCCTTGTCAACATTTAAAATATGGCTCCCAAGAGCTGGCAGTCGAGTAAGATTATTTTAAATTGATTCGAGCCTGCAAGATAGCGTACTCTCCAGAGTAGACACAGCTGCCTGTAATGAAGAATAATCAGCACCATTATCAGTCAGTTTTGGACCACAGACTTTGTTCCTATTATTATTAATATAAGTAAACGGGGTGGCCAATGCAGTGCCATCTCTTAAGTTATCATTAATCAAATCAATACTTATACTATGCTCTCCTCCAGCTGCTGCAGAAACGTTGACATTTAAGTCTACATTGACTTTCTTCTTACTCGCTGACTATCCTGGAGCATTTATGGCAGGTGTGGCAGGCGAGAATGCTCGCGATGGTGCTCGCGTAGAAGCTATGATACACCAAATTATATGAGCTCCACGCAGAACATCCTTGCGCAAGGCTGCTGGTTTGATGCTGGTGCTAGTGAGTAGGACAGTAGGAGACACGATAGGTCGATCAGCTATACACTTCTAACAGTTGTATCTAGGATTACTATCGATATCACGAGGCAAGCGCTCCATACATTTAACATGGCAGTGCTGCCCACATGTGAAACGGTAAATGAGTTTTTTTGACTCTCGTGCATTGTCACTGGGAAGACCACAGATGGCGCAGCAGTCCTTGGCCGTAGAATTTCGTGACATGATTAATTATGTGAGAGTCGCAGATGAATAAACAATAAAAGTGAAAAAAAGAGTAAGATATAAGTGAAAAAACAGTACAAAAATGAAAATAAAAATAATAATAAAAATAAGAATAAGAATAGGTCAGTCGCAACCTCTATAAAACTCTCTGCTTAAGTACATCAAATCAAAAATAAATATAAAGGAAATCAAGAAAATAATGAAAGTAAAGCATGATAGACTGATTAAAATTGGCGCGTCAGATATTGAAGACCGGTGGAAATTGCGCTTTGAGAGCAGGCCGAACTATCTGTCTTTGTCTAATAGAGTTTTTCATCATTTATATAAACACCATCCGATGTAACAAGAAGAAAATAGTAGCCCTAGCTAGATATTAGTATAATAAGTAAATTTTGTGATAACAAGAAAATGATATTATCGCATGGTTTTTGAATAATATGAGACCTACTAACAAACTAGAATATAACCTCTCTTTCTTGGTGGGTCTCAAATTATTAAAAAATTACGCGTTAAAATACTTTGATTGTTATTACAAAATTTACTTATCATACTAATATCTAGTGAAGGATACTATTTTTTTCTTGCTACAACGGATGGTTGGACCTATTTAATTTAGCGTAAAAAAATTTTGAGGTTAGAGTGCAACAGGTGCACAGAACAATAAAGATGCAATTGCACCACACTCATATTACTATCACACACCACCTCACCCCAAATACGGCGAACAGCAATGCTCCAGCAATTCTTCAGCAGTAGCAGAAACGAGAAATTACAGTGCAGAAGAAGACGATGCGCAAAATCAGAAAAACGTCCGGTGTCCGGAAAATTCAGATGCACAAGTGCAAGCAGGCTCAGCAAAGCCTTGAAGCACATTAGCTTGCATTATGTGTTTTAAAAATTGTTCAGTTAGATTTCTGCGTACATCAATTAATTAATTATTGAGAATTGAATTAAGGTGATGTAATACAGTATATGTTGAATACATAGTTACCGACATTACAGTTTTCTAAATTTTTAATCTTTATTCAAAAATTTTTCGAAAATAAATGGTAAATATATATATATTATAAAAAGCACGATTTAAATATGAAATAAAGTGATTTTTATCTTTACTTTATAAAAAAAGAACTTTTTTTAAGTAACTATCCTATGTTGAAAATTCAACATTATTTTTTCATACATAAAATATTTTTCAACACAAAACTTAATAGTATTAAATTTAAATATTTTTTTTGGCGCGTTTCATAAAATCAAAAAAAAATTTAAATGAACGTAAAAATTTATTTTTCTTAATTTAACAAGTTGCTTATAGAATTTTATGATTTTTTAAAAGGAATAAACCGATAGAGTAGGGATATGTTTTGTGTATTTGTTTTGCAATTGCTAATCATCAATATTATTTTTTTTATTTCAAAAATAAATTTGTCAAATGCAAAAAATAAATTACAAAAATTAAGGTTGAGAATGATAAAGTATAAATATATCAGCAACTTTTATGATTAAGAATGGAAGCAAATTTCACGCTTTCGTTTACGAAATATGCCATCTAATCCTACTCATATATCAAATTTGCAAGAAATACCAAGGAGTACACGCAAACTTTTAGCGGCAGCAAATTTTTGCTTTTCGATTCTTCATTCACTGAGGATGATGAAGACGATAAAGATAATGAAGACAATGGAAGAATTCTTGTTTTTGCAACAGCAGAAAATTTAGTAAATCTTTTTAAATGTGGCGTGTGGTTTGTTCATGGCACGTTTAAGACCGCTCCTACCATTTTTATCAATTATTCTTTATACTTGGAGAAGTAAATCAAGTTGATGCAAATTACAAGTTGTAGACTAGGGTTATCTTTCGTTCATGCATTATTGGAAAATAAACGTCAGGCATCATATGCAAAAGTTTTTGATGTAATTTTAAAAGAGGGTCGCAAACTCGGACTAACATCTGTTTCCAAACGTTTAATGAGTGACTTCGAATTAGCGATTTTAAATGCCGCAGAAGGAGTTTTTGATCATGACAAAGTAAAGTGTTGTTTTTTCACTTTTGCCAGAATGTTTATCGTCTCTTTGTATCTGAATGCCTGCAAACTCAATATAATGGCGAAGATCGTCAAATAAAAAAGAAGTCCACATGCTTTGTGCCTTAGCTTTCGTTCCGTGCAATCAAGTGGAAAATCATTTTCGACTTCAACGTGAAGAGTTACCCGAAGAATTCTGTTGTTGATTACTTTAAAGCGACGTACATTTAGCGAGATACCCTCCATCATTATAGAATATTTACGAAGCTGTATTGGAAGGATTGGCTCGTACTAATAATTTATCAGGTTGGCACAACAGGTTTTAAATGGTAGTAGGCAAACATCATCAAAGTTTATATGTATTTTTTGACGAGTTGAAGGAAGAACAAGGAGATACAGAAATCATGTTGCTCCTACTGCAGCTAGGTCAGCGCGTAAAGAAAAGCTAAGATAGAAAAAGAAGAGAAACAGAGGAGCATATATGCTCAGTTATTGAAGTATTTCAGAGATATTTATATGAAGATGATATACTTACTTATTTGAAAAATGTTGGCGATCAAATCAAACTGTAAAATTTGATAATTTTACTAATAATAAAATTTGATGATAAAATTTGTTGTTTTTATATTTTTTAATAAAATTTTTATTGTATATTTTATTGTATTTAGATTGGGAAAAAAGTTCCCTCGGGAAAACCTAAAATTGGAAAAAATGTCCCCTTGGGAAAACGTAACGTTGGGAAAAAAGTCTATTAGGAAAAATGCTATTTGGGAAACACGGATTGGGAAAACTGTCCCCACACTCAATATGCAAAATGGATTTCTACTCTATCAACTCATTTTTTTTTAATAATAAAATTTTATAATCAAATTTTATAATTAAGAGACTCAAAATATAATTAAGACATGCAAGAAAAAAATTTCAAACTTAATTTAATTATGTTTTGTGCTGGAAAACATTTTATGCATATGGAAAAAGAACGTGGAACCTTTAGCACAGGATAGTTACTTAGAGAAAAGTTATTTTGTAAAGTAAAGATCAAAATTACTTTATTTCATATTTAAATCGTGCTATTTTTTTATTGTATATATTCACATTAATTAATTGACTTTTTTACAAAATGAAGTAACTAATGTATGAATTTATACACAGTAAAAAACTTTGTATAATTCGTCAAATTTTTGTAATATTAACACACGGAGTTTGTTATTCTTACAAACATGTGTGTACTTAGTTATTCAAATAATCTCATACTTTTAATTGTTATATATTAGCATTATTATTATTATTTTATTCAATAAAAATGCCTTAAATGTAAGATGAATTTTACTTTGTAAATATTAATTTCTGCTAACAAGGAGTCCATGACATTTGAATCTCAGACTTCCTCCTAACTTTGAGATATTTTTTCTTTATATAAAATTATGAAAAAAGCCTTATTGCTAAGTTGCAACTCTCGATTTTTGCCAAGTTATCAGCTGAAGAAATTACATAATATCTGATATGATAATTCACACGAGATCTTACGTGATAAAATAAAAACCTTCTAGAATAAGTACTTCAAAAAATGTATAACTATAAAAAGATGCAATTTTTTAAAAATTTAGACAAATCTGCTGATAACTTGGCAAAAATCGAGAGTTGCACCTTAGGAATAAGGCTTTTTTCATAATTTTATATAAAAAAAAATATCTCAAAGTTAGGAGAAAATCTGAGACTCAAATATCATGGACTCTTTTTGAAAGTCCAAAAATTTGTATAGTTTCTTTTCTTTTTTAAGAAGGGGCCGAACTATCTGTCTTTGTCTAATAGCGTTTTTCATCATTTATGTAAACACTATCCGGTATAACAAGAAAAAAATAGCAGCCCCCGCTAGATATTAGTATAATTAGTAAATTTTGTAATAACAACTAAATTTTTTACCGCATAGTTTTTGACTAATTAGAGACCTACTAGCAATCTAGAATATAACCTATCTTATTTTGGTAGGTCTCTAATTATTCAAAAACAATGCAGTGAAAAAATTTGGTTGTTATTACAAAATTTACTTATTATACTAATATCTAGCGGGGGCTGCTATTTTTTTCTTGTTATACTGGATAGTGTTTACATAAATGATGAAAAACGTTATTAGACAAAGACAGATAGTTCGGCCCCTTCTGAACGTCGCTATATTTATGCTATTTGCGATGCTAATCAGCAACGGTGCTCATAAGTGTGTTTGTGAACAAAGCACATGTAACGTACAGTGGTGTTTCTATCAACCGGTTACCGAGAGCGGGATCCGAACTCAGAACCCCGAGATTACTAATCCAACGCTCTACCGACTAAGCCACTAACCGGCTCTATTTCTATGATATACTCATATTGAAATATGATCGGCTCTTTTTGTTATCATTCGTTTACGTTCGCCTTGAAGAGCAGGCCGAACTATCTGTCCTTGTCTAATAGTGTTTTTCATAATTTATATAAACACCATTAGCTGTAAAACTAAAAAAATGGTAGCCCCCGTTATATACTAATATAGTAGATGAATTTTGTAATAACAATCAAATTATTTTATCGCATAGTTTTCGAATAATATCAGACCTACTGAAAATCTAAAATCTAAATTATCTTTTTTGGTAGATCTCATATTATTAAAAAACTACATGATTGAATTATTTTGTTCTTATTATAAAATTTAACCATTATACTAGTATCCAGCGGGGACTGCCATTTTTTTCGTGTGACAGTCAATGGTGTTTACATAAATGATGAAAAACACTATTAGACAAAGACAGATAGTTCGGCCTCTTCTTAAACAACAATGTAATATTGTCAAATGAGATTAGTTTCTTTATGATTTTATGAATCCACGCAAACATCCATCATTTTATCCTCTTTCTTATATTTCTTTATCTCTCTCTTTTAAAATATATTAATAGAAAGAAATATGAGAAAGTCATTAGTTAATATCTAATCATCATTTCAATCATTATATTTTAACATAAATAAATTTGTGAAATTTACAAATTTTATTATTAAAAATTTTGTACTATTCATGAATTTTTACGTTAAAATTTTAACTTCGAAAATTACACAAAAAAAATTTGTAAATTTTAACACAAAAAAATTTGTGTTTCATCTGTAACACTTATGTGTGTTAAAATTTGAAATTTTTTTTCACTGTGTAATTATTAACTTACATTTAATATTAAATAGAATAATTTTTATTCTTACTTTACAAAAAAACTTTCTTCTAAGTAACTATTCTGTGTTTAAGATTTCATATTAATTTTTTATACATAAGGTATTTTTTTAAAAGTTTAAATAAATTCGAAAATTTCAATTTCTGAATAATTGAAGTTGCTTAAAAAATTTTATGAAAAAACTTGAAAAAACTATTATTTCCAACAAAGTTTATTAGTCTATTCTTATTTTCATATACATTTTATATATGCCTAGCTGAATAGTTTTGATTGAGTTTTAACGTATTTTTTTTTATAAGAATATTATCATCGTCAAATTTTATGTGAAAATATATATGGAGAAATACGTGATAAAATTACGTTATAAAAGCGCATAAAAAAAAGTGAAAATAGGCTTGAAAAAACATGCAAATTTAACATATTAAAAATACGTGTTATTTTTACACATTTTGTTACGTATTTTCTAACACATGAAAATAATACCTGATTTTTTAATAGATAAAAAATATGTAGAATAACATGTTTAATTACATGTGAAATTGCATAATAAATTACATGTAATATCACACAATAAATTACATTAAAAATTACATGTATAATTACATGTGAAATTGCATAATAAATTACATATAATATCTCACAATAAATCACATTAAGAATCACATGACAAATTACATTATTAATCACATGTTACAACACGTGCTTTAACATATGAGTAGGTAAACAAAGAGAGTGCAGGTGCAAAAATAATGACCAGTCCCGCGATATAAGAAATTCACTCCGCGCCTGCGCGCCATGTTACCGTTCATTGCCGCGCGAGCTCCGGCGCCGCGTAGATAAGCGAATTCCCACGATCCGCGTTGATAAGCAAATTCCTCCGCGGTCCGCGCCCGCCCCGCCGTCGCAGATGAGAGTAAATGTTAAATCTTTAAAAATTTTAACATAATCATTGAAGAGAGTCTCATTTTATATTATTGGGTATAAACTGATTTAATTTTAAACGAGTAAAAGAAGGATAGAAAGAACCATAACGTAGGTCATGCATTATATATATATTTTCTCTATACATATGTTTCTTCTATAAGAGTCTAATGATGATTACGGAATAGAAAGAAAGTAACTTGCTCATGAAGGCGAGTAAGAGATAGAGAGAAAGTCAGTGGCTTTACGAAGGCAAGGAAGAGACAGAGAGAGAAAGTCAGTTGATTTACAATAAACATTCGAATTCTTAGAATCGTTCCAACTATTTTAATTCTAAATTCTCTTTTACACACTATTCGTTATATATAGAATAGTATATTATGCACCCAGGGAGGTAAAATAAAGGACAGGCCATAGCACGAGTGAATTGACACCCGAGGCGAAGCCGAGGGTGGCAAACTCGTGCTATGGGTTGTCCATTTTACCTTCCGTGGTGCATATACGATTTTTTGCCATACCCGGGCCAAAAGTACCACTTCTGCGATTTTGAGCCGGGAGTAGAAGTGGTACTTTTGGGCAGGGTATGGCAAAAATTAATTTTTGTTATATAATAATGAAATCCACTATTAAATCTAAAATATTTTTAGAGTTTAAATAAAATAGGATGATAAGGAAAAAACATTGTAGTTTACACTTGCCCATAATGAAATGTACGAATAATTTATAATAATAGTAATAATATTTTAGAGTAAGACATAGGAGATGATAACATTGTAGCTCACATACCGAAATGTACAGAGTGGAGAGTGGAGGGGAGGTCAAGTACAAGATTGTTTAGGTCCCTAAAACGAAACTTCGTCTTATCTCTGTATGACGTCACTAGCATTACACTTTGTCGCACGCATGTGCTCTTATGAGTATAAGCATTACAGATCAACTGTTTAGCTAAAATGCAGTTTCTTCTTATTTCAGTATGACGTAACACTGGAAAGTACATACATTACAGTTTCTATGCAGCTTCGTCTTATCTCTGGCATCACAGTGCTGGGTATCGAATATGTTATTATAAAAGCTGATTTTGAGACCAGTTAAATGAAATGATTTAATACGAAAACCAAGACAATTCTAAATACAACAGATTTAAAAGAATGGTTTTTAATAATGTACAAGAACCCATACAAAGAGATATTGAAGAATTCCAACAAAAAGAATCAGGATGGTCATTACGTGCTATTATTAATTAGTGTGTTCATACACTGAAAAAAATTTTAGCATTCTGCTGCTCTCTTGTGAATAGAACATCACTAATGAAAAACAAGACAGCAGTAAGTCTTGTCACGAGGCAAAATTTGCCCTAAGACGAAAGAGAGCATCACCCCTCCTCAGTGTTTACCGCAAATATGTGCTTTTTTCTAAATACAGAGGCGCTCTTATCGCAAAAGATAACAGCTGCTTCTAACTAAGCCGTGTTTTCGCTTTGATGAGGGCAAATTTTGCCCCGGCACACGAAGCTAGCAGCGCTCCTTCATTTTTGACCTAATAAAGGCAGCATGAATCCTAGAATTTTTTCGGTGTATAAACAAATATAATCCACTACATAGTTGCTCATACATTTCTCTTCCAAAAGTAATAGAATCAAAACATGCATGTATTAATGTGAAAAATTTTGATGATGCTTGTTTTAAGGACGTTGCCCATTAGAATAAAATAAAATAATGACAGAAATTGCTGAAATTTGGAATTATGATAGTTCACTGTATTTTGAACTCACACGCGTTTTTTGACCTACCTTATAATACTAATAACTGAGAAATATGAGGAAAAAATAGGAGGTTTAACACGTGATTATATGGAACCACGTTTAAAATCATAAAATAAAACCTCTTAGAAATGACACATTCAAATAATCTTTTTGATAATAAATAAAAATCATTTGATGATTTAACCCTTAAAGTTTTAACGCATGTTATAAGGCTTTTCATTAAAATATTCAATAAAACATTGTCAAAATAATACATTTGAGATGAACTTGGCAACGTCGTTCTGTAATAGAAAAAAAGAGAGAGAGAGAACGATATTCGGCGACATGTCATAAATGTAGGTTATATATCATTTTACATTCTATATAATAATATATCAACAAAAATAAAAGTATTTTGATTATTCTGAAATCATTTAATATGGTAAGCGTTCATTTCATTATAAAAAATGTAGCATTTTATTTATAAAAATTCATAAAGAATTACACATGAATCGGATAATACGGGGATAGTGTATAAATATCTATAGCCTATAATCAAATTTTTATACATTGTGTAGCAAAAATGAATAACGCATAATGTTGCCAAGTTTCAACTGAATATCGAAAATTCAGATTACTGCTGAAAATAATCATGACAGGGCAACGTCCTTAAATGAGCAGTATTGTCAGCATTGTATCCAGTTGAGTCAAATACTAGTGAAGTATCTTCTTATAAATCATATAAAAATAAATTAGATTTCACAGACATGAAATTTCCAGTAATACCAGAGAAAATTGGAAAATTTAAAAAAGAACAATATATCAATAAATGTATATATATATATATTTTTTTTTTGAAGAAACATTCTGGTAAATTCAATGTTTCACCTTTACGTAGAAACATCATCTGAAGAAAATAAACATATTAATCTTTTATTGATACGAAATTATTATATAGATGAAGAAGAACAACAACAACAAAACTATGATACAAATGTATCGATAATATATCATTATGTATAAATGAAGAATTTATCTCGATTAGTTTCTAATAAGATATCAAAACATAATGGGCAAAAATATATATATATATATAATCGATGTTTGCATTACTTTAACACTAAACAAAAATTAAAATTTCATCATGAAGATTGCTCTAAAATTAATAAGTGCAGAGTAAATTTACCAGAAGGAAAAAACAATACATTACATTTAAAAAAATTTTTTAAATAAGGAAAAGGTTCCTTTTATTGTATACGCAGACTTTGAAGCCCTTTTGTTGCTTGTTCAAGACACAAATATTATTCAAAAACATGAAGTATTGAGTGTTGGATATTATTTGAAATGTAGTTATGACGAGACCATATCATGCTACAATAGCTACAGAGGACCTAATCCTGCTGCATGGTTCATAAGCGAACTTAAAAACTTGCTGAGAATATTGAATCTGTATACCAACATGAAATCCCAATGAATACTTTAACCTTGGAAGGAAAAAGAAAGATTTTAAATGCATACATATGTATATATATATATATATATATATATATATATATATATATATATGTACAGCACAACACCTATGAGTTGCATAAAAGCTATGTACGTACAAATATATATATATCTGAAATGCGCTTACTCCTGAAATATTTGTTGTATCTATGACGTATTTACATTTATGTAAATATGAAAATTTTTTTCTCAATTTTTTTTATATCTCTTACTAAACCAAAATATTCCAAATTCCACACCGATGAAAATATAGGCCTTAAGGCCACCTATCCATAAAAAAAATTTGAGACCAAAAAAAATGGTTATTTTGAGAAAAATGCATTTTTCATTTTTTACAAAAAGTGCAATTGCACTTCCGTTTTTTTGTTAAAAAAAAAAAAGACGGTGGAATTAAAAGAGCATCCTCTGTAGCATTGAACGAGCCTAAATTTATTTATAAAGATCACTACAGGGATAAAAACGATTAAAAAAAAAAAAAAAATTTCGATTTTTGAGAATTGAAAATTTATGTCATTTTTAAAAAGTGCATAAAAACTGCATTTTTGATGATATTGAAAAATAAAAAAAATACGTATACGCTTATTTTCAAAGTAGAATAATATAACAAATTTTTAAGCAGTTCGGAGAGATAGGTGCAGTCGGTCTGCATGATTTGAGATGGAATCGGTCATATATATAATCGATGTTGGCATTACTTTAACACTAAACAAAAATTAAAATTACATCATGAAGATTGCTCTAAAATCAATAAGTGCAGAGTAAATTTACCAGAAGGAAAAAACAGTATATTACATTAAAAAAAAATTTTTAAATAAGAAAAAGGTTCCTTTTATTGTATACGCAGACTTTGAAGCCCTTTTGTTGTTCGTTCAAGACACAAATATTATTCAAAAACATGAAGTATTGAGTGTTGGATATTATTTGAAATGTAGTTATGACGAGACCATATCATGCTACAATAGCTACAGAGGACCTAATCCTGCTGCATGGTTCATAAGCGAACTTAAAAACTTGCTGAGAATATTGAATCTGTATACCAACATGAAATCCCAATGAATACTTTAACCTTGGAAGAAAAAAGAAAGATTTCAAATGCAATACATACGTATATATATATATATATATGAGTATTGGTAGTTTCCGGGTTGATTTCCGAATCATATTGGTAGTTTCCGGGATTTTTGCCAAGTTCCCTGGCATCCCGGAAAACCTGTACCTACAATGGTAGTTTCCTGGCTGCCCGGAAACTTATTTATGTTTATCTGACCTGCCCGGAAACTTTACGATGTTTTATCTGGGCGCCCGGAAACTTTTTGATGCTTTATCCGGGCTGCCCGGAAACTTTATGATGTTTTATCTGGGCTGCCCGGAAACTTTTTGATTTTTTATTTGGGCTGCCCGGAAACTTTATGATGCTTCATCTGGGCTTCCCGGAAACTTTTTGATTTTTTATCTGGGCTGCCCGGAAACTTCGGTGCTTTATCAGGGCTGCACGGAAACTTTTTTACGCATTATACGGTGTTATTGAGTTCACTACTGAAATCACTTGCCCCACTCTGGCCTATAAAAATATGAATCTTTTTTAAAAATGTGAATGCTATATCTGTTCCTTTACCTTAAATGTAATATTTTAGGTTGCTATATTTTCTTCTGTAATCCAGAATATGTCCAATACAATCAGCTTTAGATAAAAATAGTTTGTTTTATAGAAGTACATTCAGTAATTATCAATTGTCAAAAATCAATAAATACGCGTTTGGCTTATATTAAATCCCGTACTTAATAACAATCTGTGACAAAATGAATTAATGCTCTGTTCTATTATTTTTAAATAATACTTTTTGCATATTTTTTTATGATACTTAAGAAACAAACAATGCGGATCTTTGATATATACTGTGAATAAATGCTTTTTCTGTACGTTCAGAAAAGTAGCTTTCACTTTTTTCCAATTTGTTCCTTAGAGCATATATACTATGGAGAAAGCATGCCATGTTAAAAAGTGTTGGCATTTTGGGTAGAGAAAAAGAAAATGACTTACATCCTATCTCAATCGCACAACACTCCCGTAAGCGCTGCACGAGAGAGATAACATGTAAGTAGTTATTTTCTTTCTCTTTCACATTATCGTTAAATTAGCCACAACTTTTCCATATAACAGGCTGCCTCCATGTATATATGCTCAAAGATTTGTTTTATATAATGAATTTAAAAAAAAATACAATATCATGAGCGACCATCGATTGATTCAGTGTATAACTTTCACGCATTCTATGACCATATTACTACGACAGTCTATAAATAAACATGTTACGTACTTTTCATATAACTTAATCTGCTTAAACATCACTTCCGGTCGAAGTTTTATACATTAGAAAATCATATTCTTATATTATTTTCTGAGTCATGATTGTTATCCACATATTACTTTGCAAGAAAAACTAAACTATCTTTACGGGTTTTTGAGAACACCAAGACCATATACTTTCTGGTGACTAGGCTAAGAAAGTGCCTAAGCTATTTCATATTTTATATGAAAAGGAGCTACTTTTCATGTAAAATATGAAATAGCTTATCGCTTATCCATTAATAAATCTTAGATAATATTTAGAAATAACATGAGTCAAGACAGGATTGCGACAACAGCAACTAAAATTGTTCTTTTTTTTAAATACAAAAATACATAAACCGTAATGGTCAATGCAATTTCGTAATGGTTAATTATTCCGCATACTATTTTATTTAATCGAACATCATAAACAACCATCCATAACGGTTTATGCTTTTAAAAATATTATAAAGTACATAGATGATTAGATATTATGCATGAAAAATATCGACCTGTTTTCCAAATTCAAAATTAAAACTAAGAAAATATTCAAGAATGACAATAACTAAAAGGGATTACGGCGACACTAACCTTGATCGACCTTTTTTTTCGACAAGCTATGATTCATGACCCGTACGACAGAGTGCAATTTGGAAATATTAATGATTTCGAATACAATTAAACTTTAATAAAAATGTCATGAGAGAGCATCAAATAAATAAGTCTGTGGATTTCATACATTCTATAATCGGATTACTGCGACAGTCCATACATAGACATGTTATGTAATTTTTATATAACTTAGTCACCCTCAAACATTACTTTAGGTTGAGAATTTGTTTATTGAAAATTTAGATTTTTATGTTATTTTGTGAGTCATGATTGTTATCGCCCTTTCACATCGCAGAGAAAACTTGACTATCTATATGGGTTTTAACAACTCCAAGACCATATACTTTTTGGTGACTATGCGAAATAGTGCCGGAGCTTATTCATATTATACATAAAAAGTAGCGCTTTATTTCACTAATCTATAAGCAAATCTTAAATAATATTCAAAAATAACAGAAGGCAAACAAGATTACGACGACAGTAATTTCAAATGTTCTTTATTTCTATACACGAAATTACATAAACCACAATCGTTAATGCAATTCCGTAAAGTGTAATTATTTCGCGAACTGTTGTATTTGTTTAAACATCATGAGCCACCGTTGATTAGAAACGGTTTATACTTTTAAAAATATTATGAATTGATTGTCACGGTACTCCAGAAAAAGATGTGACATATTTTTATATATGTTCATCCGCTATAATATCACTTCAGCTAAAATCACTATACATCCGAAAATAAGATTAATAAATCAATTTTTAAAACATAATTTTTATTTATCATTTAATGAGCGAAGAGAATTTCGCTTTCAATATGGACATGAGATAGAAGTAAACCCATATACTTTCTGATTATAAGGCTATAGGAGTACATGAATGATTTGATATCATGAATAAAAATTACGCCGTTACATACGAATTCCAAATGAAAACTGAGAAAATATTCTAGAACGACAAAAGCTAAGAGGGATTGCGACGAGACTAACCTTAATCAACCTTTTTTCTTAAAGTTATGATTCATGACCCGCAAGCATTAATGGAATTTCGTAAATATTAATGATTACAAATACAATTAAACTTTAATAAAAATGTCATGAGCGAGCATCGAATAAATAAGTCTGTGAATTTCATATATTCTATAATCGGATTACCGCGACAGTTCATACATAGACATGTTACGTAACTTTTATATAACTTAGTCATCTTCAACTTTACTTTCAGTTGAGAATTTCTACATAAGAGAATTAGATTCTCATGTTATTTTGTGAGTCATAATTGTTATCGATCTTTTACATCGCAGAAAAAACTTGACTATCTATATGGGTTTTCGACAAGTTAAAGACCATATTCTTTCTGGTGACTAAGCAAATTAGTGCCGGAGCTTATTCATATTATACATGAAAAGTAGCGCTTTATTTCGCTAATCTATAAACAAATCTCAAAAAATATTCGAAAATAACAGAAGTAAACAGGATTACGACGACAGTGATTTCAAATGTCCTCTTTCTCTAAATACAAAAATACATGAACCGCAATTGTTGATGCGATTCCGTAAAGTGTAATTATTTCGCGAACTGTTGTATTTGTTTGAACATCGTGAGCTACCGTTGATTAAAAACGGTTTATACTTTCGAAAATATTATGAATAGATTTCCGCGGTACTCCAGAAAAAGATGTGACATACTTTTAAATAACTTCATATGCTCTAATATCACAAGCTAAAATTACGATACATCAGAAAATGAGATTAATGAATCAATTCTAAAAACATAATTTTTATTTATGATTTACTGAGCGAAGAGAATTGGGCTTTCAATATAGGCACTAGATAAAACCAAGAACATATACATTCTGATAAAAAAGCTATAGAAGTACATGAAGAATTTTCCTAACCACATAAAAGGTTTCAAAAATGTTTTAAAAACGTTTACTGGAAAACTTATATACGTTTGTAAATTTTGACAGAAATACGTATTTAAAACATTTGTAAAACTTGAAATATGTTCGCATATTTTAGATTCTCAAAAGTAATATAACGTTTATGGAACGTTTAAGAAACGTTTAGAAAACACTTTCTCGGTGAAAACTTACGTTAGCTTATATGTTCAAACGCTTCTAAAACGTATTTAAACGTTATATTTTATCATTCTAAGAAATTATTATATAGAGAAAATAATAATACCAAATAAAACGTTTTTTAAACGTTAAGGAAACGTTTGGATATTTGAGCTTGCGTAAATTTTCATCGAGAAAACGTTTTCCAAACGTTTCTTAAACGTTCTATAAACGTTATATTACTCTTAAGAATCTAAAACATGCGGATATATTTTACGTTTTAAAAACGTTTTAAATACGTATTTTTGTCGAAATTCACAAACGTATATAAGTTTACCAGAAAACGTTTAAAAACGTTTTTGAAACGTTTTTGATACGTTCATATCGTGCATGAAATATAACGCCCTGTTTTGCGAATTCGAAACTAAAACTGATAAAATATTCCAGAATGACAAAAGCTAAGAAGGATTACGACGACACTAACCTTGATCAACCTTTTTTTTAAAGTTATGATTCATGACCTGCAAGCATTAATGCAATTTTGTAAATATTAATGATTACAAATACAATTAAACTTTAATAAAAATGTCATGAGCGAGCATCGATTAAATAAGTCTGTGGATTCCATATACTCTATAATCGGATTACCGCGATAGTTCATACATAGATATGTTACGTAACTTTTATATAACTTAGTCACCTTGAACATTACTTTCAGTTAAGAATTTCTACATAAGAGAATTAGATTCTCATGTTATTCTGTGAGTCATAATTGTTATCGACCTTTTACATCGCAGAGAAAACTTGACTATCTATATGGGTTTTCGACAAGTCTAAGACCATATACTTTCTTGTGACTAAACAAATTAGTGCCGGAGCTTATTCATATTATACATAAAAAGTAGCGCTTTATTTCGCTAATCTATAAACAAATCTTAAAAAATATTCGAAAATAACAGAAGGTACACAGGATTACCACAACAGTGATTTCAAATGTCCTCTTTCTCTAAATACAAAAATACATAAACCGCAATTGTTAATGCAATTTCGTAAAGTGTAATTATTTTGCGAACTGTTGTATTTGTTTGAACATCGTAAACCACCGTTGGTTAAAAACGGTTTATACTTTCGAAAATATCGACGCCTCCTAATCATAAGATTCTACTTCAGAAGTGCTCGCAACAAAATGCTATTTCAAATCCAATTCAATAAAAGTCTCTTTCGAATCATAATGCAACACAATGCTGATTCCCGTAACGCGTCAACAAAATTCTCCTTCACAGACCAGTGCAACATAATTCTATTTCGGTGACCAATGCAATACAATTCTCATTCGAGCTCAGTACAATATAATTCTAACTCGTCGGACAGCGCAAGAAAATTCTACTTCGGATGTTAGAACAACAAAATTCTGTTTCGGAGAAATAAGAATTTACGATTGTTCTAAATTATTAGCATGCATAATTGATAATCTATTATTATTAAAATATATTGTATTAAACAGTAATGATATTATATTTTAATGCTGTTAATACAAAAAAATATATAGCGATATAAATATGAATATATTCAATAAGCACGTACGAAAAAACTCGGACATTCTTAAAATGTTCTACGTGAAATAACAATCTGAAAAAATTCACAGCTACTCTTTGGACTAAATAGAATCATTTCAAGGGGACTTGTTTTTATATTTTTTTTTTCGCTCCACTCTGATATATAGGCTTGTCTCTGAAACTTTTCACTTTTCAGTTATTGAAAAAAAATTATTCAAAAACATCATGAGAAAGTTAAAAGTTTTGAAGATTTGCCGATGTACATTATATTATCAAATACATTCTTATATATAAACATACGATAATTATTTAATGAAAATAAATGATGAATAAGTTTAGAAATTTTTTATCTTTTTCAGTTTATTTGGAAAACTGTTAAAAATATTAATAGCTTTAACATAGCTATTCTTACTACTAAAAGTTTGAATTTTTCGTCGTATGATAATATTTTTATGTACAGTACCGGCCAATAATTCTGAGCAGGTTATCAAATTTTTGCTTCGACTTTGAAAAAGCATATCTCCTTCAATTTTGATCCTAGAAAAAATTTTAAAAAAGCATTTTAAAGTATTCTTTAAAGCTTTCTTTTTGGCTTACTTACATTTTTTTAATGATATGTAAAAAAAAATAGCCGCTTAGGTAATTTTAAAATTTTTTCACTTTTGCATTTTTGTTCAATCAGCTGTAGTTTTTTTAATAATTGAGCTAGAAAAAATTTGAAAAAAGATTTGAAAAGGGCTTCAAAAATTCTGTATGCAGCTACTTTTTAAAAAAATTTATACATTATTTTTTGTCAAGTTTTAAGCACTTAAACTTATAGATCTAATACTTTTGCAGTTGTAAAAAACACTTAAATAGTAAGTAGAAGGTGTACATAGGTGTAGTAGTAATTTAATTTTAATAGGAAATTATAACTATTCATTATTAATAATAAAACATAATAAAGTATGAAACAACAAAAAGATTTATTTTGTAAAAATGTTGTCGTAGAAATCAAAAGTTTTGAATTATAATAATAATAAATTGATTAATATTATAAATTAATATTTACAAAACAGAATTTTGTTGTTCTAACATCCGAAGTAGAATTTTGTTGCGCTGTTCGACGAGTTAGAATTATATTGTACTGATCTCAAATGAGAATTGTGTTGCATTGGTCACCGAAATAGAATTATGTTGCACTGGTCTGTGAAGGAGAATTTTGTTGACGCATTACGGGAATCAGCATTGTGTTGCATTATGATTCGAAAGAGACTTTTATTGAGTTGGATTTGAAATAGCATTTTGTTGCGAGCACTTCTGAAGTAGAATCTTATGATTAGGAGGCGTCGATATTATAAATAGATTGCTGCGGTACTCCAGAAAAAGACGTGACATACTTTGAAATAACTTTATATGCTATAATCCCTGACAGCACAAAACGTTTCAAAAACGTTTAGAAACATTTTCTGATAAACTTATATACGTTTGTAAATTTCGACAAAAATACGTATTTAAAACGTTTTTAAAACGTAAACTATGTCCGCAAATTTTAGATTCTCAAGAGTAATATAACGTTTATGGAACGTTTGAGAAACCTTTAGAAAACGTTTTCTCGGTGAAAACTTACGTTGGCTTATATGTCCAAACGTTTCTAAAACGTTTTTTAAAGGTTTTATTTTATTATTCTAAAAAATTATTATATAGAGAAAAAAATTATACCAAATGAAACGTTTTTTAAACGTTGAGGGAACGTTTGGATATTTGAGCTTGCGTGAATTTTCATCGAGAAAACGTTTTCTAAACGTTTCTTAAACGTTCCATAAACGTTACATTACTTTTGAGAATCTAAAATATGCGGACATATTTTATGTTTTAAAAACATTTTAATTACGTATTTTTGTCGAAATTTACAAACGTATATAAGTTTACCAGAAAATGTTTTAAAAACGTTTTCGAAACGTTTTTGTGTTGTTAGGGTTATATGCTGTACTTTGAGACATAGTAAATACCTTACGATACTACAATTAAATGTTTTTTATGAGAGCTCTCAAAATGTAGCAAATTAAAAATTAGAATTGTCATGTAACTGTAGTGAGCCTAATATCAAGTGGAAGGTTCCACTTAATTTTATTAATATAATCTTTCCACTCTACCTTATAACTTTAAAAATTATATTACAGTAAATTTCGCTGACATATTTGAACTGATGTATGTACTCTGAGGGAATAATTCTACCCAATACAATCGTTTGGGTGGAATTCTCTTATTAACAACAATTTCAACTCATTTTATGTTCGGTGAATTGCATGCAAGACGCTAATAAATAATAATTTTACGGACTTAATTTTGTAAAATTTTAAATTGTAAATAATAGTTAACAGTGTAATTTCATTTTTATTTTATTTTCACGTAGACCCTATACACCTATTACTATCGACAGAAGTTGACCTTGAATGGTAATTTTTGACAATAATCGAATTGTTTATTTATTTGTTTGAACGTTCGTATTTTCGTTAGTATTTAATTGTTTGTGTACCATTTATTTTAGTGTTTGTATTTAATTAATCAATTTAATCGTGCAAAGTTAAGCAGCATTGGCCGCGGTTAGTACTTGGATGAGTGACCGCTTCAAGGAACGCTGTGCGTCCAATCTGGACTTGCTTTGTGTGACGATTGCTTGGGCGTGCTGGCCACATGACAATGTGAGCGGGAGGTGTGGCAGATACGGTGTAGGTATCCTAATACAAGGATGCCTAATACCGAATCTGCTATGTACACCGACCCATTCCGGAGAGGGTTTTCCCAGGTTTTATCCCACTGGGTTTGCCTATGGGTTTTCCCCTCTTCACAGGCATTACCCCGGGTGAATGCGGAATGGGACGGGGTAAAATAGGACGAGTAAAACAAAAAATCGGAAGTATAAATAAAGGTGTGGGGAATACGTTAAGATCGTAAAGATGAACGTGGAAGTCACCAAATTTTTTATTAAAGACACATACGGTCAGTCCCAGGAGCAGAAGTTTAATCAATTATTTTTAAAGTACTGGGCGCAGGGAGAAAAACAGTGGGAGAAAGTCAGTGGGAATATTAAAAGAGAAGTTACTTTAAAGGCATGGGAACATAACCTTCCGCCGAAAATAAAATCACACCTGGTCGGAGAGAAATTTAGAAAATGAAGAAACCGTGGTAAGGAACGTGGATAAAGTATACAAGAACAAATGTTAGGAAGATGTAGGTAAAGTCAGCATTAATATGATTAACCATGATATGGTAAATAGGACGGATTATAATAGACCAAATGTAGGTAATGTGGATATCGACGCGCACATGAAGTGAATTTTGAGTAAGATTTTTAAGTAGTTACGTAAAAATTTTTCTATTTAAACCGTTTGTCAAAATAAGTTTTTTATAAATTTTAATTACCACTATTTGAATTTTTTAAATTTTTTATTCACTATCCAAAAGTTTTAACAATATGTCTATATTACACCCCGCTACTTGAACTAATAAAAAGCAGGATGTTAAGATATTGCAAATAATTTTTGAATAAATATTATTTAGAAAACTGGGATATCGGTAACTTGTACTGACAAGGAGAGTGCATTGCATTTGGGTCTTGGATTTTCTTCTAGCTTTGGGATCTTTTTTCTTACATAAAATCATGAAAAAAGCCGCGACCATTCGGTCCAACGCTCGATTTTTCCGGAGTTTTGAGCAGTTCTGTCTGTTTTGTTGAAAAAATTGCATCTTCTTTATAATTTTACAGTTTTTGAACTACTTATTCTAGAAGGTTTTTACTGATTGCATATTAAAGTTGAGATTAAAATCTTTCGATTAAAAAAAAAACGTGTCAAAAAATCTCAAGTCGTTAAAAAGTTATGGGTGAATAAAAATAGCGCAAATATTTAGCTCAAAAAATGCATAGAAAATAAATGCAACATTTTAGTCAGAAATTCATTTCAATTTTCATCCCTTCATAAGTTTTTAACAACTTGAGCTTTTTGGACGCGTTTTTTTTTTAATCGAAAGGTTTTGATCTCAACTTTTATATGCAATCAGTGAAAACTTTCTAGAATTAGTAGTTCCAAAACTGTAAAATTATAAAGCAGATGCAATTTTTTTAACAAAACAGACAAAACTGCTCATAACTCGGAAAAAATCGAGCGTTGGACCGAATGGACGCGGCTTTTTTCATAATTTTATGTAAGAAAAAAGATCCCAAAGCTAGAAGAAAATCCAAGACCCAAATGCAATGCACTCTCCTTGTGAGACTTAAATAACTGAATTATTTAGAAAATAATTATTATAAAATTATTTAGAAATTGAACCTATTTAATAGTTAACTACAATTTATTTCACTGCCAAAAATTTTGAAATGCAAATTATAAATCTTGTCTCTCAAAGCTTTAGTCTAAAGTTGGAACACTAAAAAAGTCATTACTAGATCCCTCAAACTACATTATCGATAGTTTGAAGCTTGATATAAGTGTAGTCTACTTCTTATTAAAGCGCATTAAGTTGATGAAAAAATATAAGTGAATTACAATGTTTGAAACTAATTTTTTAGTAAAGAGTTTAGTAGAAAAGAATTTTTCAGTAAAACCCAACACTCTAGTATTTTAATTAATTTCATGACGAATGTGTAATATCATTAATCTTATAATCAAAAGGTAATATTTAATTAGAATTATATCTATAGGTATTTACGGAACTACAGTTCATTTTCATTATTTACAGAAATTATTTTAATACGAGATGGTCGCTTGTAAATCATTCTTTAAATAAATGTTATGGCAAACTATATCCTCTAAGGCAAAAGTGTTTAAAGAAGCACCACTGTTACAAATTAAAAGCTCAATGTTAAAATAGAGTAGAGTACTTAAAATATTCACAAACACATCAGAAAACATTAAATTAAAACTTAATTGTATTATATTCTACTTATTGAAGGCAAATGACTCGAAAAATAGCACAAATCTATTTAATATGTTTTTATTCATCATTTAGATTCAACTAAGTTCGCAAAGTTTTGCTCTTATTAATTTCAACAGCCTTTTCAAATATCTGAAATTAATTTTAATTATTTAAATAACATGTTGTAACTGTATAATTTTATATATGTATCCAAGTATTTTATGTTGATTTATGAAAATTTGTAATCTTTACTAGGATTTAGTTGAGATTAACATTTTAAAACGATAAAAACATGTAATTTTAATAATTTTAATTAGTTATAAATGTTAAAAAAGGCTTTTAAAATTAGAAAGAGCAAAACGTTTCAAATTTATTTGAGTGTAAATGATCCACTCGTTTCATTAATATTATGATCTAAAACTTTAGAGGCAAAGGGGTGCAAATGAAATTCTACATTTTGAAATAAAACGATATACTTAAATTAGTTGTCAACATTTTAAAAACACATAAAATATAAATTTTAATGCATCTTATTCTACTATCGTGCACATCAAAATATTATAAAAATAATGCAATTTTTAACATATATTCAATGAAGAGATTATGCGTAAGGGATATTTTTAGAGCCTGTTATTAAAACAAGCATTTTATTTTTTTTAAATAAACTCACTTCAATTACTTCAAAATAATTTTAAATAAAAACTATTTCAATAATAGCTCCAAAATAAACTTGAATTGATAAAATGAAACGTATGAATGTGTCAACACGTCTCAAAATCTAAGGCCCATTACACGCTAAAAAAATATAGGAACAGAAATAGTTATAAGAACAGATATAAGAAACAACGTCGCTATTCTTAGGCCGTGTCTACACTATGTACTTTATGCCGTCTATACTTTTGGACAAAGTCGTTGATTGGGTTATTTTTAAAAAACGACCAATCAACGACTCCATCCAAAAGTATAGACGGCACAAAGTACATAATGTAGACTCGACCTTATCGTGACAAAGAAATAACCTACACTCGTTTAAATGTACAAATCCACAATGTAAACGAAACATATGACGAGTTGTAGGTTATTCTTTTGATACAATAAGAATAGCAACTTTATTCCTTATATTTGTACTTATAACTATTCCTGTTCCTATATTTTCTTAGCATGTAATGGCCCTAGCCTGTAAAACAAAATTTATCTTTTACTATCGGCTAAATAAAATAAAAATATATGAAAATTGAAATGAATATATAAATACTTAGGCCCATTAGGCCCATTACACGCTAAAAAAACAGGAGCTGGAATATTTATAAGAACAGATATAAGGAACAACGTCGTTATTCTTATCATATAGGGAAAGGTGGAGCGTCACGAACACCCTAACTTTAATTTAAAATTACAATAAACCATTTCAAGATTTCTAAATTTCAAAAATTGTATTAGAAGCAGAAACGGGTTGGCTAAGGAAATCACAATTTGAAAAAACATTGTTTTTAATTTTAATTTACGCTAAAAAATGACAATGTTAAGCATTAAAAAAGATCCTACGTGTCCCACCATCAGGGCGATTGTAGTGCCCCGTGAGGCACGAAGAACACGGTGATCACACAGCACTTTATAATGATTCATAGTTTATTTTATTATTTGAATTTTTTTTAAAATGCTTTATTAAGAAGCAAAATTAGTAAAAAAACAAGTTATAAATAATTTTGATATTGTAGTTAATTAGCTGTTAAAACTTCTTGATAACATTGTAAGTTTAGAGAAAAATATTTTAAGTATTTTAAAATCAATTTCTATTGATATTTTAAACCTAATATTCATTATTTTTTATATTATTAGGGTCTCAAACTTACCCGCCGCGCATGCTGTACCCCACGTTCCCCTAGAAGAAATAACTAATAACTTCTCATATGTTTTGTTTACGTTGCGCGTTTGGGTTATAGGTTATTTTTTCGCCATGATAATAATAAGGGCCATTACATGCTAAAAAAGAACAGGGAACAAATATAAGAAATATATTACTTCTATATCTATATATATATGGGACGTTACACATCAACTCACCTAACAAAAAAATAGGATTCGTCGAAAATCTGTGAAAATGTTCTATTTGATACCCAAAATATACAAAAAAAATTTTAGAGGTCGAGGTCAAAAGGGTCAGGATTTAAACGTGACGGAATTTTTCGAATTTTCCAAATTTTTTGCTAAATAAATATTTTAATAAATTTTTTCCTCAAAAACTATCAATTTTTCGTTAAAACTTAATAGAATACTTTTTCTTGGAAATTAGATGTAGAATTCACCTGAATTTTTGCAAATTATAATATACTGATTTTTATGCTTACTTGATCGATTTAAACATACTATTTAGTATATCTAAAAATCGAGCAGGTTAAATTGGCTTTTTAAAGTCTTATTTTTTTTGTTTTTTTATGAGGAAAAATTATACGAAGCCTCCAGTTGGGCAGCCTTCTCAAAGTTACTTAATTGTGCAAAAAAGTCTGAATAAATCGTTATTTTGGATCAATGATGAGATTCGTGATTTTTTTTCTGAAAAAGTATTGATTTTTCGGACAAATGTATGAAAATGTTTTTTATTGAAAATTGTATGTAAAATGTATGTAAATTTTTGTAAACCATTATTTGCTAAACATCACAAATTATAAATGAAATTTTGAAATTTTAAAATTTATTTTTTGTTAAATTTTTAGAATATATGGTTCATAATGTCTTAAATTACAATTTAAAAAATATGTTTATATTCTACACATGATTTCCAATAAAAAACATTTTCATACATTTGTCCCAAAAATCAATACTTTTTCAGAAAAAAAAATCACGAATCTCATCATTGATCCAAAATAACGATTTATTCAGACTTTTTTGCACAATTAAGTAACTTTGAGAAGGCTGCCCAACTGGAGGCTTCGTATAATTTTTCCTCATAAAAAAACAAAAAAAATAAGACTTTAAAAAGCCAATTTAACCTGCTCGATTTTTAGATATACTAAATAGTATGTTTAAATCGATCAAGTAAGCATAAAAATCAGTATATTATAATTTGCAAAAATTCAGGTGAATTCCACATTTAATTTCCAAGAAAAAGTATTCTATTAAGTTTTAACGAAAAATTGATAGTTTTTGAGAAAAAAATTCATTAAAATATTTATTTAGCAAAAAATTTGGAAAATTCGAAAAATTCCATCACGTTTAAATCCTTACCCCTTTGACCTGGACCTCTAAAATTTTTTTTGTATATTTTGGGTGTCAAATAAAACATTTTCACAGATTTTCGATGAATTCTATTTTTTTGTTAGGTGAGTTGACGTGAAACGTCCCATATACATAAGTGAACTTTCCGGTAAGTCGATATTCTGGGCATCCTAGAAATAAATCATCAACTTTCCGGTAATTTCGAAAATAAGTCCGTTAATTTTCTGGGAATCCCGGAAATTAAGTATTGACTTTCTGGGAATTCCGAAAATTAAATTTCGATTTTTCGAAGATCCGGAAAATCAGATGTGGACTTTTTAAAAACACCGAAAAATGAAGATGTCTGTGAAATCATCAGAACTACTTCTAATTAGTTGATTATCAATAATCGACATTAAGGCAACTACGAAGGTGAGTTTCAACTTAATTCCACAGTTTACAAATCACGCTTTAAATTCATTAAATTTAAAAAATTTTTAAATATTCCACTGATTTGTGGGTTTCAAAAAATGGTGGAAAATCAAAAAATTTGAAAATTTCATAAATCAAAACCGTGATTTGTTAGCTAGAAAATAAAACAAAACCTAATCTCGGAAATCGTCTCAAGAGATATTCTACAAAAAAGATTTTCAAATGAAAAATACTAGATAAATTGAATACTGGATCCGTACAGTTTATGTGAGTAGTTCTATCGCTTAAAAATCAGAGCTTCATAAGAGAATCCTTTTTGGACATATTAAAACTACGTACTCCCGATTCAACTCAGAGGCGTAGCTGAGAACTCGGTAGCCCCTCCGCAACAATTCGAATGAGGCCCCCCTTTTTAATTCATCAATATAATTTTCTTCAAATACTAAGAAAATTAACATATGTTATAATTGACGTACTCTAATCGTAACAGCGACGTTTTAAGAATCGCATAAGTGTACACCCACCATTAATGAATTCTTTCCGAATGTTTTGAAATCCTGAACTTTCATTAAACCATTCCGTTGTTTTCTATGTTTCTATTGGAACATTTTAAAAAATTCGGAAAGAATCAATTAACGTTGGGTGTACATAATCAAAACCCTGTAACATTAAGTGTCCATGTTTATTTATAAAGATGAAGATTAAAAATCTTCTTAAGCGAATTAATGTATTAATAAGAGTAAAAAATAATAAGAGTAATTTTTATAAGCGAAAATAAGATTTATTTAGATACATTAAGACAGCATACATTATAAAATATTTAATTTTACATAAATCGTTCTGAGCGTCTGGCATTTTTATTTGCAAATTCTTCTATGATTAAATTGATATCTAGTTTTTTAGCTCTTTCATTTTCTATAGATAACATAGCTAAAGCTGCTAATCGTGTTTGCGCTATTGTGCTGCGTAAATAATTTTTTATTATTTTCAGTTTAGAAAAAGATCGCTCTGCTGAGGCCACTTTAACAGGTAATGTCAAGTATATTTTAACAGCTAATATTACGTCTGAAATATTACTTAAAAAAGAAGAATGATTTTTTATCAGGTATTTAAATAAATCATTAATAGACATATTATCAGAAATATTTTTTTTTACTAAGTTTCGAAGCGATAAAAGCTGATGAGCAAAATCATTTGATAGTTCTGCAAAATAAAAATTTACTAAATCTTGTGATGCTGTAAGCAGCTCATCATCTTTCATATTTCTGAGATTTTCTGAAAAAAGACAACGAAATCGATAGCTTATTGCTCTCACTCCTTCAAATCGAAAATTTAATTGTTCAATAGTATCTGGATGAGAGTTGAAAACATTTACTTCATAAGAACGTCTCGCATCTGCTATTGTTTTATGTGTTGATAACTCATCGAAAAAAGATTTTGTTTGCTTAGGTCTCTTTTTTGGAACTTTGCATCTATTCTCCAGGTTTCAGCTAAAAGTTTAGCTTCTTCAACAACGCTATTAAAACTATTTCTTAATTCTTTGACATTATCAAGTGCTACTTTTAAAAGTTCTGAGGCATATAATAAATAAACATTTTTTGACTGCAATTTTTTTGACACCAAATTTGTCATTTCTAATAGCTTACATTCCAAGACTAGAAAAATTATAAATTCAAATTTATTGATATGTTTATATAGTTTCTTTTCATTGTGGACATAAGAAATTAACTAATTATTCACCCTCGAACTTCCTAAAATTTGACATATATATCGCCAAGGATATATCATTTATATAATATATCAAAAACTTATAAATTAATGTTTATGGGTTATTTGGAAGAAAATAATTCATTGTTAAATAACTATTATGTAAAAACAACGTAAATAATCAACAGTACAGTAAATATCAAAAATTTTGGAAAAAAACATAATAAATAACCAATGATACGCAATAAGTGAGGTCATTGGGAGTTAATTGAATTAAATTTTAAAATTATCCAACTATGTGTGGGGCCCCCCGCCTCGCGGGCCCTGCGGACGCTCAGCTACGCCTCTGATTCAACTCTAAAGTATATAAAAATAATGATCCGCAAAATATAAATTTTTATGAATCATTCTTTAGATATTAACATAAAAAGAATTATTAACATCTTAAAGTATAATCGCGATGAAAGAAAAAAATAAATCAGCATTGAAAATCAGTATATTACGGTTTCATGATTCTTTTAAATTAAATTTTGTTATTTTTAATATCTAAATTATTATCACGACAACTTAATAATTCTTTTAGTTGTTATTAATAAAAATAAAGCATTAAATTCAGTTCTTATTGCCAGAAATACAAGATAAGTAATAAGACAGCAATAGTACACTATTCATAATTAATTATTAAATATTCGTGAATATTACAGAGTACTGTAGTGGGTTTGGAAATTTGCTCGCCAACGCTATCTAGTGGCCAATTTAGGAGCTGTGAGAGAAGGATACTGTTCGAAAAAAACATTGATTACGTACGTAAATCGTAGTATTTTTTAATTTTTTAATTAAAAAGAAAGATTAGAAAATTAGTTCGTATAGAAAGAAAGAAACATGGAGAATATTCCTAGAAAAAGTCGCGTATGTTGTAGTGTACATGACTGAAACAGTCAAGTTTATAAGAATCTCGACGTCTCTTTCCAGCTGACAATGTTTACATTTTTAACCATTCTAAAGCAGTATCTAACGCCGTAACTTATGGAAAAGTAAACAACAAAATAATTATCTTTTGTGAATCATTTCAAGTAAATTATGCACTAGGCATATATTTACATTAAGGCAGTACTATCGTTAAGGGATTGACGGTTCAGAAAAATCTGAGATTGGGCACATAAGTAGATTTTAATTCAAATAAAGCACAGTTAAATTTTGGTTAACTTTCAGAGCATGAGAAAAAAATTATACGCATTTTAATTTTCATCTTTTAACACGCGCTTTACATCTATATATAGTGTATATATAGTTATACACGGGCATGCATTGAGTCTAAGATGTTTATATCGTTTCAAACTCAATACTGGAAAATTTATTCTTTAGCTCTTTAATTAATTACGTGTTAAATTTGATGAAATTTTGAACCATCAGTAGCTTATAATCAAAAGTTGACAAAGAATTTCTGTGTGGCTACGAGAAGAGCGCGGTGTTAAAAGTGTGAAAATTAAAATGTTTGTCATTTTTCTCTCATGCTCCAAAAGTTTACCAAAATTTAACCACATCTTATTTGAACCTAAATCTACTTATATACCCGATTTCAGATTTTTCTGAACCGTCAATCCCTTAAAGATAGTACTACCTTAAAACGATGTCAGAACTTTTTTTACCATAATCAAATAATTACAGTTTTTATTAATTTTCCTTATAAAAAATGTTTACTAATACATAAGATTAAATAGGCTATGCAATCTAATCCTTCTCTCACAGTTTATCAATGGGCCACGCGGTGGCACTGTCAAGCAGATTTCTGAACTCAATACTACGGAAGTTCTTATCGTGTTTGTGTGCGCCATCTATTTCAGATCTCACATGAGATCTCATATGCGATCTCATATCAGATCTCATATGAGATCCCGTAAAAAGATCTCATATATATTTTCTATTTTCAACCCTACTAAGAAATATATATGAGATCTCATATATATTTTTCAGTAGGGATCCCAATATCTATAGTAAATAGTAATTTCTTATTGTCTCAAAAACCATATTTAATTATAACTGACAATTAAAAACCAATCTTTTTTTTCTGAATTCTCAATAACCGGTAGACCTTGATAAATACTGTACACAGTAGGAGAATAACTAAGAAAAATCACTATTTATATTTATAATGACATATCTGATGTTTTATGGGTTTATGGTTTATAAGTTTATGGGTTCATGGGTTAAAGGTGTTGGGATTATAGTTTATCGGTTCATAATTTGTGGGTTTATGGCTTATGGCTTTATAGTTTATGGGCTTATGATTCACGGATTTATGGTTTATGGGTTTATGGTTTATGGGTTTATGGTTTATGGGTTTATGGTTTATGGGTTTATGGTTTATGGGTTTATGGTTTATGGGTTTATGGTTTATGGGTTTATGGTTTATGGGTTTATGGTTTATGGTTTATGGGTTTATGGTTTATGGGTTTATGGTTTATGGGTTTATGGTTTATGGGTTTATGGTTTATGGGTTTATGGTTTGTGGGTTTATGGTTTATGGGTTTATGGTTTATGGGTTTATGGTTTATGGGTTTATGGTTTATGGGTTTATGGTTTATGGGTTTATGGTTTATGGGTTTATGGTTTATGGGTTTATGGTTTATGGGTTTATGGTTTATGGGTTTATGGTTTATGGGTTTATGGTTTATGGGTTCATAGTTTATGGGTATATGGTTTATGGGTTTCTGGTCCATGGGCTTATAGTTAATGGATTTATGGTATATGGGTTTATCGTTTACAAGTTTATTGTTTATTGGTTTATAGTTAATGGAAGTATGGGTTTATATTTTATGGTCCATTGGTTTGTAAATCGAGAAAATTACGGTACTATTCAGGTGAAAGAAGTAAATGAAGACGTTCTCATGCACCTGCAAATATCCGGATAAAACATTGAAACACAGAAGACAACAGATAAAAAACTAAGGAAAAGTAACAGTATTGAGATTTAAGACAACCGGTATTTACAGATTTCTTCTGTTAATAACAGTTTTCTTTGGTCATCAACAGTTGCATTCGTCCAATGTATTTTTAAAAGATAAAATAGTTCTTTTTTTAAAGAGCAAAACATTTTTCATGAGTGAAAAACAGTTATTTACGGTATTATTTTATTATCAACAGTGTTCTTCACTTATAAACAGTTGTATCCATTAAATATACTTTTTTTTGCTGAAAATTTTATTTTTTTTCGCGGGGGTTGTTGTGAAAAAGATTGTATCGATTATTTTCGAATATACTGATACGAAAAGCATTTTCAACATCTTGGAGCTGGATCACAAGATACAGATAAAATTGATTGATATTAAGAAGTAGTTAACTACCTAGAGGTGATTCAAGTGAACCAAAATTTCTATCATCATTGGTATATTTATTATCGACTCTGGGTGATTACCGTAGCTATTACCACTTGAGATGTAGCATGAACTTCAGCACAAATTTTAATAATCGGTAGATAAAGCATAAGGCGTTGCAAAATACACTTTTCTCTTTAATTTGCTGGGTAATCTCAGACATTATAGAATAGCGTAATGCTTCCGACATACCATATAATACATTGTTCTTAATAATTTAACAAACGATCGCAGACATGACAGAGTACTGTATGGTGCCTTAAGCGTACTGCAGTATTATGAGTCTATACCACCAAATTCTAGATTCGCTTATAATTTGCTATAAAGCAATATCTGTAAACTAAGATTTGCAATTGTAAGGAATACAATTCGTTATTAATTTATAAAAATATGATTGGTTTCCATCCGTCTTTTATGATTAGAAAAATTCACCTTTCTGAATGAATGATCAAATGTGAAGAGTAGAAAATATTGTATAGAAATCATTCAGTAAAAGCACCATTATGTTTATTACCAAGAAATACACTATTCCGTATTCATTCTCAAATAATATCTGTTGATACAGAATCCTGTATAATTCAAACAAGTCTTTATAAAATAACAGCTCGTACCAAAATCTTTTTTATTTTCTTATTTTGCGTCATATCCCATTATATAGTAAATAGTGATTTTATTATTGTCTTTAAAATAATTTCCATTTATAACTAAAAATTGAAAATTAATTTTTTTTCCTGAATTCTTAATTAATGTTCGACCTTGATAGATACTGTACACAATAGAATTAACAAAAACCAAATTACTAATTATAATTACCTATCTTATGTTTTATGGGTTTATGGTTTATGAGTTTATGATTTATTAGTTCATGTTTCATGGGTTTATCAATTATGGGTTTGTGGTTTATGGTTTATGGTTCTATGGTTAATGTATTGAGGTTGATAGGTTTATGGTCTATGGGTCAATAAATCAAGAATATGACGATAGCACCTTGGCGTAAAAAGTAAATAAAGACATTCATATATCTTAAAATATCCTAATAAAACGTTGAAAAACAGAAAACCACAT
This sequence comes from Anastatus disparis, assembly GCA_017163975.1. Taxonomy (NCBI): domain Eukaryota; kingdom Metazoa; phylum Arthropoda; class Insecta; order Hymenoptera; family Eupelmidae; genus Anastatus; species Anastatus disparis. The sequence continues at coordinate 45,761 of JAFFSR010000141.1, forward strand.
AAAAAAAGTAAAGAAAAGTGACCGCATTAAGACTTGAGAGAACAGGTATTTACAGATTTCTTCAGTTATTAACAGTTTTCTTCAGTCATTTAAAGTTGTATTCATCAAATATATTTTGAAAAGATAAAATATTTTCTTTTTTATAGAGCAAACCTTCTTTATGAGTAGACAACAGTTATTTACGGTTTTATTTTATTATTTACAGTTATCTTTAGTTATTAACAGTTGTATCTATTTAATATACTTTTTTTTGCTAAAAATTATAATTTATTAAGCAAACAACAGTTTTTTACAGTTTTTTTTTACATTCAACTGTTATAAAGACTTTCCTTTAGTTTAAAAGGAAATTTTCCGTAAGTTATTATTAAATATATCGGTTGATAACTGGAGAAAACAGTAAATGACAGTTGTCTTAAGTCTTTATCCGGTTACTCTTCTGCAGATAATGACTGTATTTTTTAGTTCAATTCTAATATCTCCAATTTTTCTTTCGCTGGGGTAGTTGTGTAAGAGATTGTATCGGTCATTCTCGAATATACGAATACAAAAAGAATTATTAACATCTTGAAGCTGAATTATAACATTAAGATGAAATTGGATGACATTCAGAAGTACTTAACTACCTATTGATGATTTTAGAAAATCAAAATTTTTAGTATCGTTGGTTTGTTTATTATCAACTCTGGATGATCACCCTAGTTTTAAACACCTGAGATGTAGCATTAACTTTAGCACAAATTATAAAAATCGGAAGATGATGAATTAAGATTATAGATACATTTCAATAAAGTATCAAACATTAGTGGAGTACTGCATCTTACTGATAAAGAATAAATTTAAAGCTATAATATTTTCAATACAATTTATATAAAACTTTTTATTTTTTAACTTATGATTTATAAGCTTTGAAGATAATTAAGTACATTTCCACGACAGTAGCCTAAGGGACGATTAGATTACTAATTATAAGGCTGTAGTATATCTACATAAATTACGATATTTAAGAGGCTTTATGGAGTTTCTATCCATTTACAATTAGAGACAATTTTAACCGTAAAATAAAAAGAATCATGTTTTATTAAGAGACTGACAATGAAAGGCAATCACTGCATCTAATTAGGTTTCTATAGTTATCTTCCACTATTAAGTAGTTTTAAAATAATACACATTTGTATATTTATTGAACGTTTTATTTACAGTCATAAAAAGCCACTAGGCTAAATTGGCATAGCTTAAAATGTCATCACTCCAATTTCACGACGATAATGATATTCGGATTTCAAGTACTGATTTAGCTCAGCCCAAGACATTTTCACGACGTTTATGAATGTTATTGATGAATCAGGATTATAGATACAATTCAATAAAGTATCAAACACTAGTGGAGTACTGCATATTACCAATGAAAAAAATATATAAAGCTATAATATTTGCAATACAATTTATATAAAAATTTTAATTTGTAACTCATGATTTATAAGCTTTGAAGATAATTAAGTACATTTTCACGACAGTAGCCGAAAAAACGATTAGATCAATAAGCATTTTAAAATCTAGTAAATTTTTAGTGATATATGATAACTGCTTGTAACTACACGGTTAGAAATATTAACAGACACGTCTGTAAAAAACTGTTTACAGACAAAAATGTCTGTTACTTTAACAGACAAATTGTCTGTTGAAAATGTAATATACATTTTAAATTGACATACTTGTGTCTGTTGATTTAACAGACATTAAGTAACAGACGAAAAAAGTTAACAGATTACACAAATGTTTTTAACCGTGTAGGAAAATATTGAGCATTAGGGTCTAATATTCTGTTTTCTCTCAGATTTTGACACCTGAAAATTTATCCCAAAGTTTGAGCGAAATCCGTAAATAGGAGCTCTGATACTCTCCTAGTAAGTTTTAATTTCAAGCTGCACTGCAGCTTAAAGTAGCTCGCTTGCCAGCAATAATTTGTGGTTCATGAAAATTTAAAGTCTGGACGCACGTTTGTAACTTTAAACAAAGTGCGTTCCAATTACAGTGGACTCTCGATACAAGGGATCGCGATATAAGGGAATCCGAGCTGTTTCTCCACCGAGTCTAAGTATGTCAGTTCCCCCACCAACTATGTAAGTGAGAGAGACACAGTATAGCAATAGAATAAGACATGGCTAAACAAAAAAACCCTAGTCTATTCCACACACATCAGTAGGCGTGGTTACTGCGTCTACTTCGTATACACGCATGTTAAATTAAACTTACACTACGAGACAGTGGGCGGAGCTGTAACTCTTAACTCGAACGTGTTGGGGACTCTTCCTATAAGAGAATTTCCAAGAAATTTCCTCTCCTACAGCCCCGTCGATATCCTTGTATCGAGAGTCTACTGTACATATATTATTCCTGCAAAATTTCAGGTATCTGATCATTTATTTTAGTTAATCTTATTCAAAGGTCAATGATTTTATCAATATTAGATCTGAAATAATCGAATTGTGAAAAAGATTTTCTAGAAAAAAAATAAATGGTCAGGCTGCCTGAAATTCTGCAGGAATAATCTATGAAATAAAAACTCATTAATATTAAATTTGCAAACACGTATCTAGACTTTCAATTCTTACAAACAACAAACTATAGCTAACTACCTTAACGGAACAAGATTGAAAAATGGTCTAGTAAATAATGAAAGAAAGTTTTCTCATTTAACCATTTTCACACGATCGGTACTAGCTGAAATATTAAATGAATGGTCGTATAAACCGATAACCTCCTACATTAGCTCTGTCATTGCCTAATTAATTATTTTATTTTAGAAATATTACAACGTAAATTAACGAAACAAGCATAATTCGATTGAATTAGCATTGTGACAACGAAAGCGGTACCGCACCTATAGATTTCAAAACAGTGCTTTTACTAGAAGTAAATTACAATAATGTCTACATTCTAATCGAAACCAAATACAAGAAAATCTAAGATGTTGCATTGTTCTGCTTGGTGAAAGATACGGTATTAAGTTATTGTATTTATTTAACACACAATCTATTGTCTTATAACAGACAACATATGTTTTGGCAAAACAAAATACTTCAAACATGAGCCAATTAATTTTGGCCTCACGTTTCAATCTTAGTAAATATATACTGATAGTTTTACAGTTGTATATCCGAATAAGATTTGATCGTCTTACAAATTAATCGATTATAGTTTGATTGCCAAAGCATGATAGTTTAAGGAACAAGTTCTACAAAATGGTTTTTTTACATAAAATGACGGGTTTCTTACAATCGAGAATGATACGCTCTTTCGTTTACTTAAATATTCTCAAGAAAGTCCTCATGAGCTATGTCGCTGCTAATTTTATCGGATTTAAAAAAATTAAATTAACAACAAAAGAATATTACCTGTGATTAAGATATAGTAGCTTTGCGAACTAGGATTACGATAAAGACCAGGAAACATAGGAATTCGAGAACCTAGGAATCTAGAATGATACACTATTCCGTACTCTAAGTTTGAGCCTAGTGATTGCTTACGCGATCAAGATTAAGGTTTTATAAAATAAAAAAAGGCAAACAATTCTTTTCTTATTGAACAGTTAATACTATATGATCACTACTTTGAATATTGAATTAATGCTGACATAAACGGGTTTCGTGCTCTATTAGCTCTTTTATTGCTTATTTAGTAAATGTATTAGATAAAAAAAAACAACTTAAAATTATCAACGCAAAAATAAATAAAAATAATAATTTAAAATAAGATACTGACAACAGGAGCAGAATCACTCCGATACAATCAATAGTGGTGATATTACTAGATAAAAGTTACAATAATGACCGAATTCTAATTGAAATCGAATGAAAGATGGTCCAAAGCTAAACATTGTTTTATTTTGTAGATAATAGGGTATTAGTGATTATATTCATTGTGCACACAAATTATTGTCCAATAATAGACGATATCTTGATTGGCCAAACAAAACAATATCGCAAGAAGCCGATTACTTTACTATTTCAGATGATATAAATTAATAGTTTTGCATTTTCATAATCGTATGAGGTCCTAATTATCTTATTAATAACTTATTTGCTGTTACATCTAAAGTAATACGATCATTTGATGAAGAGTATTACGAGATAGTCGATACTACATGATATGTTAAATTTCGGATAATCTGGAATGATACACTGTTCCGTTTACTGAAATATTTTTTAGTGAATTTTCATGCACGATGTATTTTCTAATTTGGTCTGATGTAAAAAAATTATATTAAAAAGAAAATAATATTATTTGAGAATGAGGCACAATAGCTTTACGAACCAAGATTACGAAATGGTCGAGAAAGCACGGGCTCTTGAGTAATTGAGAATCTATAATGATACACTGTTCCAAAAGCTAAAATGTCGTCGACTGATTGCCCATATGCAGCTCGATTTTTAGTAATATTAAATATTTGAAAATTTCATTAAAAAAAAGATTATATAACAAAGAATGAGAAACTAATGATTTTCTAATTTTTACAATACTATCTATACTATTTAAAACTTAGAGCATATACTACTGGAGGAAGCACGTTTATGGAAAGAGTGTAGACGAACGAGCAAGAGAAAGAGAGACAGTTTGGGTACCACCTTTCTCTCTCGTGTAGGCACATGATTGGTTGACGCCACTTCTTTCTAAGAGAAAACGATTACCCAAACTATTGCCCTCTCTCTTAATATCGTCTACACTTTTTGTTCAGGCATGCTTCCTCCAGTAGTATATGCTCCAAGACTTAAAATAATAAGAGGAAGCTGTTATAAACTGATTTCGTTCTTTTTTTTGGTGTTTTATTGCCTGATTATTGAATATATATATGGAAAAAAAATCGACGCATTGGCCGAGTGGTTCGGCGCGCGCCAGGCGATCTGCAAAGTTAAGCAGCATTGGCCGCGGTTAGTACTTGGATAGGTGACCGCTCCAAGAAACGCTGCGCGTTCAATCTGGACTTGCTTTGTGTGACGATCGCTTCGACGTGCTGGCCACATGACAATGTGAGCAGGAGGTGTGGCAGATCTGGTGTAGGTATCCTGATACAAGGATGCCTAATACCGAATCTGCTACATACACCGACCCATTCCGGAGAGGGTTTTCCCAGGTTTTATCCCACTGGGTTCGCCTATGGGTTTTCCCCTCTTCACGGGTATTACCCCGGGCGAATGCGGAATGGGACAAGGCAAAATGAGACGGGTAAAAACAAAAAGGAATTGGAAGTATAAATAAAGGTGTGGGGAATACGTTAAAATTAAAGATGAACGTGGAAGCCACCAAATTTATATGGAAAAAAAACTTCAAACTTTGAAGACAAGAATAAATAAATTTAAATAGCATAGTGACATCGGAAGCAAAATCGCTTCGATACAATCTGAAGTAGTGCGGTTACGAGTAACATATTACAATAATGACCAAATTCTAATTAAAATTAGATACAAGAGAATCTAAAGCGGAGCATTATTTTATCCCGTAGTAATTACGGTACATATCAATTGTATTCATTGTGCACATAAATTGTTGTCCAATAACAAACGACATCTCTATTGGCAAAACATAATAATTCCGATTTAACCGATTACTTTTTAATGGATGCTGCTGAAGAAAAAAATCGGGCCATGCATTACAATTTCAGAAAATATAGACTTAAGCGTAAGCTCATTTAACTGCAGCACACCTACAAGGTATTTCATAGAGTACCCTGGTAACATATCGGTTGCAATTCTGACGCAATCTTGCTGCGATTCGAGTGCATGGAAATTGCAAGCAGAAATTGCTCAATCTATTTCCCTAAATGATGCATTTGCATTGGACGTTGATTTCACATGAAGAGTGCATAAGAATTAAAGTAATATTGCTTTAGATGATTGCAACAGCTACGTGCACCATAATTGAGTTAGAATTGCACTAGTAAATTACAATAAATATGAACGGTCAATGCATGTGGACGGGCAGGAGAAGTGCGCCAGAATCGCGGCGGACAATTGCAGCAGCCGCATACACCAAAATTACATTAGAATTGCACCTGTGACTTACAGTAAATATCAGCGCTCAATGCATGCGGGCAGGCAGCAGAAATGCATCTACAAGTTGCAATATCAAACTGAGTTGACATAACTGAAAAACAAATTTTATATTTTTGGAAGCCAAGAATTAGGTCAACCTTTAGAGTTAGCTTCCTAAAGTAAGAAGACTATCTATATTGCGACTTGAAATATCCTCGCTTTATATATACCTGTCTTTGAATATTCAATCTGGAATTCCAAAATTCGTGAAATGACACCTAGCGATTGAGAATTAAACTTATAACACAATTATTGCGTTAAAAGATTGCGCGCATCTGCTGCATTTGTCTGACTGGCAGACAATTACGTAAGTTTTATGAAATTCTTATGCACTCGTTTGACGGCTGAAAAATTCAAAGTTCCTGAAATCTGCTTGCGCACTTCTGACGCAATTTTTACGTTGAAAACTGGCGTATGTCTGCTGCACTCGTCTGGCGGGCAGACGATTACGCAGGTCTCGTGCAATTTTCGTGCATTCGTCTGTCAGCTAAAAATTCAAACTTTATTTAATCTACGAGCGCACTTCTGGCGCAATCATTCGGTTGAAAACTTGCCATCTTCTTAATTCTCTTTTTTTCTGTCATTTCCAAGTATTATCTTAAAACTTATTCTAAATTAATAAAGCAATACTTCACTTTTAATGCAAAATATATTATTGCTGAAGCAGATATTTAGTCTTGTAATCATAATGTATATTGTTTCAGTGCTTTCTGTAACGCAACTTTCTGTAAACATTGATAGTTAATTACTCCTACAAAACAATAAGGTATATTAAAACCATGACCTGACCGTTTAAGATATTTAAGGGTATAGATTGTGTTGTATATTTATTTATTTATTCATTCATCAACGGGGAAATCCCAATGATGCAATAAAGTACAATATTAAAAATTAAATTTAACGTTAAAAGTACAGAGATGTATATAATCAAAAGAAATAGAAAATACACTTAACCAGTTATAAATTGCCATCCAATACAATTTGATAAAAAAAATAAAAAAACAAAATTGTTTAAATAATCAAAAACTAGAATTCTTTTCGAATAATTATCCACCCTTTATAGGCTGTTCGCATCAGTATCAATAATATCGTTATACTTATTATATAGGATCTAAAAACATATTCACGGAGCACGAGGTAGATAATTATGAACCATATCAGGAACGAAAAAATAATCTCTAGTTTATCGCAATCGCCTATTAGGAATGATCTCTGTAAATCTATTAAATAAATTCAAACAGTTAATTTCTTCACCTAATATCTTAAAAGCAAATATCATTTCATTTCTTTCAGAACATGAATCCAGAGGAGTTATCTGTAAATGCTCGCGAATTAGAATAAATTATGGTCATCATAACGTATTTTACAATATTTTACAATCCAATTTAAACGCCGTACATCGCAAATATTTTCTTTCAATTTATTTTAACTGATCAATCTTACATTATAAATACTGCCACCAAATTACTGGGGCATAGCACAATGTTGAGTAAATGTACACATGATATTGAGTGCTAAAGGACTCTGGGTGAGTAAGTTGTAAAGAAAATCTTCATAAAAAACCAACAATCCTGGAGACCTTAGTAACCAAGTAATCGATGTGTTTGTTAAAGGATGAATTCCTATGAAAAAACACCCCCAGATCCTTGACCTCATTTATCATAGCCAGAGCTAAACCTTCCATAAAATAATCATGCATTATCCTAAGATTTCTGGAGAAAGATATAACAGAATATTTTGCTGAGTTACATCGCAAACTATTATCAAATACACCATGATACAAATGCCAAAATATATTTTTGCAGCTGAATTGAGTCAGCAACAGTTCTAATTACATGATAAATCTTAGTGTCATCAGCAAAGAACAATAGCTTACAAAGTTTCATATGCTTAACCACATCATTAATAAAAATCAAGAATAGAATAGGACCTAAGTGCGTACCTTGGCCTACTCCCGACCTGACAAAGATTTCTCTAGATACAAAAGATCTTATTTTTACCTTTTCACAACTCCCATTCAACCCCTTAACTGGTAAGGCTTTTATAACTTTTTGTGCCAAAAAAAGCTATCCAAATATGTACATATATGATACACAGCCAGTTTTGGCACGACTTTTTTTGGTGCATATACGTTACATAGACAGTTAAGGGTTTAAATATGATTTAAACCACTCCAAGACACATCCTCCTATACCATGCTTAGATGACTTACCCAATAATAAATTAATGTATAGCATATCGAAGACTCTACTTAAGTCTGCATAAAATGCATCAACTGCTAAACCCTCTCTAAAGCTATCAATAATATCATTTACATATATGCAAAGATTAAATACCGTAGATTTTCTCTTAGTAAAGCGATGTTGTTTATCAGTAATAAATTCACAAATATATGAGCTATGTTTACTGTACATCAATTTGTCAAATACTTCCTCAAATACGTTGTACTTATTTACCGGTCTAGGGTCAGTGCGCCAGTTATCCAGCCTTTAAGGTGACTGCAGAGACATTTTGTTTAGTTAGACAAATTTCATAATACTTTAAAAGTTTTATGAATTTTTTATTTAAAGTAAAACATATTTTTTACGGATAAAACAAATTTCCTTAATGAAAATTAAAGAATTATTAATTTATTGGTTAAATTTATAAAGGTTGTTTGATGCGTCATTTACCGTCATGTCGTCTGCATGAATAAATGTAGCTCATGTGCTCTGATTATATTATATAATATTAAGATTCTCATGTGCTCTGATTATATTATATTACAGATGGTGTTATTGCTATAGTTATTAACATTAGCAATAACACCATTTTTAAAGAGTGGTGTAATAAATGATAACTTCCAAAGGTCTTGGTAGTAACCCCGCGTTATTGATAAGCCAAAGAATTAAATATTACAATTGTTCAATTTTATTCGCTTACATATACTTTGGAATTTATCAGCAAACAAATTGACAATACTAGCGCCAACATTGCCCGATGTATTATCAAGATACATTGTTCGTGGATACCAATGTGATTTGTCTAAGAAGTTTACGTATTTAAAAAACGTTTTAGGGTCTTTGCTAATTGACTTTTCTGATTTGAAAATTAAATTTTTCTCGTCTCTAAGTATAAAACATTTACTTTTAAAACTTTCAATTCTAAAAAACTTATAGTAATTCAAGATAATTGTGGATTTAAGAGGACGCTGGATCCCTCTATCCTTTTTTACTTAAAAATTGTAGGGTTCTGGAAAAACTAGTGGTTATTGATAGAAATTAAGAGTTGTCCGCAACTTGTACAGTAAAAAACAATATTTTTTTCTATGAGGACAAATTAATTTTGATGCTTTGTTTTCAAGAAAAGTTTGACATACTTGAAAAATCATAACTTAAGCTAGAGATTATGATGTTTAAGTATGTCAAACTTTTCTTGAAAACAAAGCATCAAAATTAATTTGTCCTCATAAGAAAAAATATTGTTTTTTACTGTACAAGTTGCGGACAACTCTTAATTTCTATCAATAACCACTAGTTTTTCCAATATCCTACATTTTTCGATTAGAAAAGGATAGAAAGATCCAACGTCCTCTTAAATAGTTTATGATACTTCTTTTTAGTAATAATACATTTCTTTAATTCATTACAATAGCATGTCAAATCATTAAAAATTAACAAATCGCACTAATGCTTACTCGTCATAAATCATACCTTTGAGAAAAAAAGTATAATCAAGGTCATTGTCACTGATTTCCATTTTTAAATTTCATCATTTTGAAACATTATTTGAGATTTGTTTATTATTCCCGAAATGAAGATCTACTCATAATGCATGATATGAAATAGCTTAGCAACTTCCTTAGCCTTGCCACCAGCAAGTTTATAGTCTTAAATGTCGTCTAAAAAGCATATTGATAGTCCAATTATTCTTGCAATGTTAACTTTCAGAGGACGGAGAATTTGGAATTCTCAATTTCTTAGTATTTTCTATAAAAAACATAATATAAGTCTCTAATATTGAGAAAAACTCATATGTAAGAAGAGTCCAAAAATGTTTATTTATGGACTGCCAAAGTAATCCGTTCGTAGAATGTACGAAATCAACAATCTTATTCTAGCAATGGTTACATATGAAATTTTAATTTGAGTACGAAAGTGTGCAAATTCATTTAAAATTACAGAATTCACACTAATGCTCACAGGTCATAGATCAAACCTTTAAAAACAAAATAGTAATAATCGAGATGTTTGTCGCCGTAATCCCTTCTTAATTTATATCATTTTCGAATATTATTTCATATTTGATTATGCATAAGCGAAACAACGCGCTACTTTTTGTATAATATAAAATAGCTGAAGCACTTTTTTAGCCTAGCCACCAGAGAGTAAACAGACTTGGTGTCGTTGAAAACCCATATTAATAGCCAAGTTCTCTGTGCAATGTAAAAGGTGGATAAAAACCATGACTTATCAATCAACACTGTAATATCATCTCGTAATATAACTTCAACTTAGAGTACCGTAAAAGAAGATTAAGTTTTAAAAAGTACAAAACATGTTTATTTATGGACTGATAGGGTAATCCGTTCGTAGAACGTATAGAAGCAGAAATTTCACTCAATCCATAATTGCTTCTAACATTTTGATTCAATCACAATAGTATGCCATATCATTGAAAATAACAGAATCGATCTAATGGTTACAGGTCATGAATCATAACTTTAAGAAAAACAAGAGTAATCAAAATTATTGTCTCTGTAATCTCTTCTTAATTTTTATCATTTAGATATACTATTTGAGCTTTGATTATGGATTGGCAAAATAAAGCACTACTTCTTATGCATAATATGAAATAGCTCAGCTTCTTCCATAGTCTAGCCAGCAGAGAGTATATGGTCTTTGTATCGTCAAAAACCCATATAGATAGTCAACTTCTTGCAGTGTACAAGATGAATGAAAACCATGACTTACGAACCAAAACTGTAATACTATTTTGTAATTTAATCAAACTTGAACCTAAGGTGACGTTTAAGCAGACTAAGTTATGGAAAAATACAAAACATGTTTATTTATGGACTGTTGGGGTCATCCGTTCGGAAAAAGTATGAAAGCCACAATCGTATTCAATCGATAGTTGCTCATGACTTTTTGATTGAATTACAAAAGAATGACTAATTATTCGAAATTCCAAAATCGCACTAATGCTTACAGGTTATGAATCATACCTTTGAAAAAAAAATTAACTATCGAAATCATTGTTTGTGCAATCTTCATTTTTGTCATTTTCAAACATAATTTAAGAATTTATTTTGCATTTGCTAAACGAAGGGCTACTTCTCATGCATAATATAAAATACCACAGTCACTTTGTCAGCCTAGCGACCAGGGAGTATATGGGCTTGGTGTCGTCAAAAACCCATAAGGATAGTCAAGTTTTTTTTTGCAATGTTGAGGGTGGTTAGAACCAGGGCTTCCAAATTAGAACTGTAATATCATTTTACTATGTCATTATACTTCAATTTAAAGTGACGTTGAAGCAGATATAGTTGAACAAAAGTACAAAACATATTTATTTATGGACTGTCAGGTAAATCTGTTTGTAGAATGTACAAAATCAACTATCTTATTTAAACTATAGTTACCTATTACATTTTGATTTAAATACGAAAGTGTGCAACCACAGTGACTTATAATTAACCCTGTAATATCATCTCGTAATGAAATCGAACATCAACTCTAAGTGACAATAAAGCAGATTAAGTTTTTAAAAAGTACGAAACATATGTATTTATGGACTGATAGGGTAATCCATTTGTAGAAGGTATCGAAGCAGAAATTTTACTCAATCCATAGTTGCTTCTAGCATTTTGATTCAATCACAATAGTATGCCATATCATTGAAAATTACAGAATTGCACTAATGCTTACAGGTCATAAATCATAACTTTGAGAAAAAAAGAGTAATCAAAATTATTGTCGCTGTAATCTCTTGTTAATTTTTATCATTTCGATATACTATTTAAGCTTTGATTATGGATTGGCAAAATGAAGCACTACTTCTTATGCATAATATGAAATAGCTCAGCTTCTTCCTTGATCTAGCTACCAGAGAGTATATGGTCTTCGTATCATCAAAAACCCATATGGATAGTCAACTTCTTGCAGTGTAAAAGATGGATAAGAACCATGACTCACGAACTAAAACTGTAATACCATTTTGTAATTTAATTAAACTTGAACCTAATGTGACGAATAAGCAGATATAGTTATAGAAAAGTACAGAACATATTTCCTTATGGACTGTCGGGGTAATCCGTTTGTAGAATGTACGAAACAAACAATCTTATTCTAGCAATGGTTGCTTATTACGTTTCGGTTTGAGTACGAATGTATGCTAATTCATTTAAATTTACAAAATATACACTAATGCTTACAGGTCATAAATCATACCTTTGAAAAAAATAGTACTAATCGAGATGTTTGTCGCCCCAATCCCTTCTTAATTTTTATCATTTTTGAATGTTATTTTATAATTGATTATGCATGAGCGAAACAAAGCGCTACTTATTATGTAGAATATGAAATAGCTGAGGCACTTCCTTAGCCTAACCACCAGAGAGTACATAGACTTGGTGTCGTCAAAAAGCCATATTGATAGTCAAATTCTCTTTGCAATGTAAAGGTGAATAGAAACCATAACTTACTAATCAACACTGTAATATTATCTCGTAATATAATCAAACATTAACTTTAAGTGACGATAAAGCAGATCAAGTTTTTAAAAAGTACAAAACATGTGTATTTATGGACTGATAGGATAATCCGTTTGTAGAACGTATCAAAGCAGAAATTTTACTCAATCCATAGTTGCTTCTAACATTTTGATTTAATCACAATAGTATGTCATATCATTGAAAATTACAGAATCGCACTAATGCTTACAGGTCATGAATCATAACTTTGAGAAAAAAAGGGTAATCGAAATTATTGTCGCTGTAATCTCTTCTTAATTTTTATCATTTCGATATACTATTTGAGCTTTGATTATGGATTGGCAAAATAAAGCACTACTTTTTATGTATAATATGAAATAGTTCAGCTTCTTCCTTAGTCTAGCTACCAGAGAGTATATGGTCTTCGTGTCGTCAAAAACTCATATGGATAGTCAACTTCTTGTAGTGTAAAAGATGGAGAAAAACCATGACATACGATCTAAAACTGTAATACCATTTTGTAATTTGTGCAAACTTTAACCTATAGTGATGTTTAAGCAGAGTAAGTTGTAGAAAAATACAAAACATGTTTATTTATGGACTGTCAGGGTAATCCGTTCGGAAAAGAATGAAAGCCACAATCGTATTCAATCGATAGTTGCTCATGACTTTTTGATTGAATGACAAATGAATGACAAATTATTAAAAATTCCAATATTCACACTAATGCTATATCATAAATCATACCCTTAAAAAAAAGGATAATCGAGATTAGTGTAGCTGTAATTCCTTCTTTATTTCTATCATTTTTGAATATTATTTGAGATTTGATCATTTATTCGCGAAACAAAGCGCTACTACTTACGCATAATATGTAGCACCTCAGAAATATACATAGCCTAGTAATGATGGGGTATATGGACTTGGTGTCGTCAAAGACCCACATAGATAGTGAAGTTATTCTTGCAAGATAAAATGTGGATGAATAAAAAATAGTAATAATCGAGATTATTGTCGCCGTTATCCCATCTTAATTTTTATCATTTTCAAATATCATTTGAGATTTCATTATAAATTCGTGAAACGAAGTGCTACTACTTATGCATAATATGAAATAGCTCAGGCACTTCCTTAGCTTAGCCACCAGAGAGTTTATGATCTTGGCGTCGTCAAAAACCTATATTGATATTCAAGTTCTTCTTGAAACTTAAAAGGTGGATGAAAATCCTGACTAAGACATTAAAACTGTAATATTATTTCGTAATGTAATAAAACTTCAATCTCAAGTGACGTTTATGCAGATTAAGTTTTAGAAAAGTACATACCCTTTTAATTTATCGACTATCGGGGTATTTTGTTCTTAGAATGTATAAAAGTAACAATCGTATTCAATTAATGATTGCAAATGTCATTTCGTATCAATTAGAATAGTATACCAATTCATTAAAAATAAAAAAATCGCATTATTGCTTACAGGTCATGAATCATACCTTTGAAAAAAAATTGATAATCGAGATTATTGACGCGGTAATCCCTCCTGAATTTTTATTATTTTGAAATATTATTTGAAATTTAATTACTCATTGTCGAAACAAAGTGCTGCTTCTTACACATAATATTAAACCGCTTAGATACTTCTTCAGCCTTGCCACCAGAGAGTATATAGTCTTGGTGTCGTAAAAACCCCATACGGATAGTTAAGTTCTTCTTGCAATGTTAAAGATGGATGAGAATCATGATTCGAAAAATATCTTTTTAATATTAGTTTGTAATATATTAAACTTTAGTCTATAGTGATGTTTAAGCACATTGAGTTATATAAAATTACGTAAAATATTTATTTAAGGACTGTCGTGGTAATCCGTTCATAGAATATACGAAACAATCTTATTCTAGCGATGGTTTCTTATGACATTTCGATTTAAGTACAAAAGTGTGCAAATTCATTAAAAATTACAATATTAAACCAATGCTTAAGGGTAATGAATCATAGGTTTGAGAAGAACAGAATAATCAAGATTACTGTCGTTTTATTCCCTTTTGGTTTCTGTCATTCTTAAATATTATCTGATTTGATTTTTCATTTGCGATATGGGGCATTATTTTTTTTGCATAATATAAAATTTTTGATGCAATGATATAACCTGGTTTATAGAAAGTATATGGTCTTGGTGTTGTCAAACACCCAGAGTGATAGTCAAGTTCTCTTTTTAAAGTAAACGGAGGATGAAAATCATGATTCAGGAAATGATTTGGTAATACTTCTTACTAATAAATATGTGTAGTACTTTTACCTAAAGTTATGTTATAAGAGTTTCAGTCATATATTATATAAATGTATGTTACACTTTTAATTTTGCAGTGTCGCTGTAATCCTTTTATAGAATTTATAAATGCAGGTATTTTATATTATGTATAGTTGCTATGAAGTTCTGATTCAAATACAACAGTGTGCGAAATCATTACGAATAACAAAATTTAATTTATAAGTACCGGTCACATATTCAATATGTAGAAAAAAGGATAATCGAGATTACTGTCGTCATAATCCCATTTTGGTTACTGTTTGTATCAAAATTTATTTTAAATTCAAATATACATTTGTGGCATAGAACACTTTTCTATGCATTACTATTAAATGCGCTTATTGTCGTTGTAAAGTTGCTTTCGTGATTGTTATTTCTGCAGTTCATTATATTATTTAAATCTAATACTATTTATGAACTTTATTGTAGTGGAAGTATAGTTCTTGGATCAACTAGATATCATATGTGAGTGAGTGCTTCTCTCGTTAAAGCTGTGAATAAAAAAACATGAAGCCCTGAAGATAACAGTTGCATACCAAAATCGGTTACCGGAAATAACAGTAACATAACAATTGAAATTACCGGAAATAACAATTACATAAACATATGTATTTTTATGTAATTGTTATTTCCGAGAATTTCATTTGTTATACAACTGTTATTTCCGGTGAAAGATTTCGGTATATTACTGTTATTTCTGGAACTTCATATTTTTTAATTTCCAGCTTTAAGAACAAAAAGCCCGCACTCATATATGATATCTGGTTGATCTAGGAACCAAACTTGCGTTACAATAATGTTCACAAATAGTACTAGATTCTAACAATATAATTAAATTTAAAAAAAACAATCACGATATTAAGTTTACGACAACGGTAAGCAGATTTATCCTGAATGATTAAAAATATAAATAATAATGCATAGAGAAAGTATTCCGTCTTACAGATGTATAATTAATTTAAAATCCATTTTGAAAATTAAAAAAATCAAAATGGGATTACGACGACGTAACCTCGATTATTCTTTTTTTTTAATACTAAGATACATGAGCCGTAATTATAAATTAAATTTTGTTATTCTTAATGATTTCTCAAAATGTTGTATTTGAATTAAAACTTCATAGCAACTATTCATCATATAAAATTGCTGCAATTACACATCCTATAAAAAGATTACAGCGACACAAATAAACATGTAACATACATTTATATAACATATGACTTTAACTGTTTTAACATTACTTTAGGAAAAGTTACTATACACTAGAAAATAAAATGACAAAGCCATTCTCCAAATCATAATTCTTATTCACCTTTCCATTCGCAAGGAGAACTTGACTATCAATATCGACTTTCAACGACACCAGGACCATATACTTTCAGATAACCAGACTATAGAAAAGTTTAATAGTTATTTATGTACCTTGGGCGAGCCTTGCGCGATTACGATCTGAGGACGATGTAAATATCGTCCGAAGGCCATCATCGCGCAAGGCTCGCCCAGGGTGCTTAAAAAATTTTTGATCACAGGCAAGGACGCATGAAGGTTTTTAGGTGCAGATGTTTTTTTACAAATAATTTTATATTTATATAATAAAATTAAAATTATATGGTATTTTTTTTATTAGAATTTATTAATTTTTCATATTAAATAAAAAAATTAACAATAAATAATTAACAAGAAATAATAAAATTAACAAGAAATAATAAAATTAAAAAGAAATAATAACATCGACAATAAATAATAAAATTAACATTATTAAAATTATTTATAGTTAATATTATTGCAATTTTATAATTTTATTTTTTTTATAAATATTCATTTTTTAAAGTAATAAAATTCTGCAGCTCAAGCTGTAGCTTGAATACCGAATACAACTGAACTTGCAGTTTTGTACTATTGATTCTTTTGTTTCTGATGTCGAAATACGATAGAGAAAAGTTGCTGGTGGGCTATAATGAGCTCAATGCAACCCAGAAGCTTTATACTCCTGAGTAGTAATGACTGCTATTGCAGCCTAGGAGCTCCTAGCGTGCATCTAACCTTTTTATCAATTGAGAACTCTCTGCACGTAAAAACCCGAATGCATCCGCCTGGGATGAAATATTATTTTATAGTTCAGTAGCTGTTGCGTCGCAACACAAATTATATTAAAATCAAATACCATGATGAGCGGCAGCACTTTACAGACACCTGTTCTCACATCCCTTAAGTCAGCTCATAGACAAAAGGGAGAGAACAGGGAGACTTTGAAAATTCCGCGGAGAAATAGTTTAGTATCAAGAGTGACATCGCCTAGAGCGGTTCATTCATTTTCGAGAGCAATCAGTTCTCTTCTTGAAAACACCTAGTTTTCTTCTCCAAAGCGATCAGAAGCTTTGTTCTACCTAAGCCGCGGCTATATAAATTTGCATTGGTTTTTCTATCTTTTTGCGTTCGTGCGTGCGAACAAATAGAACGGTGCGTAAAATAGTGTGTAAAGTTGTAGGGCAATAAATCAAGGGTTTTTTTATGCCACGTGGCTTTTTCCCTTTATATCTGTGTTTTTATTGAGTGAATCCTATCCCAAAAAATAAAGTGTAAATTCGAGCTAAAATCAATTAAAACAAAGCGACTACAACCGCAAGGTTAGTTGCTTTGTATCAGTAAAATCATTAAATTTCTTTTTTACAAAATAATAGATCTTTGTGTGTAAAAATTTGTGATAAAATCAATTCAGTGTAAAATTTAATTTAATTCAGTTAGAAATTTCAAAGTTAGTTAAAGTTAAAATTAAGTGTCAATTCATTTGCATTCAAAAAAGGGTAAATTCAAAATAGGATTAGTTAGGAAAATTCATGATCAGATAAATATTCAAAGGAAAAGGATTACGTCCTTTTTTTTCTAAATCGTCCAACAAATTTAGTTAAAAAATTCGTTGGAAAAGACTACGCGTCTTTTCAGTAACTTAAAAGTAAAGTCTTCTATAAAGTTTTTATTTGATCTGAATCATTCCGACGGGGGATGATTTAAAACAATAATACAAATAAATGTTGGCAGTTGAAAAAAAATCGTTCGAGCGGTTTGAAAACAGTTATCCCTTTAAAGGTTGAAGAAATGATCTTCTAGTGATAACTTAAAAAAAACGAATTTTGAAAAAGTATATAAAATAAAATTTATAGAAAAAAATAAGATACATCTTTTAAATATTATATTAGAATGATAAATTTAAACCTAAAATAGTGGGATGAGCTCGAATCATGAATTAATTAAAAATCATGCAATATCCTTAGAGCTTTTCCGCAATGACTGCGCTGGTCCTCTTCGGAGAGTCGAACAGGAAGGAGGGGTGAACTGCGCGCGTGCTTCCTAAATGTGACCTCTTTGAGAGCTCATGTTGGACAAGTGCGTGAATTTCTAAGTGGTTATTATTCTTACGACATATTTGGAATCGCTGAGACTTGGCTGGGCCCGTCTGTATAAGATGACGTCATTCAGGTCAGGGGGTACAAAGTGTTTAGACAGGACAGAAACTTGTGTGGTGGAGGAGTTGCTTTGTATATTAAGGATAATCTAAAATGTACTATTTTGACCACTTCGGAGACGCAAACTAGTAATAGTAGCGGTAAGCCGGAGGTGCTTCAATATATTTTCTGTTATGTGCAAGTTGGCGGCTCCGAGCCCGTGCTAGTTTTTGTTATTTATCGTCCTCCTGCTGTTTCGTTTATTAGAAACTCTAACTTGTTAAATGATTTAAGAAATTTTTGTTCGGACTATTCCCATAAAATTATAATGGGGGACTTGAATGCCGATCTCCTTAAAGAGAGCAGTGATGCCAAGTTTCTTAGAAAGCTGTCGACTGAGCTTTCGTTACAGTTGGTCTAGCACGGTGCTACGCATCATACTCCGACGTCTCACACGTGGATTGACCTGATCTTTGTCGATGACAACGACGTGGTGCTTGATGCGCGGAACTTACCGGCGAGCTTTCACAGTTGGCATAATTTGATTGACGTATGTTTGCCTTGCAATACTATAACTCTGGATCAGAAACCTATCATGTATAGAAACTATAAAAATATTTGTCCAACTGCATTGGGAGAGAAACTTGCTGGCTGTGATTGGTCGCCACTTATGACTGACACAGTTGACCCTGAATCTGCACTTGGTTGCCTCTGTGACAATCTCACTACAGCAATCGAGAATTTGGCATCGTTGAAAGCGTTCAAACCTAATAAGAATAAGTTTCCAAGGATGAAAAGATTCCGCGGTTGCGTAGGGTGGTAGATGAACCGACGGACCATGCTAAAACTGCTTATATTCACAATAGGCTGTTTGGTGCTCTTGCGGGTTGTAATGTCTGGAATGAGTTGAGAGACTTGGGACTGCTATACGGAGCTCAAGGGGATTTGAATGGATTCACTCCGGATGAGCTTAATGCGCACTTTGCTGGGGTGTCAGTCTCGCCGCAAGAGGATAGTGAAGAGCGATTGAGAATTCTTTCTCAATGCAATGAAAGTGGGTTTACCTTTAAACCAATTAGTTTTAATGATGTTGTTCTTGCGATTTCACATTTATCCTTACAGCCTCATGGTGAGAATGGCATTCCGCAAATTGTGATAGTTAACGCTTTACCATTTATTGGTAAACATTTTGTGACTCTGTTTAATTCCTTTTTTGCACGGGGGATCTTCCCTTGCCGTTGGAAGCAAGTACGTATTATACTATTAAAAAGTGTGCTGCACTTAAGCAGCCAAAAGATTTTAGGTCTATAGCCATCTTATGTTTTCTTTCAAAGGTTCTTGAGGAGATCGCCAATGACCAAGTGCAGGAGTACATTACATCCAAAAAATTGCTCGATCCTATGTAGACGGGCTTCAGGAAAAACCATTCTACGCAGACTGCTGTACTCAAGCTTACAGACGATATATGGTCAGGTCTAGACAGGAAACTTGTCACGTTACTACTACTTTTTGACTTTAGTAAGGCATTCGACACGATCTCTCCCTCCAAACTTCTTGCGAGGCTTAGATAGATGGGGTTCTCCGGGCCCATAATCAGATTGATTAACTCCTATTTATCAGGCAGGAAACAAATGGTTTCCACGCATTCAAAGGAGGAATCGAATTGGCTAATGACCAATCTAGGAGTACCTCAGGGTTCGGTGCTGGGGCCCCTGTTGTTTTGCCTTTACATAAATGACGCACGTGCCGCACTGGACTCTGGTTGCGTCGGGTATCTGCTGTATGCGGATGATCTTCAAATTTATACACAGGTCCTTTATGATGATGAGGATGAGGGGATTCGTATTTTACAGAGGGCGGACACCCTTATGAAAGTAATCTGAAGAATAATCTGTAGAAAAATCTGCAGGAAAATCTGTAAAATATCTACAGAAAACCTACAGGAAATCTACAAAAAAATCTAACTTAACACCGCAGAATTTTTTGTAAGGAAGATTTCGAGGAAATCTACAGGTGGAACGCAGATAAATTTGTAGAAAAATCTGCAGGATGCTTACAATTATTACTTGCAGCTAAAACTGTAGAAAAGTTTATAGAGATTCTACAGATCTCTTACAAAGTAATATATAGGATTTGTGTAGGATTTCCTGATAACTTTTTATAGGGTTTTCGCCTACATTATTTCCTAAAGTATTTTCTACAGTTTTCTGTAAACCACCACGTAGGATTTAGTACAGGAAATATTTGAGAATTTCCTACAGAATTACCTGAAGGAATTTTCTCATTTTCCTAAATTTTTTCCAATTATATTCTTTATAAAAAAACATTCTACTAAAAAGTGTCTGCATAATTTTCTACAGAATTTCCTTCAGACTTTCCAATAGAAAATTTCAAAGAATTTTCCGCAAGATTACCAATAGGAAATCTTCCTCTATTTATTTTTGATCCATAAAAGAATTTTCAAGAAATTCTATAAAATATTATGTAAAATATCCTGAATAAAACTTTATTATTATTAAATTATTTGGTGTTCTTTATTTGAGTATAATAAATAATTACGAGTTAATAACTCGATAATTATTTTCCTATCATAGGAAGAGACCAAAAACGAGGTTAACCTCATAGTGTGAGCCCTTCGAAGATTGAAGAGCTCACGATTCAACACCAAGTGCTCTGGTCTTATATACCTGCGGCTTGAAAAATTGTATAAGCGATCACAAAACTTAGAGAAACGACACCTAGCGACTTGAAATTAAATTGAAATAATATAGAAAAATCTGCAGGAAAATCAGAAAAAAATTCTGCAGCAAAATCTTAAGAAAATTTTGTGGAATATACGATACGAGATCGATTATGTCGATTTAATTTTAAGTCACTAGGTGGCGTATCCCTAAGTTTTGTGATCGCTTGTAAAAATTTTCAAGCCGCAGGTATATAAGATCAGAGCACTTGGTGTTGAATCGTGAGCTCTTCAATCTTCGAAGGGCTCACACTATGAGGTTAACCTCGTTTTTGGTCTTTTCCTATGATAGGAAAATAATTATCGAGTTATTAACTCGTAATTATTTATTATACTCAAATAAAGAACACCAAATAATTTAATAATAATAAAGTTTTATTCAGGATATTTTACATAATATTTTATAGAATTTCTTGAAAATTCTTTTATGGATCAAAAATAAATAAAGGAAGATTTCTTATTGGTAATCTTGCGGAAAATTCTTTGAAATTTTCTATTGGAAAGTCTGAAGGAAATTCTGTAGAAAATTATGCAGACATTTTTTTAGTGGAATGTTTTTTTATAAAGAATATAATTGGAAAAAATTTAGGAAAATGAGAAAATTCCTTCAGGTAATTCTGTAGGAAATTCTCAAATATTTCCTGTACTAAATCTTACGTGGTGGTTTACAGAAAACTGTAGAAAATACTTTAGGAAATAATGTAGGCGAAAACCCTATAAAAAGTTATCAGGAAATCCTACACAAATCCTATATATTACTTTGTAAGAGATCTGTAGAATCTCTATAAACTTTTCTACAGTTTTAGCTGCAAATGATAATTGTAGCCATCCTGCAGATTTTTCTACAAATTTATCTGCGTTTCACCTGTAGATTTCCTCATAATCTTCCCTACAGAAAATCCCGCGGTGTTAAGTTAGATTTTTCTGTGGATTTTCTGTAGGTTTTCCTTAGATATTCTACAAATTTTCCTGTAGATTTTTCTAAAGATTAATCTATAGATTATTTTCATAAGGGCAGGGCGGTGTCGCTGGTGGGCTGCTGGTATTTCTCTTACTTTGAATGCTAGTAAAATAAAGGCGATTGTCTTTGGAAGTAATCGTTTTATTAGAAATTTTTATTCGGGTGAGCCAAGGACGATATTGCAACTTTTATTCTATATACTTTTTAAAAAAATCGTATTTTTCAAGTTATTACCAAAAATCAATTTTTTTGACCATTAAAAAGGCGCCTGTTTAAAAACGCTTCCAACGATTTTTTTCAAAATAGGAACGTTCTCTCGTGTTATTATTTAAAAAAAGTCCCCTTTTGAATTATTCAGATCGGATAAAAACTCGTTGAGAAAATTCATAAACTTGATTTCTCACACACATACATCCATACATACATTTTAAGGAAGCCTCGTAACAGTCTTATTTTGCTACTGAAATAAGTTTTTCATCGTAAAATAACAAAGTTTAAAGGGTTACATTTTTCGCGATGTCGAAAATATAAGGCACTTTCGTATAGCGGTCGTACCTAAAAATAACGTTCTTATTAACATTATTTTATTACGTTGCTATGACGTTATTTTTACGTAATTTTTATACGTTATGATTGACGTTATCAATGACGTTATAAATAAAGTTATTCTTTTCATCAGGGTCACCCACAATTTTTTTAGTGTAGGCGTAAAAAAAAATTTAAATGATAGTAGAGTCGGCAAAAGCTAATTGCCCGGAACCTTAGCCCGAAAACTGCACTCAGAAAGTGAATTGCCCGGAACCTTAGCCCGGAAACTTCAATTAAAAAATAAATCGCCCGGAAGCTTAGCCCGAAAACTTGACCAGATTCCAAATCCTCCTAACCCGGAAACTTCATATCCCGGAAGCTTAGCCCGAAAACTTGATCAAAATCCGAATCCTCTTTGCCCGAAACCTTCAAATCCCGGAAGCTTAGCCCGGAAACTTGAAACCCGGAAACTACCGTTATATGTGTATTTATTGATATATTGTTCTTTTTTAAATTTTCCAAATTTCCCTGGTATTACTGGAAATTCCATGTCTGTGAAATCTAATTTATTTTTATATGATTTATATGAAGATACTTCACTAGTATTTGACTCAACTGGATACAATCCTGACAATACTGCTCATTTAAGGACGTTGCCCTGTCATGATTATTTTCAGCAGCAATCTGAATTTTCGATATTTAGTTGAAACTTGGCAACATTATGCGTTATTCATTTTTGCTACAAAATGTATACAAATTTGATTATAGGCTATAGATATTTATACACTATCCCCGTATTATCCGATTCATGTGTAATGCTTTATAAATTTTTATAAATAAAATGCTACATTTTTTATAATGAAATGAACGCTTACCATATTAAATGATTTCAGAATAATCAAAATACTTTTATTTTTATTGATATATTATTATAAAGAATGTAAAATGATATATAACCTACATTTTTGACATGTCGCCGAATATCATTCTCTCTCTCTTTTTTTCTATTACAGAACGACGTTGCCAAGTTCATCTCAAATGTATTATTTTGACAATGTTTTATTGAATATTGTAATTAAAAGCCTTATAAGATGCGTTAAAACTTTAAGGGTTAAATCATCAAATGATTTTTATTTATTATCAAAAAGATTATTTGAATGTATCATTTCTAAGAGGTTTTATTTTATGATTTTAAATGTGGTTCCATATAAACACGTGTTGAACCTCCTATTTTTCCTTATATTTCTCAGTTATTAGTATTATAAGGTAGGTCGAAAAACGCGTGTGAGTTCAAAATACAGTAAACTATCATAATTCCAAATTTCAGCAATTTCTGTCATTATTTTATCTTATTCTAATGGGCAACGTCCTTAAAACAAGCATCATCAAAATTTTTCACATTAATACATGCATGTTTTGATTCTATTACTTTTGGAAGAGAAATGTATGAGCAACTATGTAGTGGATTATATTTGTTTATACACTGAAAAAATTCTAGGACTCATGCTGCCTTTGTTAGGTCAAAAATGAAGGAGCGCTGCTAGCTTCGTGTGCTAGGGCAAAATTTGCCCTCATCAAAGCGAAAACACGGCTTAGTTAGAAGCAGCTGTTATCTTTTGCGATAAGAGCGCCTCTGTATTTAGAAAAAAGCACATATTTGCGGTAAACACTGAGGAGGGGTGATGCTCTATTTCGTCTTAGGGCAAATTTTGCCTCGTGACAAGACTTACTGCTGTCTTGTTTTTCATTAGTGATGTTCTATTCACAAGAGAGCAGCAGAATGCTAAAATTTTTTTCAGTGTATGAACACACAAATTAATAATAGCACGTAATGACCATCCTGATTCTTTTTGTTGGAATTCTTTAATATCTCTTTGTATGGGTTCTTGTACATTATTATAAACCATTCTTTCAAATCTGTTGTCTTTAGAATTGTCTTGGTTTTCGTATTAAAATATTTCATTTCACTGGTCTCAAAATCAGCTTTTATAATAACATATTCGATACCCAGCACTGTGACGCCAGAGATAAGACGAAGCTGCATAGAAACTGTAATGTATGTACTTTCCAGTGTTACGTCATACTGAGATAAGAAGAAACTGCATTTTAGCTAGACAGTTTATCTGTAATGCTTATACTCATAAGAGCACATGCGTGCGACAAAGTGTAATGCTAGTGACGTCATACAGAGATAAGACGAAGTTTCGTTTTAGGGACCTAAACAATCTTGTACTTGACCTCCCCTCCACTCTCCACTCTGTACATTTCAGTATGTGAGCTACAATGTTATCATCTCCTATGTCTTACTCTAAAATATTATTATTATTATTATAAATTATTCGTACATTTCATTATGGGTAAGTGTAAACTACAATGTTTTTTTCTTATCATCCTATTTTATTTAAACTCTAAAAATATTCTAGATTTAATAGTGGATTTCATTATTATATAACAAAAATTAATTCCTATATGTAACGAATAGTGTGTAAAAGAGAATTTAGAATTAAAATAGTTGGAACGATTCTAAGAATTCGAATGCTTATCGTAAAGCAACTGACTTTCTCTCTCTGTCTCTTTCTTGCCTTCGTAAAGCCACTGACTTTCTCTCTATCTCTTTCTCGCCTTCATAAGCAAGTAACTTTCTTTCTATCCCGTAATCATCATTAGACTCTTATAGAAGAAACATATGTGTAGAGAAAATATATATATATATATAATGCATGACCTACGTTATAGTTCTTTCTATCCTTCTTTTACTCGTTTAAAATGAAATCAGTTTATACCCAATAATATAAAATAAGACTCTCTTCAATGATCATGTTAAAATTTTTAAAGATTTAACATTTACTTTCATCTGCGACGGCGGTGCGGGCGCGGAACGCGGAGGAATTCGCTTATCAACGCGGATCGTGGGAATTTGCTTATCTACGCGGCGCCGGAGCTCGCGCGCCAATGAACGCTAACATGGCGCGCAGGCGCGGAGTGAATTTCTTATATCGCGGGACTGGTCATTATTTTTGCACCTGCACAGGTGAGCTGATGGGCGGAGGAGTGGGGGTAGCCAGAACTCTCTTCGTTTATCTACTCATATGTAAAAGTCGGTTGAGTTTTATGCGGTATTTAGCATACAATTTAACATGCAATTTAACATGTGATTTAAGGCGACTACGGAAGTTCGGTTCGAGTTCATTTTGTAGTTTACAAATTACTCTTTCAATTTCTAAAATTTTTTGAATTTTTTAATTTTCCACCATTTATTATAATCCGCAGAATGGTGGAAACTTAAAAATTCTGAAAAATTTTACATATTGAAAGAGTTATTTGTAAACTCAAAAATAAAACCCATCCTAAAATCCGAAGTCGCCTTAACGGCATGTCGTAGCTGCAGCAATCGAGTTTTGCTTTTTTTATTTTATCAATATCTTTTTAAATTCTCAAATTAAATAAATATAATGACTTGTCCGCACTAAAGCTATATTTATACAATAATTTTTGTTAAAATAAAAAATCATTTGGACTTGTTATTTTTTTATGAGCTAGGATTGGAAATTAGATATCAATCTGGACAAACCTAACCTTAAAATACGACATATTGAAAGTTTTTATTATAACTTTGTATGTATAACATTTTGGTGGATTTCTTGAGTTGTCTGCACTAGAGGTTAATCTTATAAATTTTTTCTTTGTAGCAAAGAAACTCGATTAAACGCATCGTTAATTCAAGTTAAGATTGGAAATATCATTAGAAGGCGGACAGCTTCGTCATGCCCTTAACACACGATCCACCATATCAGCTAACATGTTATATAACACGTTATTTGATATACCATTTATCACGTCATTTACCACGTGAACATTTTCAGTAGGGTAACATGCATATAAAACTGCAGTATCTTTTATAGATTTTCCTTTAGTTTTTTCCTGCAGATTTTTCTAAAATTTTTTCTGTATATTATTTTCATAAGGTGAGCTCTTTAACATATTTACGTGTTTGCATATAATATTTAACTCAGAACTATTTTAAATTTTTCTCATGGATAATTTAAATTTATTGTCTTCAAAGAAATATTTGTTATACGTGAAAGATGTACTTTTATTATTCTATACTATTTACAGTTCTGGATGGAACAATTTATAAAATGATACTAGAAAAAAATTGTTTCATAGTTCAGTAGTTAAAAAATAAAATTTTCTTATAAGGTTTTTATCCGATCTAAATAATTTCGACGAAGAATAATTTACAATAATAATACAAATAAACTTTAGCAATTTGAAAATCATTCGAGCCGATTTAAAATAGTAATCCTTTTAGAGGTTAAAAAAATGATTTTTTGTGATGACTTGAAAAAAAAATTTTTTTCGAAGTAAAAGAGTAAAAATTTTTAAGAAAAAAAGACATCTTTTCAATTTTATACATTTTTTCAAAATCAATATTTATTAAACTATCAGTAAGAAAGTATTCAATTTTAACATTTTTCATAGATTGACGTACCGTACGAAAACTATCACCCCTGAACAATGTGTGACGAAAAGAATTAAACTTCGATGTATGTTGACGAAACTATTATTTTAATTTTTATGTAAAAGAAGACTTGAACTCTTGAACGATGTGCGGTGAAAAGAATTAAGCTTCGATATATGTTGACGAAAACTACTATTTTAATTTATACATAAACGAAAACTATCACTCTTGAACAATTTGCAACGAAAAAAATTAAACTTAAATCTATTGGATCAGCGGTGGATCCAGGGACCTCCTTTCCGGGGGTGGGGCGATATCGGGAGAAGGTATACTGATTTCTAAAAAAAAAAAAAGGTCTTATGGGTAGGTCTAATTAATAGTCATAGTCATATTATTAAGAAGAACAATAAAATCTGATCAATACTGAAAATTGCATTCTCGATAGCTTATCATGTGTAAAATATATTGTGTTAAAATAGTTTGAATTGTAAATAATTTAATAATAATATTAAAAATAAAAAAAAAACTTTTTAATGTACCACGTTTTTATAATGAATCAAAAAGTATAAAATAATGTGTAATAAAATGAAAAATGAATAATGATTTGAAATAAAAAAAACGTGGGGCGCATGTTTATTATTATGTATTGTATGCGCCCCACGTTTTTTTTATTTCAAATCAGTATTCATTTTTCATTTTATTACACATTATTTTATACTTTTTGGTTCATTATAAAAACGTGTGTTAATAAAAGTTTTTTTTTATTTTTAATATTATTTTATACTTTTTAGTTCAATTAAAAAACGTGGTAGATTGAAAATTTTTTTATTTAAATATTATCTTATACATTTTGGTATTATTATTATTATTAATAATATTATTTATCGTGTTGTCCAACAGTGCATATTATATAGCATATATATTGTTGTCAAGGGACTAAAACGTGTTTCATCTATTTTTTTAGAGAACACGTAATCACATGGTGAGTTTCCCGCCATTTTGACGATAATGACGCCATTAGAAATTCAACCAAGATTTATTGTTTTATGCATTGTTAGACCATAAAATGAATAAAATACAGTCTCCAATTTTATATGTATAATAGAAAATGCTGTAATTTATGTCTAATTGCAATACATGACAAGTTAAAGAATTTTAAAAATTTTCGAAGATGGTTAGACACTAATGTTAAAAGTATATCTATATATAAAATCTTCAAAATTTCAATTTTTCCAATATCTCCGTATATAATTGTATTAATATATTTTTCGGTGGGAATATATATTTAATTATATTATCCAACAATGCATGCAAAAATATAATATTGAATATATTAATATATTAATATATTTGATATATTAATATATTAATATATTAATATATTAATATATTTGATATATTAATATATTAATATATTTGATATATTAATATATTAATATATTACTATATTAATATATTAATATATTACTATATTAATATATTACTATATTTGATATATTAATATATTAATATATTAATATATTAATATATCAAAATAAGATTTTTAAAATTTTCGAAGATGTTTAGACACTAATGTTAAAAGTGTATCCATATATAAAATCTTCAAATCTTCAATTTTGCCAACATCTCCGTATATGATTGAATATATTAATATATTGTTCGGTAGATATATATATTTTTTTTATAATATTGCATTGTCATCCAGTTCCGAGCTATATTTAAAATTTCAAGTCTCTAGCTCATCAGGAAGTTAGTTTACAATCGGTTGCAAAATTCGTACCGAACAGACAGACAGACAGACAGACAGACAGACAGACAGACAGACAGACAGACAGACAGACAGACAGACAGACAGACACCAAAGCGAGTTAATAAAAACGTAGTAACGTAGTAACGTAGTAACGTAGTAAAAAAAAGATGTAACATAAAAAAGCAGTCCAACTTGTATTGAATTTACGCGGTAAAGCGTATCTTTATATTGCGTTTTCTAAAAACCTGTATTTTTAAAATTTATCTGCAACATCTCAAAAACTACTGAATGGATTATATTTTTTATATAAAAGTAGATTTAATTTTGTTAATGTTTATACCTAAATGTAAATGATATTTACATTTTTCATAGTTCTTAAAAGAGCGAAAAAAATGAAAAAATCAATTTCTAAAATTATTTATCATGTAAAAATTGTTGGTGTTTTGATTTTAAATGATTCTCACGGCTCCTATAGTACAGATTAATTGGTCACCTTTTTTCGAGATTGTTGCTTTATAACAAGTTTAAAGTATTTTATATTTAAAAAATCATTCTCTTCACTTTAACACACATTATAAGCGTTAAAAAATCTGAATTTTTTATTTAATTTTTTCCATGAAAAAAAAATTGAAGAAAATCATTGTTTTTTGGTCTTAGATGAGGTTCTACGCTTTGAAGTTAAAAAAACGTCTTTAAGCATATTTTAAAAAAAAGCATGCATACTTGTAATGTATAGAAACGGGTAAAAGTAAAGAAATTAAGTCATGATTTGTATAATTAACTATTTTAATTTTTCTGAATAATTTTAAGATAACTTTTTTTAGACTGTATAGTGACAAACATGCAATAAATTAAATTGTAATAAAATTCAAAGATGAGCCTTACATATAAATTGATTTATATTATAAATTCTAATCTATGTTTAGTATCAGTCTTTGCGAATCTACCACATTTTTTTCGTGAAGTTCTTGGAATTAGAAAAAAAACAACTAAAATTCAATCGTAAGAATATTAGGAATGTATAATATGTTTATGACTAATATTAACAGTAACATTTGTTTTAACTGTTTTTCACAAAATAATATTTTAGAACTAATGTAGGATTTTTTTAATATTTCATATCACCGTGGGAACTTGTACATCGACATTATAGTTTTCCAGTTTTCAACGACTCAAAGCTGTATATAGCATATATAAGCCCCACTACGCTTGGAATACGCGTGTACGCCGAGGGGCTATTCACTCATTGAAATCAGTGACCACCCCGGTCTGTAATCGATTCTAAATCACATGAAATCCAGTAATATCACTGTATTATTACAAAATCAAATTAATCAATTTTAAAATTAACTAGAGTAGAAATCATTAAAATGATAAGAAATATCAAATGAAATTAACAGAAATCATGAAATTAAAAGAAATCAAAATTTTTTTGTAATTAACATTTATTCCGAAGAATAGAAGACTGCACATGAAAAAAAGTGTACAGTTTGCTTGCATTTGTTTTGATATTTTTACTGTTATAATTACAACCATAGTCAAATCATATAGGATAAGCATATACTACTTTGACTAGTTTGATTAATAGTTTTTCTACAGAAGTCGTGGTAGAAACCATGATATCTACATTTATCTTTAAAAGATTAAATTAATTATGTAACGATTTAAAAAATTAATGCTGAAAAGTAATTAACATTATAATGAATGAAACACCAGGTAGCTGCGAAAATGTCCTTTATATTTGCACTTCAGAATCAAAAATTTTGAGCAATGGCGTTGTATTAAATTCAAATATTCCGAATAAAATAAGAGAATTATTTAAATGAATTTAATATTCTATATTATTTAATTTTTAAATCATTTAAATTTTAATGATATGAATTAAATTTTATTATTTCTAATTCAACGATAGAATTAAGATATACATTTATGACATACATCACTATTAGAAAATTCACTTATAAATAACCTTTTCAGTTCTTATGCGGATCATTAGAATTATTGATTCCGTAATTACATGCAATCATTTTTTTTCTCGTTATGGAAAACAACAAAATGATTGCGAGAAATCGATTGAAAATATTTAAGAAGAGTTCTATTTTACTTACTCCTAAAATTTAACTCAAAATAATATATTTTTAATCATGAGCGAAAATTTGTATTACGGCATGCACGTTCGTTTCAATCGAAATAATATATTTTATATAATTTTTATTTATTTAACATATTACATTTGATTGATAATTATGAATTAGGTTCGGTGATTCAATTTTTGAGTACTACTTATACGGTTGGGAGGGGGGGGGCGGTCGCCCCCTTCGCCTCCCGCTGGATCCGCCACTGTATTGGATTAATTAAACTTCAATCTATTAGATGAAAGTTTAGTTTTTTTCATCACAAATCGTTCAGGAGTGATGGTCTTCATTCACATAAAAATTAAAATAATAGTTTTGGTCAGCATACATCTAAATTTAATTCTTTTCGTCGCCAATCGTTCAGGAGTGATAGTCTTCGTTTACATAAAATTTAAAATAATAGTTTTCGTCATGTATAGCGGAAATTATAGTCTTCGCCGAATCTCTAAAGATAATAATCTTCGTAAGCACTATCGGAATAATTCGAAAAATATTAATTTAGAAAAAAAATGCATAATATAAAAAAGATTAATTTTTTTATATTTCATGAATTTCATTATTTTTTAAATTCGTTTTTTTAGAGTTATTACCTAAAATTCATTTTTTTGATCGATAAATAGACTATCGTGATAAAATGGATTGAACGATTTTTTTTCTAAATAGGAACGTTGAATAATTTCCCTACTAGAAAATCTCAGGTGAAAAATCAGGTGATTTCTCATGTCAAAATCACATGTGACAATTTCATTCGTTTTTTAAATATTGCAAATCATTTTTAATCGATTGAGGATTATTTTTCGAAATTTTGGACTTATAAAATTTTTTTTTAAAATTTGGACTGGTTTTTAAAAAAATTTTATAAGTCTAAAATTTTGAAGAATAGTTCTCAATTGATTAAAAATGATTTTCAATACCTAAAAATTGAATAAAATTGTCACATGCGATTTTGGCATGAGAAATCACCTGATTTCTCACCTGAGATTTTTTTGTGGGTTACCGTTGGAATTATTAAAAAAAAAAAAACATTTAATATATAAGGATATTGTCCTCTATATGTTAACTTTTTTCATATGATGATATCGAGGGAGCCCACCCGGTTTCCGTTTAACACATTACATCAAGCTAAACTGTCTGACACACCATACCGAAAACTTTGACTACCGATGGATGGTCAATTACTATTGTGACCAACAATTAACCGATACCCAATGAGGTCGGACTTTTTATCTGGTATTTTAGCTCCCGTGTAAAAAAAATTCGTATTGCCAAGATATTGGTGAAACAATATCCATTATTTCGCATTTATTTCAAAATCTCTTGGCAAAATTTTTCCAATATTTCGCCAACACTTATCATATATCAATCCCTAGGGCCAAAAGCCACATTATTCCCAAAGGCTATAGGCGGGTTACCATAGTGAA
Organism: Anastatus disparis; assembly: GCA_017163975.1. Taxonomy (NCBI): domain Eukaryota; kingdom Metazoa; phylum Arthropoda; class Insecta; order Hymenoptera; family Eupelmidae; genus Anastatus; species Anastatus disparis. The sequence goes on from JAFFSR010000141.1 coordinate 78,290, forward strand.
ATTGCCCCCTCTTCGAATCCTCATGGCTCATGTACCACTCGATGGAGGTTGAAAAAAAAACTCCCACACACCAATTTTCAGCCCCCTAACCCTTGCGCATGCGCAGTAAAGTCAAAATAAGGGTTTTTTCGACTTTATTTTATCTTGACGCCCCTTTACATGGAAGACTCTTGTAAAAATATATAAGGGTAGGTTATTGTTTAGCAATTAACCAAAAATTTTTGCAGATTACACAACCTCAAATATCAACCTTAAAATTGATATTTAAGATTTAAATCGTTATTTTAACACCCTTGCTATCAAGGCGCCAGATTTGGAATTGATTTTTTAAATTTATTTTTACCCGTTATTAACGATAGTTATATTGGCTCAAGAAAAAAAATGGTGCGCCACCCTGATTTTCTCAAAAAACCGATATATTTGCACTTTTTTTGTATTTCTTGTAGGTTATGTTACAATCTAAGAGTCCAAATAAAGATTTTTGGTGTATTTTATTCCGCTCTTTACGACGGTACTATTTGTTTTAAGGATAAAAGGCATTTGACCCTTATTTTATGCAAAAAATCAACTTTTTTGCACTTTTTCATATTTTTTATTGGTTATGTTATAAGTTAAGAGCTTGAATAACTTTTTTTCTGCGTATTTGTTTTTTGCTCGTTATAATCATGCTATTACTTTCAAGAAAAAGTAGTTTGCAGCCCTGATTATCGACAAAAACCGATATTTTCACGATTCTTTTATAGTCCGTGCTAAAAGTTGAAAGCTGAAATAACGATTTCATGTGTAACTTTTTCTGCTTGTCATGGTGGTATCAGTTTAATAAGGGTTTCTTGTATAATACGTTCAAATATTGTCGAACAATCTGATTTCTACAATTGTTTGACGTTATGATCAGGTTACAGTATATTCTGAGGGGTTGAAATTATATTTTACCTAATGTTTTTCATGTTTTCGATGATTTTATATAGATATATATACAGTACCGGGCAATAATTCTAAGCAGGTTATCAAATTTTTGCTCCGACTTTGAAAAAGCGTATCTTCTTTAATTTTCATCCAAAAAAAAATTTAAAAAAAGCATTTTGAAGTATTCTTTGAATGTTTTATTTTTAACTTATTTGCATTGTTTTAACGATATTTAGAAAATAAATAATCGCTTTGACAATTTCGAAATTTTTTTCATTTTTGCATTTTTTTTCAATCAGCTGTGCTTTTTTAAATAATTAAGTTAGAAAAAATTTAAAAAAAGATTTGGAAAAGGCTTAAAAAATGCTATTTGCAGCTATTTTTACAAAAAATTTTTAATTATTTTTTGTTAAGTTTTAAACATATAAGGTTATCGATCTAATACTTTTGTAGTTGTAAAAAACACTTCAATAGCAAATAGAAAATAATCGCTGGTGCAAAACTTTTGATTTCTATGATATAATTTTTACAAAATACATCTGTTTGTTGTTTCATACTTTATTATTTTTTATTATTATTAATGGATAGTTGTAATTTTCTACTAAAATTGAATAACTACTTCACCAGCGATTATTTTCTACTTGCTATGGAAGTGTTTTTTACAACTGCAAAAGTATTAGATCGATAACTTTATATGCTTAAAACTTGACAAAAAATAATTAAAAAATTTTTGTGAAAATAGCTGCAAATTTTTTAAGCTCTTTCCAAATCTTTTTTCGAATTTTTTCTAGTTTAATTATTTAAAAAACTACAGCTGATTGAAGAAAAATGCAAAAATGAAAAAAAATTTAAAATTGCCAAAGCTATTATTTATTTTCTAAATATCTTTAAAACAATGTAAGTGAGCTAAAAAGGAAGCATTTAAAGAATACTTTAGAATGCTTTTTTTAATTTTTTCTACGATGAAAATTGAAGAAGATACGCTTTTTCAAAGTTGGAGCAAAAATTTGATGACCTGCTCAGAATTATTGCCCGGTACTGTATATATATATATACAGTACCATGTATTTACAGTTATATATATATATATATATATATATATATATATATATATATATATATATATATATATATATATATATATATATAATACTATAAATTTAGCCCAGTTTTCAATGAGATCACTAAAATAACGCATTTAGAAACGTTACTTGAGTATCGGTTGTTACTTAAACCTTATTCTGTCTTTTTCTCTCTTATGATAAGAAAAAAAGACATTCAAATACGTTTATTGATTCGAACCTATGTATATAAGATTAACCTATATATATAACCTATATATATATAACCTATATATATATATAACCTATATATATATATAACCTATATATATATATATAACCTATATATATAATATATATATATATATATAACATATATATATATATAACCTATATATATAAAACCTATATATATAATCTATATATATATATATATATATATAACCTATATATATATATATAACCTATATATATATAACCTATATATATATCTATATATATAACCTATATATATATATATATATATGTATAAAATCATCGAAAACATGAAAAACACCAAGTTAAATATAATTCTAACCCCTCAGAATATACTGCAACCTGATCATAACGTCAAACAATTGTAGAAATCAGATTGTGCGACAATATTTGAACGTATTATATTAGAAACTTCGATTAAACTTATATCACCATGACAAGCAGAGAAAATTACACATAAAATCGTTATTCCAGCTTTCAACTTTTAGCACGAACTGTAAATATCGGTTTTTCTCGATAATCAGGGTTGCAAACTACTTTTTCTTGAAAGTAATAGCACGATTATAACGAGCAAAAAACAAATACGCAGAAAAAAAGTTATTCAAGCTCTTAACTTATAACATAACTTATAAAAAATATGAAAAAGTGCAAAAAAGTTGATTTTTTGCATAAAATAAGGGTCAAATGCCTTTTATCCTTAAAACAAATAGTACCGTCGTAAAGAGCGGAATAAAATACACCAAAAATCTTTATTTGGACTCTTAGATTGTAACATAACCTACAAGAAATACAAACAAAGTGCAAATATATCGGTTTTTTGAGAAAATCAGGGTGGCGCACCATTTTTTTTCTTGAGCCAATATAACTATCGTTAATAACGGGTAAAAATAAATTTAAAAAATTAATTCCAAATCTGGTACCTTGATAGCAAGGGTGTTAAAATAACGATTTAAATCTTAAATATCAATTTTAAGGTTGATATTTGAGGTTGTGTAATCTGCAAAAATTTTTGGTTAATTGCCAAACAATAACCTACCCTTATATATTTTTACAAGAGTCTTCCATGTAAAGGGGCGTCAAGATAAAATAAAGTCGAAAAAACCCTTATTTTGACTTTACTGCGCATGCGCAAGGGTTAGGGGGCTGAAAATTGGTAGGTGGGAGTTTTTTTCAACCTCCATCGAATGGTACATGAGCCATGAGGATTCAAAGAGGGGGCAATTTCACTATGGTAACCCGCCTATAGCCTTTTGACAATATATTGGATATTGCTATATTAATATGTATAATGATAAATAATTTCAATTGAAAAATCAAATTTTTACCACATTTAATTGAAAACTTTTTAATTTTTTTTTATATCATATCTATAAAGTATACAATATAGGTGATATTAAAATCTTTAATATAATATATAGAAATAAAATATTGGTAAATTAAATTCAGAAATCTTTTTTCGCAAAACAAAAAATATATATAATAAAATAATTTTTAAGTCAAATTTTACGATTATAAATATAACAAAAAATCTATTATACTAAATGTCTATTTCCATTACAATTTGGTTGAAATAATTTCTGAGTAACAGAAATGTTAAATCAAATGTCATCAACACAAATCGACTTGTGTCATTTTTGTAAATAAGAAAAAGATTAAATTATTTTTAATATTAATAAATACAACTTAAAAAAAATAATTCATATATTTTATTATTCAAAATTTAATCGCTTAAAAAAGTACCATTTCCAGCTTACCTATGTACAGTCCCTGACGTCGCAGGTCAGCGCGCGGGTGCGCGCATACAGTACTTTTTGAGCGATTAATGAGTAATATACTCATTATAAATACTGTTGCCAACTAATGTAATCTTTAATTTTACATTTTAAGAAACAATTTAAGCTATTGAGAGTTAAAATTTAAGCAGTAGAAGCTGAGCTATAGGCTGTCAAGCTTTTGAAAAATCGAGCTTTTAAAAAATTATTTTATTAACCTTTAGCTGGCAGGGGGGTACTATAGTACCCCACGCTCTTTCTTATCAAATTTTTGAACCGTTTCATTTTTCCTCTTATAAACTATGCTACCCTTTCAAGTAACCTCTGAAGATCCCTCCAGAATGTTTTTGAGTTGAGATAACCAATACTTTAGTTTTTACGACAATTTTTCGCGTTGGGGTACTATAGTACCCCATGGGCCAGCTATAATCGGCTGGAGAGGCATGCCAGCTGAAGGCTAAATATATTTTTTGTTTTGCAAAAAAAGATTTCTGAATTTAATTTACCAATATTTTATTTCTATATATTATATTAAAGATTTTAATATCACCTATATTGTATACTTTATAGATATGATATAAAAAAAATTAAAAAGTTTTCAATTAAATGTGGTAAAAATTTGATTTTTCATTTGAAATTATTTATCATTATACATATTGATATAGCAATATCCAAAATTGCAGCAATATCCAATATATTGCCAAAAGTTGGGAATAATGTCGGTTTTGGCCCTAGGGATTGATATATGATAAGTGTTGGCGAAATATTATAGATAGATAGATACTATTTATTGTATATCATATCATTATACAAAGGGCGTGTAATACAATTCATAAATATAATAATAAATATTGCACATAAACAATGAATAAATGTAAAAATATTGCACATAAAACAATGTATAAATATAAAATATTGCACATAAAACAATGTATAAATACAAAATATTGCAATTGATATCACAGTCAGTTACTAAACCTAATAATACTGAATAAGTAAGTCACAACAAAAGAAGTGATATCACAGATACAAAAAAAAAATAGTAAAATACACGCAATCCTATAAATTAAAAGTCAGTCATACAATATCTATCAGTCATAGTATATAAAAATTTTTTATTTAGAATACAAAATGAAAAATAATAAATAATGCAATAAAATAATAAAGCGTATGCAGTAGCACAAAAACGCAGTCAAAATAATAAAAACAAGTGAAGCATTCACTCACTAACGATTCAGCCAATAAATACAATCACACCTTAAGTAAAAGAGTATATATACGGGACGTCACATTATAATAAATTAACATATAAATAAAAAATAAAATTTAGTTTATTGGAGGTCGAGCAAGTACCTCCTCAGAGCCGACTTAAACCTGCTGAGCGATGGAAGATTTTTTATATCAGCAGGCAAGGAGTTCCAAAAATGCGCACCCTGAACTTGAAAGGAATTCCTTCTAGTCTTAGTACGCATGAAGGGCACCGCGAAACCCTTAATCTCTCCCCTAGTGGCTACCCTAGGTACATATCTAGTGATGAGACCCACTAGATACTCGGGAGTATTCATGCGCACGATTTTGTACATAAGTACAGCCATAAAATACTGTCTCCTCGCATCAGTACGCAGCCAACCCAGCGCAGCTCTATGAGGAGAGACATGATCGTCCATTCTCACGCCTAATACATATCTCACACATGAATTTTGTAGTCTTTGTAATCATCTTTTCAACTCCTGTGAGGCATCGAGCTGAACTACTGAGCAGTAATCGAGATGTAAAAACAGCAGGGCGGTTGCAAGTTGTTTGCGCAGAACCTCAGTGGTATACCGACGAAAAAACCGTAAGCCATACATAGTTCTATTGAACTTCTTAGTCAGCATATTAACATGTGGCTCCCATGATAGCTTAGAGTCAAGCACAACACCAAGGCTCGTAACGGTATCAGAAAAAGATATGCCGACACCATCCTCAAGCTCAATCGTCCTTGGCTCACCAGCATAAAAGTCATTAATAAATCGACCATTGCCAAAAACGATCGCTTTACACTGTTAAAAAAAATATTAAATTTAATGTAAAATATGAAACCAGCTTCCGATCCGCGTTATTAATTTTAAAAATTAATTCTTAAAATTACGATAAAATTATTAATTTTATTGCAATTTTCTGGTAAAATTAAGGTAAAATTATTAATTTTAAGAATTAATTTTTAAAATTAATAACACGGATCGGAAACTGATTTCATATTTTATATTAAATTTAATATTTTTTTTAACAGTGTAGTTTTGTTTGCATTTAGTGTGAGAGAAGCATCAACAGCCCACTCCGACGCCGCCTTGGCCGCCCTCTGTAGAATACGAATACCTTCATTTACATCCTCATAAGAGACCTGCGTATAAATTTGCAGGTCATCTGCATATAATAGGTGCTCGACACAACCAGGGTCAAGGGTGTCACGTATGTTATTAATGTAAAGGCAAAACAACAGAGGCCCCAGCACTGAACCCTGCGGAACTCCTAAATTGGTTGTTAGCCAATTCGATTTCTCTTTCAAATGCGTGGAAACCATTTGTTTCCTACCTGATAAATAGGAGTTAATCCACTCGAGTGCAGCCCTGGAAAACCCCATCGATTTCAGTTTTGCAAGTAATTTGGAGTGCGAGATCGTGTCGAATGCCTTACTAAAGTCAAACAGAAGTAGTAGCGTGACAAGTTTCTTATCTAGACCTGATTTTATGTCATCAGTAAGTTGAAGTATGGCAGTCTGCGTTGAGTGATGCTTTCTAAAACCAGTCTGCATAGAGTCAAGTATTCGATGTGTTGTAATATACTCTTGCAATTGGTCATGGGCAATCTTCTCCAGGACCTTTGAAAGAAAACATAAGATTGCTATAGGCCTAAAATCTTTAGGCATTGTTGGTGCAGGACACTTTTTTAATGGCACAATGCGTGCACGCTTCCAAAGGCAAGGGAAGACCCCCCGTGCAAAAAAGGAATTGAACAGAGTCACAAGATGTTCTCTGATAAACGGTAAGGCCTTAAGTATCACGCTCTGCGGAATGCCATCCTCGCCACAAGCCTGTGATGAAAAATGCGAAATTGCAAGGACCACATCAGTAACATTAATTGGTTTGAAGGCAAAGCCACTTTCACTACAGTGGGAAAGTATTCTCTTACATTCCTCATTATCATCGTGCGGCAAGACTGACACCCCCGCAAAGTGCGCATTAAGCTCATCCGGAGTAAATCCATTCAAGTCCCCTTGAGGTTCGGACAAGAGTCCCAGGTCTTTTAACTCCTTTCAGACATTACCTTTGGCAAGAGCTTCGAACAGTCTGTTATGATAGTAAGTAGTCCTAGCTTGTTTAGTCTGCTCGTCAATCATTTTACGTAGTTGCAGAAATTCAGAGAGATATCTCTCATCCTTCGTCCGCTTGTATCTTCGATACGTGGCATCTCTCTTGCACCGCATCTGCGACAATCCTTTGTCTATCCACGGAAACTTATCTTTACCAATTTTAAGTGTTTTTAGCGGCGCCAGATTATGTATTGCTGCCGTAAGATTGTCACAGAGGCAGTCAAGTGCAGATTCTGGGTCAACTGTACCAACTGTAAATGGCGTCCAATCACAGCCGACTAGACTCTGTACCAATAACGTCGGACAAATATCTTTATAGTTTCTATACTCAATTGCTTTTTTATCTGTTATGACATGACTACAGGAAATACATACATCAATTAAGTTATGCCGACTGTGAAAATTCGCCGGTAAGTTTCGTGCGTCAAGTACTGTGTCATTATCGTCAACAAGAATTAGGTCAATCCAAGTGTGAGACGTCGGAGTGTGATGCGTGGCACCGTGCTGGACCAACTGCAATGAAAGCTCAGCCGATAACTTGTTAAGAAGTTTGGCATCACTGCTCTTACGCAGGAGATCGGCATTCAGGTCTCTCATTATAATTTTATGAGAGTATTCAGAGGCATAATTTCTCAAAACATCTAAAAAGTTTGTGTTTTTAATAAACGAAATAGCAGGAGGCCGATAAATAACAGAAACCAACACGGGTTCGGAGTTGCCCATTTGCACAGAACAGAAAATATATTTAGGCACCTCCGGTTTACCCTCACTATGAATAGTTTGAGTATCCGAAGTAGCCAAAATAGTGCATTTCAAGTTGTTTTTAATATACAAGGCTACTCCTCCATCACGCAGGTTTCTGTCCTGTTTGAATACTTTATACCCCTTGACCCGAATGACGTCATCTGAAACAGACGGACCCAGCCAGGTCTCAGCAACCCCAAATACGTCGTAAGAAGGACTACCACTTTGGAACTCACGCACCTGTCCAATGTGAGCTCTTAACGAAGTCACATTCAGAAAGCATGCTCGCAGCTTACCCCTGCTCCCTGTACGACCCCCAAGGGAGGCCCGGCACAGTCATTGGGGAGAGGCCACATTCGATGTTACTCTGTCTTTAACTAAAACTAGGTTTGTCTTTACATTTTGTTGCTCGAAAGCTTTGCTACATATCTTAATCGATGGAGTTTCTGAGTTTTTCTCATTTACATTTAAATTTACATCATTAGATTCTTTATTATTAATCAATTTATCTAAGTCATTTTCGTTGCTAAAACTGTGTGCCATCTCCCCTCTCTCCCTCCTCACCAGAAATTTGCCACGTCTATGCCAAACAAATTTAAAGCCTTTTTCCTTGGCATACTTTTTTAATTTTTTTAAATTTACATATTTATCTTTAGGCATAAATTCATTTATGAATATCAAATTATGATGTTTAAAAGTGGACAATCCAGTGAGGAAGAAGGGATCAAGATCTGCAGATGAAAAACCCGTAAATTGTCGTTTAGCCTTAAATACCTTCTGTGCTAGGTCCCCCTCGGAGAGTCTCACCAGCAATGAGAACGCACCTCTCGGACCGCCAACGATCCCACGTTCTGCAGACACCCCGTTTCTATCATCATTTTAAGTGATTTCCCTAACTGAAATTATATTCGCACGTTTGATTGTTGGGAGTATAGCACTAAGAACGGCACACGCATAATCCTCCACCCCAACATTGACTGCTGAGCAATCCAGCCCGCCAGAAATCACCAACATACCATCCCCGGAACCACACTCTGTCTCAATCTGGCGGGGTGCCTCATTATTCATTACTGTATGCGCATGTAGTGTTTGTGTTTCTGTTATGTCAATAAATCTAGATGTGTGAGTTGTTTGCTCAGTCGCGAGATCGGTAACGGCCTGTGCCACGCCAGCCACCCCGGACGTAAGGTCCAAGATGCCCCCTGTCCACTTCACTAAATTCATTATTGAGAAATGTTTGCACATTATTGAGTTTATTATTAATAGTTGTAATTATAGTTTCAATTTTGTTGTTTAGAGTGGACAGGAAATCTCTTTCTAAGTTTAGTATAATTCCTTTAAGTTTTCGATTCTCCTCTAACAACTGCATCTGCTCATTTACTAATTTTTTAATAATTTAACTTTGTACTTCCATTTTGGACACAATGTCCCGCAGGCCATTGTCAGTATTCGTAACGTGGCTCTGAAAAGCCTCAATACTATTTTGAATTGAGTCAAGCCTGCCGGACAGACAGGCAATATTAGAAAAATTTTGCCAAGAGATTTTCAAATAAATACAAAATATTGGATATTGTTTCACCAATATCTTGTCAATACGAATTTTCTTTACGCGGGCTGGCCAGGATTCGAATCCATGCCCACCGCGTTGAAGGCAAGAGCTCTATCCATTACAACACCGCGCTTTCTTGGGATTATTTGGATTGAATAGAAACTCGTAGAGGAAATTCATAAACTTAGTTTCTCACACACATACATCCAAGAAAGGTTTGTAATGATGTCGTTTTGCGATAGAAATAATGTTTTTATCATATTATTACATTTTGCATTTTTTCGCAATGTCGAAAATATTAGGCACTTCCGTATAGCGGTCGTACTTGAAAATAGCAGAGAATAGAAGTTTGATTTTCATAAAATTCAGAAGGTTGACGAACAGCACGAGCAAATGGAAATCCAACTAACTTTTCCCTTAAACTAACATAAATATTTACTCGGATAAGATTACTCTTCCTTCTCAATCACTTCTTAAGCCACTTGAAAAATGCAGAAAGGAAGTTTTTTGTTAACATTTTTTCCGAGGGATTGACAAGCAACGCAAACAGGGGAAACCCCCCTAATTATGTGTGCCACATGAACTTGTTCATGACATGCAATTAATTTAATTTTATACACTCTGCGTGAAAAGTGGGTACTTTTCTCTCTACTGGCAGAATAAAAAGCACCCACTATTCGCGCCTTGTGTAAAAAAATCGTATATTCACCACTGGAGTTAATTAAAAATGCCTTAAATCGTATGTTTGTCAACTTCGTCTTCGGCTCGGGTGACAATTACATACGATTTAAGACATTTTTTAAATTAACTCCCTTGGTGAATACTATTCTAATAAATTATTATTTTATTTGCGAAAAATTTCTTAATATTTAAATTTTTTAATAAAAAAATATATTAAATTTTGTTTTAAGTAAATGGTGATATTATTTATACATAAAAAAAACATCAAATTTGACTTATTTTTTAGACGATTCTTTTTAATTTTATCACTAAAGACATTTTAAGTTTATTAAAATAACATAAGAGCATCAGCGAAGCTGTTGCAATATATGTGTACATATATATATAAATATATATATACATGTTCCTATATTATATAATTATATTTAAGAAAATTCATTCACTACTTTTCCATGGACCACTCATGTCCCCCCCATACCACATTCATTTATTTGATAACTTGAATTTACATTCTTTTATGCATATATTTTATAAAAAGATGATATCCCCCTATTCTCCATGTTGACTCCGTGTCCCTCCTATGATCCCCCCATGATCCCCTCTATATCCTTCTCAGAAAACCCCCCATGGTCCCCCCATCAAAATAGATTGTTTATGTTTCTTTTTTTAAAAAGAATAAATTAAAAGAATAAGTTAATATATGAGGATATTGTCCTCTATATGTTAACATATTTTATATGATGATATTAAAGGGTGTTCGACCCGGTATTAGTTTAATAATCACAGGCTAGACACACTATGTCGAAAATTGTGACTACCGATGGATGGTCAATCACTTCTGTGACTAACAATCAACCGATAATCAATGAGGTAGAATTATTTAAGAGTTGTGATACAAATGCCATTCCATGTTATATATTCTTAATATATTTTATTTATGTATTGTATATGAATAAAAATATTGACATTTTTTTATATTGGAAAAAGTCAGAGGTATTTGGCGGGGATTCGAATCCATGCCTTCGAGTATGAAAAACAAGAGCCTTGTCGGTCATACCACCGCCCTCTTTTATATTGTTTATGTTAACTGTAATTAATAAATATGGATTAAAATTTCTTCTGATGATTTACAGAATTTGTTCACCAGAAAATTTGAGAAATCCGAAAAGTTTCATAGCATCTAACTTTTGATCCTTTTGATCTAAAGCTCTAAAAATTTTTTGTATGTTTTGTGTAATAAATAAAACTTCTAGTTATTTTTATTCTTTGACCATGCAAGTTATGTCAATAAATTGTCTCATATTTATATATATATATATATATATATATATATATATATATATATATATATATATATATATGTATATATATACATATTCATTTATTTATTTATAAATGATTCAATTTAAATTATTATCATTAATTTTTATTTTTTTTCTGTTCTAGTGCGCAATTGCATACAAAGACGATAACACAGAAAGAATTACCTCCAAATGTTATCAATTACGCCTAGCAATTTAATGCTATACAAATATCGACTTAGCTATTATTTACAATTGAAGGTGATCAAAAACTAGTAAAAATTTATTAATTTTATATTGAAAAAATAATTTATTGTTACTGCCAATAATTATTAAAATATTTACTCACAAATATACATTGAATTATAAGATAGAGGTAGCCAATATATATTAATTAAAGGAGTTAATAAAAATTCTTTTATCTTAATACATAAAATAGATAAGATTAATGAAAATTATAATTTTTATTCTACCATATCTTCCAATCAACCTCAATTTTTTTCCTTTTGAACAATTTTAAAAGAAGAAGTTTTAAATTTAAATTTATTCTTTATCATTTATGAACTATTTCAAAAAATTCTTTCTTGGTTCAAAAGTATCTACTTCCAGGTCAGTACCATTTTATAAATCGCCTCATTTTGGCGCAGTGCTTTCTCATAGAGCACATTGCGTTTGAGTAATTTGACATTATTTTTTTAAATGTGATTTTAATGTAAATGTCTCTATCCACCGCATTAAAAGCTGCCTTAAGATCTGCAAAAACAATATAATTTTATTCTTTTCTTACTTTCGCAAACCCATCAAACACTGCGTAACATACAAAAAAAAATAATAAATAAAAATAAAAAGAAAATTTTTTTAATGGTTCTAAAATTAAAACTACACTAAGAAAACTGATTTTCAATAGCTTCTGTACGAGCTAGACAAAAATATGAATTGTATGTAAACAAAATTTGAAGCAAATCCATCGAGTAATTTTAGAGATCCAATTGGCTAAATGAATTCAAACATTTTTTTCAAAAATTTTAAAATGCTTTAAAATTAAAACTACACTAAAAAAAATCAGTTTTCAGAATTTTTTTTTATTTTGGCAATTGCAAATAATTTCCATGCAAATTTTTAAGCAAATTTATTGAATAATTTTCGAGGTCCAATCGGCTAAATGAATACACACGCGCACACACACACACACACACACACACGCACGCACACATTTTCTGGAAACGAATTTTTTCGACTCTCTGAGTCCAAATATGCAAAAATTAATAAAATTAAATGAAAAAAAAATTTTTTTCGATAAAATGTTTTCTGTATAAGAAAACGATATGGAATAAAATAAAAATCAGGTGGACTTGAAAAAATGAGATCTATTAGTATGTAACGTTCCAACAATATTTTTATATTATATTTAATTGATAAAAATAACAAGCCATAATCAGTACAGTTCTAAAGCGCCGAGCGGTTGCATTTTAGAGATAAAGCGTGGCTATGAGAGGTAGGCGAGAAGGATCGGTATTTGCAGAGTCCAAGAACTCTTTGATGGATCGCAAAAGAGATGTATGTTTAGAAATATATATATTTAATTTTTACCTTTTCATTGTTTTTCAATTGTTGAAAATACTATCGTTGTCAGACTTTTGGAGTTGAATTAAATCAGATTTGTATCAATTTGATTTGTCTTTATTTCGTTAAATACAATTTATAATATTTTATGAAATTTTATTTGTTCTGAGCAACAATAACAATTTTATTTGGAATAAATTTATTTAATTATTTCATTAGAGAAATTATAATCTTATTCATTCGAAGCAATTATATTAATTCATTAAAGACCGCACTTTGGGTTATAATATATTTCAAAATGGCTTACAATTTGTTTGGCTATTATAGGCCTGATAAAAAAGAGATGGTATATTTCATTTATGTTTGATACATAAATTTGGAAGTTCTGCTCTATTTTGTGATAATTCCTATAGCTGAATATATTGTTAAACTTAAATTACGATGATTTGCGACTGGGCTAGACTCTGTGTTACTACTGCGCTGATTGCTCGTTTCTAATGACATTTTATAGTATGCTGGTATCTTTAAGGATTAAGAACCGTCCGTTCAGGGGCGGATCAAGGTTCCGTGGGGCCCTGGGCTATGAACATAATGGGGCCCCTTTAAGGACAACGTTTTTTCGATATAAAAAATTGAATAATGTTTATATTTTAAATAATTTTTTCTACAGAGAAATAAATTATGACTTCTGGCGGATAGAAAATTTATTGCCTTTTTTTCTTAAACCGAATTCTTAAATCTACGTAACAGATTAGAAGTGCAGATAGGCAATAAAGATTTGTTTAGAGTAGAAGAGATTATTAATTTTTATATGATATTTTCAAAGTTATTAAAATAAATCAGATATAATAAATTAGTCAGTAAATTTTTGATTATCTTTAAACATTTTATGCATTAAAAATTAGAATATATGATCAATATAAAAAATTTAAATTGAAATTCATATAATTAAACTTTGAAAGCTTTTTTCCTCGCTTTATCATTGGCAGATCTATCGATTAAATCATAACTTAAATTTCGAAGTAATTCATTCCCCAATCTAGCTAAAGACGATAATCTTTTATCTAGCATATTTGCTCGCAATACATTTTTTAATCGTTTTAAAACTGAAAATGACCTTTCGGACTCACAATTTGCAAATTAAGAGAGATTTAATTGTTTAATAATAGTCTTATTTTAAATATAGTTAATTCCATGTTTTTATTATCGATGATCAAAATATGAATAAAATAATGATAAACAAATTTTTACTTTCTTTTAAAATCTTTTAAAAATTGCTATTATATTTATAAAAAAATCATCTATTCAAATCAATTTACATTATTTTATAAGGATTTATTAATTATTTGGAATATTTTGTCAAACATAATTGTATTTTTGAGGTTTTTCGTGGCTTAGTGACGGGTCCGTAACTCGATGATCGGAGTTCGAATTTCTGTCTCGACCGATTGATACAAACACTATATACTCTACGTTACATGTGCTTTATTAATAAATATGCTGACAAACCTTTTTACTAGTTAGCATCGCATGATAATATTATACAGCCAAACAGCGCGACGTTTTATGTAACAGCATAATACAATTATTTTTAAATGATTGTATTCTGATGAAATATTTCGAACAATTTCCTTTATAGATTAATTATTTATTAATTTTTTGCTCATAGCTATAAGTATAATTGAATATTTTATACTTCATATCTCTATACTTTTTCTTTCACAAATTTTATATTTTTACATCTTAACATTTTTTATATTTTTTATCTAGATTATTTAATATTATATTCTTTGATCGAACTACTATAGATAAATTAAATATTTATCGTATATAAAAAATAATAAAATTTATTTGTTTTATTGAGAAGTATCAATAGTTTTTCAGTGCAAATACTTTTGCAAAGATTAAAAACTAAAAGAAGAGAAAAATTTTATTTTTTTATTTGATCCTTGTTTTCTACTTTAAACGTATTTGAAAAAAGATTTTAAAAAATTTTGAAAAAAAGTTAATGGTGTATATATTATTGTGTTGAGTTTGTGATATGTATTTTTCCTTCTTGGGAAAGTAAGGTTGAAATTAAATAAACGGTACAAATAGCGATTAAGAGAAAACAGAATAAATTCAGAATGTTACAAACAAATTTTTAAATTTGTTGCTCTGAAAAAAATTTTGATTTTAGGATCGAATTTCATTCGAAAACAATAATACGTTAACAAATAAATATGGCTTTATTTTAAAGTATTGTAATTTGCAATTCTACTAAAATTCTTATAGTAAAGCGGAAGATATCATATTTAAGAGGAGGTCGAGTATATCTGTCCTTTTCTAATCGAAGAATTGATTTTTTCACAAAAATTAATAATCGTAGCAAAAAATAAGAAGAAAGCCCCATCTCGTATAATAAAAAGCAAGATTCTCTTTTATGAGGAAAAATTATTTTTATCGCTTCGTTTTTAAGAAAACCTTGAAAAACTGAATTGTCCATCCTAACCTCTATTTTTTAAGTTTTTCAAGGTTTTCTTCAAAACGAATCGATAAAAATAATTTTTCCTCATCAAAGAAAATCTTGCTTTTTATTAAACGAGATGGGGCTATCTCCTTATTTTTTGCTACAATTATTAGTTTTTGCAAAAAAATTAATTCTTTGATTAGAAAAGGACAGAGATATACGACCTGCTCTTAAGGGAAAAAATTTGTATATCTTAATTTAGTTAAGAACATAACAATCTGTTTAATAAATATAAAAACTTATAGCGATCATCGGTACAAAAGTTTTAATATTTATTTAATAGATTATAATATTCTTTACTGAATGATATAAAAACTTTCTTCCTCATCTTACCCCGCTTTACTATATAT
Organism: Anastatus disparis; assembly: GCA_017163975.1. NCBI lineage: Eukaryota > Metazoa > Arthropoda > Insecta > Hymenoptera > Eupelmidae > Anastatus > Anastatus disparis. The sequence continues at coordinate 94,333 of JAFFSR010000141.1, forward strand.
ATTTTACAAACTGAAAAAACTTTTTTAATTGAATACTCACAAACATTTTTTCAACAACCTTATTCTATTCGGGGCCCCCTGATAACCGGGGCCCAGGGCTATAGCCCTACCTAGCTCCTTCTTTAATTCGCCTCTGCGTCCGTTATCGGGTCGACAAAAAGCTCGGGCTACAAAGACCACCTCGAAGTTTATAATTTCTGGAGAATTAAGATAAATAAGCTAGATCACAAATCGCAAGTGTCGGGATGTTATGCCTGAGTCTGGCGCCGGATTGGCAACACATACTTAATTATAAAGAAAATAAAATTTTGGATGTTGGCTGACGCTCAAATTTTATAAAGAGGGAAATTTTCAACGTCTAAATGCAATTGGGATGTTACAATTATATTCCTTTAGAAAGTAAAAAATAATATCTATTGATTTATTAAATGTGGTTTGGAAAAGTTAAAATTTGAGTGAATTAAGAACAACTAACTTATGGACACTGTTTTTATTAATGTGTTTTTCATAGACTTATTTTTATTAAAAAAAACATGGTGTCCACATCCAAGTGCAAGTTTGGGTTAAGGGAATATAAAATTCCGACACTATGGTTTTAAAAACTTTTGATTCTTTATCCGAAAGTTTCAAATATATCTCTACATTGCATTCTTCCATTTTCATTAATAAAGAGCCTAATATAAAGATAATTTGGAAAATTTTTAAATAAAGATTAATAGTTTAGAAAACTGCAATTTCGGTAATTATGTATAAATCATATACCCCTTTACATCCCCTTACTATTAAAGAGCTAAAAGTTCATAGGAAATTGAAAAAAAAAATTTATAAAGGGGATCAAATGCTGCCTCGTACACGTTATTGTTTCTGAGACATACAATAAATAGAGTTCATAATTTTAATATTGCTAAATTTTTTTCTTGGTAACTGTGAAGTTAAAAAAAATTTCTAGTTGAAAAGTTTTTTTAATTTTTGCAAACTTACTTTTCTTGAATAAAAAAAAGCGCACTAAAAAATAAAAATAAGTAAAATCAATCAATCACTTTTTTTAGCATTTTAACTCCGTAGGGGTCATATTGCATGTTGAATCAAATGGGGCCGAAATCCCTGTAGTCAACCAGTTAAGGGGACAAAATAATTTTATAATCTGCAAACAAAAATATTTAATATTTATTATATTAACTTCATTTTTTTAAAATAAATAAAATATCTAAAAGCAGACTGAAATAACTTCAATTTGTGCTATTATAAGCTAATTTTGCTTTACCTGTAAGCCTACAATCACGGTTAGAAATAATAACAGACACGTCTGTTAAAAACTGTTTACAGACAAAAATATCTGTTACTTTAACAGACGAAAATGTCTGTTACTTTAACAGACAAAAATGTCTGTTACTTTAACAGACAAAAATGTCTGTTACTTCAACAGACAAATTATCTGTAAAAAATGTAATATAAATTTTAAATTGACATACTTGTGTCTGTTGATTTAACAGACATTAAGTAACAGACGAAAAAAGTTAACAGATTACACAAATGTTTTTAACCGTGATCATTCGATGAATCTTTGTACTTCTAAGCTCTTGGCCGTTAGATTTAAGCTAAACCCATAGATGGATTCAACTTTTCCAAATGGTTTTGGCTTCAATATTGTTATTATCGCATGAATGAAAGAATTTCTAAATTACAAAAAATTTTTTACCATAAAACAAAAAATTTTAAATTTTTTAATAAATTTTAATATTTTTACCTTAATTTCGGACTTCTTAACCACTTCTATTTAATTGATTGTGAAATTCTCTATTCATGCTTAGAAAAGTCAAATCCATCTATGGGTACAGCTTAAATATAAGTTTAAAAATTTATTAAGTTATTATCACTTAAAATTATTAATAAGATATACTTATCTTTTATTGAATAATATTTGTTGGGACAGTCTTAATCTCAATTGTCACACTGTTAGCTGCTTGATTGACTCGTATTCACCTTGGATTAGCTCTAAACTAAAAAATAGTACTTAATATTAAGTAATCATTTAAAGTTTTATTTAAAAATTAGAAATATAATTTACTTTTAAAATTAATATGTAAAATTATATGAGGGGTCTCGTGGAATAAGGATCTAACTCTAGTTAGGCCCTTTTTGAAATTGATTAAAAATGTATCTAGGAGATATTCTTTATATGTTTATAAAATATAGAAGAATGAAAACGTGTCTCTGTATGTTTAAATGATACGGAACATACAAGGAGGGCCTAATTTAAATTATGCAACATTTTCATTATTTCAAATTTCCCGAAAAAATCTTATGAAAGCTACAAACAAGTTAACAAACATCGATAATGTTGGAATAAAAAAGGCAAAACATACAGATTTAAAATCTTTAATACAATTTTTATCAACATTGCGCAAAATTAGTATAATGAAAATGTTTTTCCCTTCGTGAATGAAAATGAGGATTCAATAACTGAATGTTTTGTTATATCTTGTATTATGTAAGTAAAAGTTAATAATAAATGTGTTTCAAATAATCAATTAATTTTCTTATGATTTATTCATCACAAAGCCTTAATTATTCATACAAACTTGGCAAAAAGGGCCTAACTCGAATTTTTTTATAAACAATATTTAACTTGAAAATACCACTTGGGCCTTTTGTATTGAGAGCAGGCCGGAGCAGATTCGATACCGACCGAGAATCGAAAATCCGTTGTTTATTTTTCTCCTAGTATACGTAATGGAATGCATTAAAATTTTAAATACATTCACGAAATTCATTTCTCTATTGCACTCGCCAAAAAAAATTGAAGAAAATTTAAAAAAATTAAAAATTTTATACTATAGCTGTTTATCAAACTCTAAGTACGGTTACTTACTTTTTGTTTAAAATATGTTGAATTTTATGGAAAAAAAATCAATTATAAAATGATGTACGTATAAAAAATTGCGCTTGAGAACAATTTCTTTTGAAAACAGTATAATTATTTTATTTATGATAAAATAACATTTTTACTTCTCGGTCGGTAATCAAAAGTGCTCCAGCCTACTCTTAAAGTATTTACTATAACATTGTAAAATATCACAATATTTTACAAAGCTGATATCAAGTTAAACAATTTTTTTTTAATTACTAAACTCTATACTTTTAGAATTAAGCCCTTCTTACACGTGATCCCTCATATATTAAATTATATTTCAAATTTATATTTACTTATGTGATAATAAATAAAATTACACTTACATAAATTCAGTATGCACCTAATGCGGAGAAGTCATTTGCACCCATTCGAGCTTTCATCTTCTGACAAGGAGAGCACTCCACCTCCAGAATGCCGATTTGACTAGAACTGCAAGATATGATTTTTTGATCGAAAAAATGAACCCGTGTTTTATCTTTTCGTCGAACAGGCCCCCTAGCCAAGGATATAGACATTTTTTCGAAAGTATGGTGAATATAAGAACTTGAATAACCAAAGAACTAAGACTCTCACAAAAAATGCATGACAAATAAAATGAATAACAGATTAAATGCTTTAATTTAAGCTTTGTTCCATTGAAAAAGCTTTTGTGGTTAAAAAGTTATAAGCGATTGAAATATGAAACAACATAAAAAATTGATAATTGTTTATATGCTAAAAATATTAAGTAAATATGTGTTAATATTTAATTAAGAATATCTCTCGAACAACGAAAGCTTTTTTAATGCAACAAAGCTCAAATTAAAGCTTTTAATTCGTGCTATTACATATGTCTAAGTTGGCAGCATTGTATAGAACAGCTACGTGTATAACCTTATGGTGGACCTTGAGTCAGTTACGCTTGAACCTCTGTAGGCTTAGCATAGGGCTCTGCAATGTATAACTATTAATGTATAATAAACTTATTAAAAAACTATAAAAGTCTTTTTGTATTTTAAGTTCCTCAAATATTAATAGAACTAATCACGAGCTTCATTTTATCTCTAATGCATTTTTTTGTAAGAGTCTTAAAAGTCCTTTGGTTATTCAAATTTTTTTGAAGGCTCCTATTTTCCATATTTTCGAAAAAATGTCTATATCCTTGCCTAGGGGGCCTATTCGACGAAAAGATAAAACGCGGGCTTATTTTTTTTATCAAAAAATTATTTCCTGAAGTTTGAGCCAAATCCATTTCCCGGAGGTGGGTTGCTCTCCTTGTGAGTATGTGCCTCTTTCGTATGAGACTGAGTTTGTCTCTCTGCATGAAACAATCTTTTGTCGTCAGAAGTCTTGACCTACTCAAAAGATGCAGTTTTAAGTTTGATGTCACAATTTTTCAGAATCTCTAGAAATCCACTTTATCCATTATTAAAACAACACACAGCTGTATAGACAGCAATCTTCAAAGTTGACAAGCCACTAAAAGATGATTTTGGCACAAGTGTCCACACAGAACTGTTAAAACTCTCATTCGAGTTCTGTTTATATCCACCAAGACATCTTTCTAGTAAATCTTCTTTTGTCAAATCTTTGTAGATGGCCTCTTTTTGGATCTTCTTGAAGATTTTGTCCTGTCGAGATGATAATTTAAAAATCTTCTTCTTGAATCTCTTTCGTTATTTGAAGTTCTCGAGCTTGGTAAACTCGATGTCAATTAATGTCAATTCAAACTTCTCAAATTTATGTATACCAACTATAAAGTGTAGGTGCACATAAAAAACACTGAATAACTTGCGAACTTGTAGTTTACTCAAAATTGACAATGTCAGGTGAAATCGTGCTGCAAAAGTTAGTATTATTCATTATATTATAACGTAAATAAAAGAAATAACCGCAAATTGATCTACTGTCAAATTAGATAAACTAAGCCGATTCTGTATTACCTAATCTAGAAACGGCAGCCGTTTCTGTATCACTTGATTTTGAAGCCGCAGTCGCTTCTGTATCAGTTGATCCAGAACTGGCTTAGGGCTTTTTTGGAGTAAGGGAATCATTTCTGTATCATCTGAACTAGACCCGATATAGGGTTTCATGGTGAGGGAACCGATTGTAGCTCAATAAGCTGGAATCGGCTTGGTATTTTCCGGGAAGTCTCAGAGTCAGGACTTCCAAGCACTGCTCTCATTTTATCTACTCAGCTAAAAACCTTATAGCTTTTCATATTTTATATCTTTCAACGGCATTTGCGATTTATATTTTTCATAATACTCTTTTCATGTTGTTTTCTCATCCTTCACCTTTTTATCAGGTAGAAGAAGAGGAGTGTACTCTGAACAATTTTGAGTAGTATGACTTGGAGTCTGTCCCATAGTGAAATGAATGTGAATCACGGTGTGTTTGCTTTTTATAGGAGGTGATGGGAGCTCCAACCTTCACCCTCGTCTGTGAGGTACAACCAAGAATCGCCACTTGTAAACCTCTTATTCCGAGAAGTAGAAAGTGCACCTGTGACTCGTATACCTCTCCATTAACTTCCAAGCGCTCAAGCCAAGAAGAACTCGAGACCTTTTCCATTGTTCTAATCTAAATACTTCACAAACAATTTGTAATTTTGAATGGCCTCTCTCAACTTGAAGTAGAACTTTTCATCTTTTTCCAAGACTTTAGAAGCGCAAGATGGGATAGAAACGCGATAATCACCATCTGAATCAGCTATAAATCGGTTCCTATTTTTTCTTTCAATAGGTCTGAGATCAGTCACCAAATAAGTCTGATTTTTCGTTAACTCTAGTAGATTCTTAGTAGGCAAGACGCATCCACGAGCTGTTTCGTTGAATTTCTCAAGATCCATATTTCTTTGATGAAGAATTCTGAGTTTACTTCATTTTCAGCAGAGTCTGATGAAGGAATGACTTGAGCTGGTTCGGAAGTTCTCTTAAGTAGCGGTTGAGCCGTGGCTTCTGTGCAGATCTCCCCTCGACAGGATGAAACAAAACAAAAACTTTGTTTCTAAGAAGTTGTGAGAGCCCCAACTATCGCCCTCCACCTGTGAAATACATCCATTAAGCATTATCTCTCCTTTTTACTTCTTATGGTAGCATAAATCAATTTCGTTGTTTTTAGTGAAGTATCTCTTCATAAGTCGGACATTGTGTAGAGCAGAACAAGCTTTGTACGTATTATTTTGATTAGGGCAAACAGTTACAAGCATTATTTTATCAGCTTACAGTGGGGCCAAATCAACTAAAGTGGCTAATAATAAATTTTCAATTTTTTTTCCAATTGACGAGGTTTTTTTTCAAATATTAAATGAAAATCAGCCAATAAGTTAGACAATTACAATAATTGATCTATTATGTGTTACAGGGTTGACATTTTAATGATTAAATTCAAAACAAAAAATCTTCTTCGTAATTTGCTTCTGTATGGAATACATCTAATTCACTCGTATTACTATCATTTAATTCGAATCGAGCCAAAATACTTTCGTGCGCAGGTAATGATGGAGGTTTCAATAATCGTAAAACGTCCTCTGATAAAGATTTTAAGGGTCTTTGAGAAATCGGTCGACAACTTGTAATAAATGGATCGCTCATTTCTAAAAATCGATTGAAGACATGTTGCATTGTCTTTGTTCTGTAGTTTTTGCGTGCGAATCGAAACCGAAATTTCCTAAATAATTTATTGCAAGCTTCCTGAGCTTCCTCTGACAATTGACCGATCGGCAAAATAGAGTTATTGATAATGTCTTTTCCATGCATTAAAAGCTTATGTACAGCTGTTGGCATGCAATACCAATTGTAAAGCTCTACAAATTTACGAGCTGTTTGCAAGCATATTTTTTATAAGCTTCCGTATCGATGTCATAACCGTAAGATATTTCTTGCAGTATAACATGAAAGCGATCAATGAGTTCTTTATTAAGGCCAGATATTTGTGCTACTATTTCAGAATTCTGAAAAAAAGTTCGGGCTCTATTACCATCATTCGAATTGCCTGCTCCTTCTGCTTTTGGCATATCAACATTCAAGTGCAACTGTTATTTAAAAGCCGACTGTATTTTTTTCCGCCAAATCTACCTTCTCTGTATCTTTTTTATTATTTCGGTGAGCTTGCCAACTTTTGATATCCAATTTATATGATACATGTAACAAGCACTCGAAACATCGAATCCACGCATGAAGAGTTGATAACCCAAACTCTAGGGCTTTCTTTTGAATCGGAATCTCTAAGATATGATCTGGTTTATTAAAATTTGAAATCGATTCTGAACAAACAAAACAACGTTGGACAGATGTACAGTCGATTAGTGAGCTACATATTTTTTGATCAATCATGGTCAAGCATAACTGAAAATTAATCAAAATTGTTTTCCTGTGATAAGCGGATGTAAAAGGCTTTATACTTTCAATTTGACTTTGTACATGACTTGTCGTTTCTTTTATTAGTTGGTCACTTTCTTCGGCAAACTGCATTTTTATTGGTCTGCAATACCTTGACGAAGATGATCTTCGATTTTTCCAAACAATGATTGTTTCACCTGTTGACGGGTTTTTGCAAATTAACTGCAGTGGCACGAAAGCAGTGAAGAAAAGATTTTGATTCGATTTATTATGTTTCAATTCTTGTTCGTACATGCTGTGCCCGGAACTACCGTCTAAATCCCACTTACCAAATAAAATTAAATTGTTTAATTGTTCATTAGACAATCAGTCGATGAATTCAGCTTGAGTTTCGATGATACGCTCGAGCGTGTGATAAAGTAGAGCTTGCAGGCTTATTTCTGCACTGTCCTCACTGACAATAATTTTTTCCATTGGATAACATTCTCTACGAGCTTTATTGAGCTTTTCCACTGATAGAAAGAGTCTGGATGATTTCGCAACACATGCATTCCGGAGTTTCTGATACTTATTTCTCGAAAAGGATAATTCTAGGTATAAGGATACTGCTTATTCCGGAGTAAAACTTTTCTCTCCTTTGCCTTCGTCCAATAACTTTAGCGATCTCCAATAGTTTGTTCCTGTACTTGGAGAGTCAAGTGCTATGGTTTTTACAACGTACTTCCATATTTCCTTCATTACGTAAATTCATCTGCGCTGCATAAACAAGCACTTTGGTTAAAGTATTCTCTCGCAATGACCGTGCTTTTCTTCGTTTATTTCTATCTGAAGTGTCTGTAAATTCCGAACGTGGTCTACCAAATGCAGGCAAATTTTTCGTTCATTTAAGTTTTTTCTTTTTTTCATCATCTTTTTTCTTTTCATCCTCGTACAGCGGAACAAACACCTACGCAATTGATAAATTCATGATTATATAATGATAAAATTTAAATCAACGTAGAAATATTCGTATGTAATTTTATGCATATTTATATTTGAGATATTTATTCCATATATTTACATAACGTACATGAATATTATTTTTTTGATAAATACCGATAACCAATCGGCATTTTTTTCATAAAATTTCTTTTCTATGCGGCAACATTCAGCCTATTTTGATCTATGTTTACTAGCCAGTGTTCTTAAGGTATTTTTATTTGCATCGGTCAAAGCGAAAGGCAAGTGGTTTTGCAGACAAATGTTGTTCTATTTTATAATAAATTTCTGCCGCTGATGAGTTGAAATCATGTTTTAAAATTTCAAATATTTTTTTTCTAGTTAATACTTGTATGTGTGCATGTAGTGAGCTGAAATCTAAAAAAATTTTTAATGTACATAATGTTATTATTACCCTATTGAAAATAATGATGTCTTTAGATGTGTCTGGATTTGGAACAAAAAAAGACGTCTTTTGAAGACATCTTTTAAAGACGTCTTTTTTATCGAAATTTTTAAAAAAGTACTTACTAAAATGTTCTAAAAAAGTAACTACTAAAATGTTTTAAAAGAGATCGTACTTATGCTAAAGTGTTGAAAGATGTCATTGGATGTGTGTTTACAAATCTCAATACAACAAAAGACGTCTTGAAAAGCCGTTATTATTTTGAATAGGGTATCTTCCTAAAGAAAAATATAGAAACAAGATGAGCATCAGCTCTCTGCAGGCCGAAAAGCTGGAGCAAACAATCTGGAAATGTTATAACCTTATATACCCGCGTCATTAAAATTTTCGTAAGAGTTCGCGTATTAAGAAAAACGCCACCTAACAGTCAAAGACAGAATTATTAGTCAATTCGAATAATTTTTACAGTAGTTACATTTTTAACTGTGAGGTGCCATTTTTCTTAACTTTGCAATTCCTTATCCGAATTTCAGAGATGCACGTATATGAAGTTATAATTTTGCATGTTTATTCACAGTTGAAAATCAGTATACATACTTCAATTACGTACTTCAAGTATATACACTTTAGCTAAAGTACGTTCTTTTTTGAAACATTTTAATGAGTATTATTTTTAAAATCTTGATAAAAAAGACGTCTTTTTTGTTCCAAATCCAGACATGTCCAAAGACGTCTTTTAAAGACGTCTTTTAAAAACGTCATTATTTTCAATAGGTAATCGTACAAATATTTAATCAAAATGTTTTGTTAGATCGTTCAATTAATAGTAATTAAATTTATATGAATAGGAAAAGATTCATGCGTAAAACTGCTCATTTCATTTTCATAATTTTTTGGTTTATAGAATAGGATTTATTAAATGGTTATATAATTATACATACCTGCAGGAATTGATTCTATTTCATTTCGAATAATAATAATGATTTTTCGAAAAACGGGGCTTATTAAAAGATAACCTACTTTATCTCACTTGCGAACACAACACTGACCGCTCTCGAGAGAGCTACGTTCCAACTGCCATATGTGCTTGTATAGTTAAGCTGAGCGCCTACTATGAGTGAATTCTACTTTACTAAAGACTAATTTATCCAACCCTGCATATTAAAATCCCTATTAAAGAGTTTCATTTATTAGACTTTGGTTCGGCTTTTTTCGATTTGGCCCCAATGTGCAGCTGGTGGAAAATCCATTTCTGTGACGTTATAAACTTTAAACTTAAATCGTTCTAGCTACTTTTTTCTTATGCTACTTATGACAAAAATTTTGGTCGCATCATGTAGGGCTTGTCTTAGAATATTGCCTACGTCAGTATAGAGAATGGTGCCAGTGCTCCATGATAATCCATTGCAGTAATATTTTAACCATGTATTTTCTTGTTTGTATTCGTCCAAAAATCCACGCCAAGAATATGGCTTCTTGAAAAGGAGAACCAGAGGCTCGGTATCATCTTAGAGCGGCATTATAGTCAACTTTTTGAGAATATAGTCATCACCAGACTGTTTGAAACCTCGCATATCCACCAAGTACTCCATTTTGATTAATAACTTTTTCACAGTACTAATTCACCTTTGGTATTTGCACGAGTGTCTTCCCAGTCCATAACTCAACCACTGAAATCACTGAAATACATTGATTTTACGTTGTTAACAGCACATGTATTTTTATACATGCCATTATGATGTGAACAAGAGACTGTTTTAGTTAGCTGTTGATCGAAATGGGGAATACCCAGCTAGCTGATATCCACAACTTTGTAATCAAACTTCTCTAGACACTCTTTTTTCACTTTATCAATTACAAAAACTTGTGTAGCGTTCTGCAGAGTTTGTCTAAGAATTTTTTCTATTTCAGTATAGCCGTGATCTCTAGAATTCCAAGTTAGTCCATGATAGTGAAGCTCGAGCCAGAGATTTTCACACTTGTATTTTATAGTTAACTTTTTCTAAGGAAACGGTGGTTTGAAAAGATGCACCGTTGGTTCAGCCGACTCAACAATGAGAACAGCAGCAAAACTATTTTAAAACAAACTCTTTACCTGGCTTTTTGAAACCTTGTAAGTCCACTGCGTGTTTCATCTTGTTAAAGAATGAGATCTCAGCTCACTCTCGCTTTCTTATATCCTACTATCCCCACTCCTTCACAGACTATTCATACTCCTTTAGACTAATTTTCTGACATCACGGCTTATGGCGTTGTATTCTATAATTCGATCGTGTAAGATTAGACAGTAAGCTGAAGCTCCAGCTGGAAAGTTTGGTTTGATCTCGAATTCAAGATGAACATCAACTGGAGCACTCTTCAGAGAATCATTTTGTTTTTAACAATCAATGACTATCAGTGGCATGTAATCGATATAATCTGATTTTTTCAGCATTGGCTCGAACTCCTTTCCATAGTATGCATTTTGGAAATTAGCAGTTTCTTGTCCTTTTCGATTTGTCTGGAAACCAAGATTGAGAAAACAAGGCTTCTTCAGCTGATTGGATGTTTCGACAGTCCATACATGTCTCGTTGGTGCAGGTAATAATGGATATTCGTATAATTCCCAGGAACGAAAACTCATTGAGTGAGGTTTATTTTTCTCGATTATTCAAAGCATGCGAATTTCACATTCATTGGATAACTGTATGTGAGGCATAAGCCACTCAATCCTTAAAAGATCAATTTTGAAATGTTAAAAAGCATTAGTAGCATTCGATGTTTGCATTAATGCATTAATATCGTTCCTGGATCTCGTGAGAATAAGTTTATGTTTAACATTGACTATGATTTTGCAATAATTTTCAGTAAAGCCTAAAATCATACTGAGAGGTATGAAAATATCAAAATAGCCATTGTTATTAATGATCTTTTGAGCTTCCGCTATATCAATCCAACCAGCATTTTCTATAATCAAACTTTGACTAGAGTTGAGTGATACCCAACCCTTCATAACGGTAGTTAATCTGACATTCTTATAGCCATCGATCTCTATAGTCATAATTTCATAGCGAGCTTCCTTGAATAGATGGCAGATGCCGTTAATGAATAAGTTAGTTCTTGCTAAAGCAGTGTCATCTTGTTGAGTTAATTCAGCTACTATATGCAGAAAACTTCGCAAAGGCATAAGATTTAAATCTTGATGTTGAATCGATATGCGAATTTCATCACTATTATTAAAATTTGACGACGTATAAGGCTGGTACGCGTGCACCTCACAGTTAGCTATTGACTCATCCAATGTTACTCCTTACCTTATGTTTAGAATCTCCTTCATTCCTTTGAAAACAGCAAAAAATCAAACATATAATTTTCCACCAGGAGCTCTGATTTTTAAGCCTTGGCTTTTCAGAAACTGAATGTTCTGCCGTGTTAATACTTTGACTTGTCGATGACGACTGATGTTCAAATGTCATCTTGATTTACTTATATACTCTTTGTTATTTTTATTGTTATAAACGATTCCTATTTTTTTTAATACTAATTTAATATGTAGTCTAACTGTAATAGTTTCTTCACGAAAGTTAATTAAATTACCATCTTGATCGAGTATACGCACTTGTAAATGATCTATGCTCTTGGCGATGACTGGAAGGTTAATCACTTGTGATGGCACTTCAATGATCTTATATCCTGATGGGACAGCAGACAAGAATTCATGTATCGTGTGCACTTGTCGACCGTTTATATAGGCACCAGAGACAATATTGCACCCGACTCGAAGAGCGTTGACCTTGAAGATAGCTACAGATAAAACTGAATGATTTGCGACGTCAGCAGGAAGAACACGTTTTGCGAAGCCTAATAAAGGTCCTAATCGAATGTTCTGGTCAAAAATCAATCGGATGATTGCATTTTATTTCACTGCGACGTGTATTATTGTTTGGTTTAATACTGATTGATATACTTTTTATCGTCAATGTTTCACTGAGATAGTTTTTCATATCTTTGATTTCATAACTACCAGTCGGTAAAATAATTTCTTCCTATCCAACGTGGAATAGATTACTACCCTTGCCGATATTAATTATAGAATTAAATGTCATAAAAGCAACTGATCCGAGAACATGATTGTTGTCAGGTGAGAGTTCAATTGGTGGAAAATACTGTTCTTCCAGTGCAAACGATGTACCCAAAAGACTCAAAGTCAATAAATCTGCCATGATTGTTGAATGCATAATGACCAAATACTCATCATTTTTTTATATATCAAGAGTTTTACTAAAAAATTTTAGACAAAGATAACCGCAATTAAAAGTATCAAAGTTTTGATATCTTGTAGGATTGTACTTGATGTTGTCTACTTCCAAATATGTCACTGAATCCGAAGTAGGTTGAAGGTTACCGAAGCTATCGAAATGGACAACATCGTTTTCTCGTTTGCGATATGCTACCCAATTCGTTCCAAGTTCATGTGCATCATCAAGATTAACAATAACTTTTTCTTTATAGTATGGTCCATTAATAGGCATAGCATTTTTCATAATTCTCTTCATAAATTTGAGATTTTTAGGATTTTTGCATACTTTATGAAATTAGCATTGATGAGCGCTCTTTAAGGTGATTTTACTTTAAAAATCTTTTTTTTAAGAATTCGTTGATTTTATATGAAGACCAAGACCCGTTTTATATGGTTTCAAGTAAAGACCTTTACCAAGAGCTATTTCTTCTATCTTTTTATTATGTCTCTTATTTTCTTGTGATTGTTGTTTAGCAGCTTTGAAATCGTTAACCGCTTGAGCGATTCCAGCGGCACCTCTCTCTATACCACTGACAGCACTCAAACCTGCAAAGATTGGTATGGAGGATGTTAAGAAACCTCCTACTTTCTTTGGAACTGGTGAAGTACATGGAATTTTTACATTCTTTTTACCACCTGCTTTTCTAACAGCATTATGTGCACTTTTTAGAGCTGACAGAATGGCTTTTTAAGCATATTTTGTAGGAACAATTGATTTTGATACAGCTTTACTATTGTATTAAAATTAGTAGAAGACTTCTCCTCCTCCTACCCTTCTTCTTCATATCCATTCCGAATTTAGACTTTACTTTCATGATGTTTTTAATTGCAAGTGCAGCTGCTTTTTCTCCAAAGCTAATGTCTTTTGATAAAATTCTTTGATAAGGTTTTTCTGCTAAAATTCTATCAGAAGCGTTTCTGGCTTCTACGTTTCCACGATTTTCTGAATAAGCATTGTCGTGCTCTTTACAAGCTCTATCGAAAGGATTGATTCCTTGATCACCCCTAGCTGAACGTTTAGCTAATTTTTTACTGGGTCTACAGTATTGGTAGCCAGGTATATGAAGTTCGATTGGAAGATAATTAGGAAGCTTGTTGATGAAACCGCGACCACGTCGTTGACGCTATCTATATACGATTGTCACACTTCAAAGACTGAATGAAGACTGAGATGTTTGGTATATAAGCCCTGTATTTATAGCTGATTACACAGTCGTAAGTCGAATGTTATATGATGATGAATTTGAGAGAACAACCCGTTAAGCTACTGATAGAAAATTTTGATGCTATCGTGGAGCATGAGTAGAAATTAAAGAGGCATGGAGACTTACTTCCAAACAGCATTTAAGCTGTATTTTGTGGACCATCAAATTGGTAAAACCAATATTCTGTAAGCATTCATAACGCATCCTAATGTCCTCAGGTTCGAAAACGTTTACGTATACTCCAAGTTTTTAAATCAACCAAAGTACAAGTTTTTAAAGGACCTTCTAGAACCTTTAGAAGGTGTACAATACTTTCTTTCTAGTGAGCATGAATCTGTTGTAGCCCCCGATAATGCACTTCCGAATTTAGTCATGATTTTTGATGATGTAGCCTGTGAAAAACAAGATAATATGAGAGCTTACTTCTGTATGGGTAAACACAAAGATGTTGATTGTTTCTATCTCTGTCAATCTTATGCTCGCATTCTAAAACATCTAGTCAGAGACAATGTTGATTTGTTGGTGATTTTTCGACAAGATGACGTCAATTTGAGACACTTATACGACGATCACGTCAATTCTGACATGACTTACGCGCAATTGAAAGAACTGTGCTCCAAGTGTTGGGCTGATGATAAATACGGATTTTTAACGATCGACAAAGATAGTTCGATCAATTCTGGTAGATATAGAGAAGGCTTTGGTTGTTTTGTTATAAATATAGCGCGCACATAGTCCTAACAAAACAATTTATCATTGTAGGTTGAAGCGTCAACATGGCTGACATTCGATGAAAGAAAGATGTTCTACATCATCTGCAAGCACGCAATGCAGTGAAACGAAAATATAACTTGTTGAAGTTTAGAAAAGAAAATATTGAAAGAGCATTTGGCAAGACATTCAAACCGATTGTTGAACCTCTTTAGAAACTCGTTGTTACTACTGAGAAAAATAATAATTTTATACGTGACATAACAAAAAATAAAAAAAAACCATTAAAAATTATGATACTTATTATTCCTCATCTTTGCAGTCTTCTTTTCCTTCCTCTTCAACCATCGATGATGATGTCGATGCTATAGATACGTCATTAAACGATTCTATTCGAAAAGTTGATACGGAATGGGAATCAGCTACAAGTGAGCTAGAATTAGAAAAAAAGAAGATGATGATTTATTGCTTGATAATAAGTACATTCATATGCTCAATCAGAAACAATCAAAACAATTGGATAAAGTTTATGGAGTGCGCAACAAATGTAATGGTTACTTAATTGGTGACTCACCTCTATTTTTCGAAGATAAAAACATTCGTATAGAAGATTTTAAAAAATCCAAAAACTAAAGGATTGTTAGAGTTGTTAATTACGAAAAATCTCAATAGAGATCACATAAACAATAATGATATGCAGAATTACGAGAAGATTCTTGAAACTACTAATGCTCACAAACGACGCTACAGAAGTGATGAGTTTATTCGTACGCACAAAAGTAAGAAATTCGACAGTATCATTAGTCTTTGTTTTAATTAAAAAAAAGAGGAGGACTGTTACCTCGATATAAAATTGCAAGAAGAGATACGAGAATGGATTACATATACTGGAATGATCCAACCGAACTCGTTAATAGACTTCGATTACTTATTGCTGAAAGAGAAGCTGGAAACCCTAGCCATACAAATAAGATACATTCAACTATCAAAGAGTTACGTGAAGGTGGCTATATATATCAAGGTGTGGACACCTACACCATACATTATCAAAATGAGCGTCGATGTATTAAACAAAGCGAAGGTATCCGAGGACCTCCAGGTGTTGGATATAAAATCACATCTGATGGTCAGTATGACTTGGAGAATAAGAGACTTTGTAATCTTGCATCACGTAATCAACTTAATGACGCTGTAAATTTAGATACTTTATAGTGTATCATACGTTTGGAAATTCAATATCTTGTTAGAAAAGTGATCTCAATAACGTAGATAAAATTGTAGAGATGCATAGAGATGAGCTGGATAAGAAATTTGTACGAAGCCAGATGGAAATTAAGACTATAAAAGAGGCATTATTACTGTTAGTGCAAAATAGTCAATCGATAACCATCAATAAAACAACGTCAAAGAGTAGTAGAAGAACTTTACAAGCCAGCTCGTCGTAATTTTCTTTATCGAAAGTTTGATGTGCGAAGTTTGGACGAGAAATGGCAAGCTGATCTAGTAGAGATGCAACGTTATCCTCGAGAGAACAAAGGATACCAATACATGCTCACAGTTATAGACGTTTTTTCCAAATATGCATGGGCTGTTTCTGTGAAACAAGAAACTGGTGTAGATATTTCTGCTGCTATGAAGTCTGTATTGTGTCAAGATCGAATACCCAGAAATTTACAAACAGATAAGGGATAGGAGTTCTATAATACCAATTTTCAGAATCTTATAAAACAATATAAAATCAATCTCTACTCGACGTATAGTAATCTCAAGGCATCTATTTGCGAACGCTTCAATTGCACGCTCAAAAACCAAATGCGGAAACAATTTGGTTTATCTGGTAACTACAAGTGGATTGATATTATCTCCAATTTGATTGACAAGTACGATGATGAGGAGCATCGGACTATTGCTATGAAACCGAAAGATGTTACAGCTGAAAACGAAGCGGAAGTTATTCGACGATTCAAGCGTAATGTTAATTTAATAGAAATGAAACCAAAGTTCAAAGTTGGTAATAAAGTACGAGTAAGCAAGTTGAAACAAGTATTCGAAAAAGGATACACGCCCAACTGGTCTACTGAAATATTTACTGCACACCAAGTTTGAAAAACAAAACCAGTTACTTTTCTCTTGCAGGATCACAAAGATCAATCAATATCTGGAGGTTTTTATGAACAAGAATTACAAAGCGTCTAATATCCGGATTACTATCTTGTAGAGAAGATTCTTAGAAGACGTGGAAATGAAGTATTGGTGAAGTGGCTTAGTTTCGACAGTATTCACAATAGTTGGATTAATACAGCAGATGCCCAATAAATATTTTGTCGGAATACGATAATTAATTCATAAGGAATGAAAACTTACGAATAATTCAACCTGATCATATATCGAATACAGCAAAACCACCTTGAAAGTTTTAAAAATTGACCATTGAGTTTTTTAAAACCTCAAGATTTAGCTGCAGCAGGATTTTACTACAGTGGTGAGATAAAGTCTGTTGCTTTGAATGTTCTATAGAAATATGTAGATGGAAAATCGATGAAAATCCATCATTAGAGCATTAAAAGTGGAGTGGCCGTTGCCGCTTCATTCGAGATAAACCTTGTCAGAATGATTCTGCTGAAGAAAATATTAATAGATGTAAAATTTGTCTTAATAATGAAGTAGAAGTTGCATTTATACCTTGCGGACACTGTTGTACTTGCCGTCATTGCGCATCCATTGTTCAAAAATGTGTAATTTGTAGAAAAATTATAAATCAAAGAATACGAATTTATGTATCATAATTGTCTTTTTAATTTGAATTAAAGGAAAATGTATTTAATAATGTATAATAATAATTTGAATTAAATGAAAATGTATTTAATAATGTATAATAATAATTTGAAATAAAATAAACACTTTCTAAAGTTAAAAATTAAATTTATTATAATACTGTATTTTTTTTATTTATACATTAATCACTATTCACTTATTATATATTTACACAAAATACCAATAGATGTAAATTTTTTCTTGATAATGAAGTAGAAGTCACATTTATACCCTGTGAACACTGTTGTAGTTGCTATCATTGTTTATCCATTGTTCGAGAATATGTAATTTGTAGAAAAGTTATTGATCAAATGATTCGAATTTATATATCAAAATTTTTTTAATTTGAATTTAAGAAAAATGTATTTAATAATGTTCACTACTACTAATTTGAAATGAAATAAACACTTTTCAAAGTTAAACATTAAATTTATTATAATGATATCTAATTTTTATTCATACACTCATAACTATACACTTATTATGTATATTTACACGCATGTACGCACTAAACATTAGAAAATTCAAAGACTTGACCACCTTCGTATACAGGTTATCTTTTGTAAGTGCAGTCAACTTTTTCATTGGAAGAAATTTAATTTAGAGAGATGTCCATTTTATCTATAACAAGAACAAAAATTCATAGTTAAGAATAGTAGAAAATTCAATTTAAGTACTATTGATACTGTATTAATACTGTATTGATGCTATATTAATACTGTATTGATACTTTATTAACACTTCATTTAAGTACTATTAAATCACTTTAAAAAAAAATTTTTCATAAATTCTATTGAAAGACTTACAAAATTGACTAAGACTAAATTATCATCAAAGAAAAGAGTACTAACCTTAATTTAAGATTCGCTGGTAAAATCAAAGTCTGGATCTTTTACTGCCCGCTTCTTCGCTTGTTGACTGATAAGTTCTTATGAGCACTTGTTGATTATCTCTTGAGAAGGCTGTGAACTGAATGATGCTAGGCCGCTCGTGCAGCTGCTTATATAGAGATCTCCCCACCTCAGCAGCTACTTCTTTCACCACAAGTCTCGGTGGCTCGGTAGCTGCTTCCCTCACTTCTGGACTTGGCAGCTTTGCCAAATAATGACCTCAAGGAAGAGTGTCCGTAGTTTCTGACTGCAGATATCATTTGTTGTCGTAGGTACTAAGATCTTCGAATCCTTCTCAGTGTACAGTTGGTGATTGCGAGATCTTATGTTTCGCTGTTGACGAATTCCGATCTCTTTCGTTTTCAAACAATCGATGTAGTTGTCAAAACAGATGGTCACTTTAACTACAGAACTTTTCACTCCCTTGTCTTTCTTTTTCGACTCTGACGCTGTACATCTTGCTTCTCATTCCAGCGTGATGTTTCCATTGCATTCATCCTTCATTAAACCAACAATTTTATTGTTGGTTGGAGGAATGTTGAATCGGTTAGGCTGTGGGTAGTCTGAGGTGTCGAACTCATAGATGTCCCCTTTCATTATGTACATATCGATGTTGGTTATACTGTACACCAAACCAACAGTATCGGTGTACAATAGCTTACAATTGGCTCCATTGTTTGCTACGTTGTCCAGCATGTAATCATAATTGAAGTGATATACAAGAGTTTGGACAAATCCAGTACAGAGAGTCTGATGTAGATGAGTCTTCTGATACGAATCTACATTCGTAAAAGCTTAATAGCCACAAGATTTTCATCAAAGATGAAAAAACAAAGATAATGAAGCACGTAACGCTGCTTATCGTGTAAAGTTGTCATCAATTTAGTCTGTATGGAATCTTGAGGCGCTCTGTGCTCAGCACAATATAACATATCCTTGTGTTTATCGTGAAGAGATTGAGGATTTTGCAAGTGTACTTACAGTATGTAACCGAAAGGATAGTCATCAGAAACATCGGAAAAGTTATATCTGTCTAGGTTATCCATCCATCTGAAGCCACCATGTGCTAAGGGTTCAGTCATGGCCTAACCCTACAAGTTATTGACGTCGTAATACATCAAATATTTTTCATCCTCGCTGAATAGTGTGGACCCATGTACGGATTATTCGCTTTACCATAGCGATTGCAGCACTGACTGATACCACCTCGTGTGCCTCGTTCGATGAACATAAGCATGTCGATATCAATCAAAAGTTTTAATTTCACTTAATTACACTTAAACATGGCATTCTACGTCAATCCAGGAGTAGTGTAATAGTGGGCAGGGTATATGTCATATGCCTTAAGATAATTTTTTTTTTTAATTCTCAAAGACTGTAGCTAGTAGCAAAACATCCGTTTGAGATACAAATCAGAGTACTGTCCAAGCGTTTGAATATTAATGTCTGCCGAACTTGTTTTGCATGTTCATAATCTTTATCACTGATGTGGGTCTCGTACAAGCTGCTGTAAAAACTCTCCTTTGATGGAAGCTTAAATTTTTCAAGCTTTTCCAAAGAGCTAACGTAGTCATACGAAAAGACACCTTTTTTCTTTGAAAGCATGATTTGATCAGTAGTAAGTCCATCAGTTTGTTCGAAAACTCGATCTACGAGTTTGTGTTTTTCCAAGTATGACGATAACTTGTCTAACGATAAAGCCATGAACCGAAACAAGTCGATAAAGCGCAAATCAATATCAGTTATTTCCATAAACTTTGTAAAAGATATATATCTTTCCTTTGTTTGTAGAAGAAGCTATACTCATCCTGGTAAACAAGTAGCGATCTCTTTTATACAAATATGTGCACCATGACCATTCAGGTTTTCTTTATCTGTAGCTTTTGCATTTCGATTGAGTATCATCATAGTTACACTTTACGAAATATCCAACACTGTAAGCCTCGTGTAATTGGTAGGCACGTTTTCTGTTTTCCAAAGGTCGAAGCATACACTCGAAATCCGCATGAACTACAAACGGCATAGGAATATTATTCGTAAAGTGCTTAAGAGGCCGCCGTATTCTCTGTCCTTTTCTAATTACAAAACTATTTTTTTTCCAAAAGCTAGCAGCTAATTGCAGAAATAAAGAGATGATTTCAATTTGTATAATGAAAATTGATACTTTCTTTTACAAAGATAGGTTAATTTTATCGCTTTATTTCCGAGAAAACTTGGAATATCTTATAAAATTGGAGATTAGAGGCAGAAAATACGATTTTTAAGTTATTCCAACTTTTCTAGAAAATAAAGCGATAAAATTAATCCATTCTCATCAGAGAAAATATTGCTATTTATTATACCCATCGAAACCATTTCTTAATTTCTGCCTCCAGTAACTAGTTTTTATAAAAAATGAATTTTCAATAGAGTTGGTAGAACAGGTATCTGTGTCGGTATACGGCAGTCTCTTAATATGTAATACACTGTCCCTTTTATCAGAAAGAGTAACCTTACATTTGTTTAAATTTGAACAATCAGTTACGTACGCTGCTAATTTTTCAGCTGTTGAAAAATAATGCAAACATCGATCACAAATGTAAGTTTTGTGACTTCTTGCACTCAATTATCTTCCTATCGTCTTTGTATTGTCTTTGTATTGAAATACTTTATGTCATAAGTTTTAACATCATCTTTAATAATTACATACTCAGCTGCTAACGTTGTATTAACTTTTAAAGCAGGGTGTTCTTCAAGAGACCGAGTCACTTGCGCAATAAACTCACCTTAGCATCTTTCAAAAACCGTTGAATATCTAGATGCTTATGATTAGTGATTACATCGGTTTTAATTCGGTTTTCAAACGCACTGTCAACGTTATCCCAACTGACTCTTGGATTGTTATCAGAAGCAGCAACACCAGAAGAAGCAGCAGCCACAACATCAACGCTATAACTAACAATTGCACCACGATAAGCGCATAATAACTGCAAAACGCTCTTGATTAGAGCTACAGCAGCTTCTAGTTTCTGCTTAACTGTGACACTTAAATTCGTTGAGCAACTTAACAAATTAGCGTTCTTAAGTGCCGTGTACCAAGATTAAGCCATCTGCATATATGATCAGCATCAGCTTTACCAGCCATCTTATGCTGATACGATTCGAACAGCAAAAGTGCTGTATACTTTAGGTACCTTGCTGTGGCCATTATGCTTGAAAGAACTCTTCGAAGATGATGATTCCCGATGAACTTACCTGCTCTCTCGAGAACGCTTTCTTATATAGGCGAAAAATCGAGTAAAATGGTGAGGGAAATAATCAAGACTCGAGGATGAGGGAGAGGGGGAAACGCAACAGGATTTTACTCCCACCCTTATTCTAAGCAATGTGAGCTGATTTTTTGTGTGTAAAAGGAAGCGAGTTCACCTGTCGAATTTAGTTTCAACTTCATCTTCGATCTTTAAAGAGTTCAACAAGGAAACAAAGAAAAGAAAATACGTGGTAGACGTTCGAGGTCTTAAAGTTTTTTTGAACGAATTCGTTTTCAAGGAGGTTGCCATTGTTCCCCTGAAGGAAGATGCAGTGCCATCGGTGTTTCTTTTCAAACCACCATATTCGTGGAAATACTTATTAGATAAAAGTAAGTGTGAAAATTGATGGCTTTAATTTAATTATCATGGGCTACTTTGGAGTTCTGGAACCAATCCCTATAAGGGACTTGGCAGCACTCTAAGGGCAATCCTCGACGGCGCTGAGATTTATGAAAAAGGACTGGAGAAAGTCAAGTGACTCAGGAGATTCCTATTCGATTGGTAATTATTCATTTAACATAATATCTAAATTTAACATTAATTTCTATAATAATATACAGTCCATAACATCGAAGATTTGGGATGCTCATCTCTTAAAAAACTTTCTTCAGGGGATCTAACTTCTTGCACACATCACTATGCAGGTTTGCATACAATGTGTGCCTCACGTTACGCACACGCTATAAAGAAATGGCTTTTAGACCAGGATGATAGAACATTCCCCCTGAATTTAATGTACAATTAAAACTTTCCAATAACAATAAAACAAAAACCTCTCAGACTGGAGAGGTAGAGGGCCACTTGGGTGGCTAGTTGTACCTCTCAGATGAGAGCGTTGGTTGGGGCTCTCATCATCCCCTTTAGAAAATAAGATTTTTTCTAATTATGTTTTAAAAAAATTGTTTTTGATAAATTACTTAAGTTGAAACAAAAAATTTTCTACACGTTGATCCACAAGGATGTAGCGTGTCTCCATCCTACTGATAAGCACATGTGCGCTGCTCATTCACGTTGTTTACATTTGCATCTACGTTGGTGGTCGAAAAATCGGCTAGGTTGCCGCTACATCCTTGTAGATCAACGTATATTCATTTTACTACTGAGCGCATAAGCAAAGTTTTTGAGATACGCACCTGTATAGATTATCCTGAAAATCAGCGTGATCATTTTTATATCCATGCGGTTCATTTACCATTAGCGCGTGCCCATCCTACCAAAAGGTGCATCAGTAATGATCATTGACGTTATTGAGAACCGCATCTACGTGGATAATTCCTAAATCAGTGCAATCACCTTTATACCCATGCGATTCATTCACGATCTGCGCGAGTTCATCCTACCGAAAGACGCGTCAGCAACGATCACCGACGTTCTTGAAAACCGCATCTAGGTGGATAATTCTAAAATCAGCGCGATCGCTTTTATATCCATGCGTTTCATTCACGATCATCGCGAGTCCATCCTACCAAAAGGCGCATCAGCAATGATCATCGACGTTGTTGAGAACCGCATCTATGTGGATAGTTCCAAAATTAGCGCCATCACCATTATACCCATGCGGTTTATTTACGATTAGCGTGTCTCCATCCTGCTGGTGAGCAAATAAATAATGCTCATCCATCTTATTTATATTCGCATCTACGTGGTTGGTCCTTAAATTAGCGTGATCGCCTTTTCATCCATGCGGAGCATTGACGATCGGAGTTTTCTACATTTATCTGTAAACCACGTTGATTATAGTTATATCCATGTGGATTGTCCCAAAATCTTTTCCGATATCATTTTTAGTTGACGTGGATCGATCCATCGGAATTCATGTGCATCCATGATAATCATTGTAAATTAACGTTATTTACATAGATCATCCACGTTGATCATCCACGTAGATTTTTTTAATAGGGCATACACTTATGTACACTTATGAAATGTATAGATTGCAAGTCTATGTAAGTTTGTAGTACAAAGAAATGAATAACTTAAAGTTTAAAACTATTTCTTTTCTTGTTTATTAAACACAAAAAAACTTGCATATCAATTTTCAAACGTTCGTCCCTCTCAGTTTCAAAGATCTGGAAAAATTACTGACAGTAGTAATTTGCAAAAGTCTAAATACTCAAAAATACATATTAATAAATTATAATTTTATTATTTATTGCTGTTTTAAGAATATATAAATATAATAGTCGTGCTTAAAAACATGTGTTATAGTTTCAATCTTAGAAAAATCATTCCTTGTAATGTCATATGATTTTTAATATGAAAATTGAAAAGTGATACCTCATAATGTTGAAGTAAGATACCTATGTTGAATGTTTTTTGACATAAAATAGTTTAATCTTATTACACTGAACTATTTTATATTTATATATTCTTTAAAAAGCAATAAATCATAAATTATACATTTATTAATGTATATTTTTTAACTGACTTCAAAAAGGAGGAGGTTCTCAATTCGACTGAATTTTTTTTTTTTTTTTTTATGTCTGTTACCTCATGACTCCATCATTTCTTAACCGATTCGAAAAAACTTTTTCCTATCTGATAGAGAATGTCTGCAGGAAGGTCCCATACGTGTCCTATTATTATTGGGCCAATATTCGGTTTGTACGACCCAATTATCAAATTAAGAAAACTGGGAGTTTTGTTTTCTCTCTCTCTTTCTCTCTCTCTCTCCCTCTCTCTCTCTCTCGTACCTGAGCTTGAATATGTATACATGCACACATAACGACACTGTGCTGTTCAGCCTTCTTTCTTTCCTGCTATATATTGCTTGGTGGTGTACTAATGCATGCGTTATGAATTAATAATGAAAGTTTAATGTAATTAGTGGGTCTACCTATATTTGCGTTTTTAGTAAGGGAATTCACTAGAAGATAGAAAATAAAAATTTTTTAACAAAAACAAACAATTTAAAAAATTGCACTAAATATTTATTACACATTATTTTTAATTGATAGAAAAAATGCGTTTTTATAATAATTTATTTTTTAAAAAATGCGTTTTTATAATAATTTAAAAAAAAAGTTTTTTTTTATTGTAATGGATTCATTAAATTTAACGTTCGATTATCTTTGAATTTAAAGTTAAAGGTTTAATGATGATGATAGAATACGGGAAGTAGCAATATGGTTCTAGGAAAAAAAATTAAATTATAACACAAGATTCATGATGAAATAATTATAATTATTTTTTTATTAATTATTCTTATAATATTAAACACCAATACAATATAAAATAAATAAAAAAAAGAAAATAACGATATTTAACAATGGTACATAAAAAAAAATTTTTTAACAAAAAACAAAACTGACTTCAAAAAAATGCACTAAACAGTTACAAATAATTTTTGATCTTCAATAATTTTACGCATACTACGCATCTAACTCAACACATGTGTAGCAAAAATTTTATAGATTATCTAATCATTTGTAAACAGCACAAGCAAATTATATTTTTTTTTAATTCACAAAAAAACATTTTCGAAGTCGGCGTCAAATTCTACATCTGTGCAGAACGATTCAACAACTTGACGCCGACTTCGGAAATATTTTTTTGTGAATTAAAAAAAAATATAATTTGCTTGTGCTGTTTACAAATGATTAGATAATCTATAAAATTTTTGCTACACATGTGTTGAGTTAGATGCGTAGTATGCGTATAATTATTGAAGATCAAAAATTATTTGTAAATGTTTAGTGCATTTTTTTGAAGTCGGTTTTGTTTTTTGTTAAAAAATTTTTTTTAATATTTAGACTATGCGGAGAGGTACGACTTCATCATTTTTCTAGATCTCTGAAACTAAGAGAGATGTTGGTTTGAAAATTGGTGTGCAAGTTGTGAGCGCCCGAGTATGTACAGCCCTGAAACCGTACAAGAACATGCGCGCGCAAACACCAAAAAAGACCAAAGTGGTTGAACATGCAAGCGCGCGTATGTACGTATACGCGCTTGCATGTGTTAGTACCGCTGAGAGTACACGGCGGCTCTCCCTCTCTGCTACTAAGTGAGAAGAGTGGGAGAAAGACTGAAGAGAGCTGTTGCAAGCAGTGCGAAGAGCTTAGGACTCTCGTCACTCTTGGATCGGCTCTTCTACTGTGCAGTTGTACCTTGCTTAAGACAACGGCGGACGCTTGGCCATGGCATTGTCTTAAGCAAGATAATTTATATACACGTGTTTAATACACGACTTTGTAATAGTTTGTCGTACATTTTTCAATAAAGAGCTTATCCAAGCAACATTCCTCTCCTATTAACCCAGTGTTAAGCCCCGAATGTTGAGGCGTTTGGTTTTCAACAACAACGGGCTTTACACATAACCAACTCAAATATTATTAACAAATATTGATGAGAAGTCAGCTATAGCTAGGCAAGGTGTCCTAGCTATAAACGACTTCAACAACGATAAAAGAAACATAGGGTCCGAAATAGCTAGGCATGGTGCGCTAGCTATTTAACGATCCTTTAACGCGTGGAAATAAAAGAATATTATCAAAAGATTAGCGTTATAATAGGGTAATAGGATAGAAAGGTTACATTGGCGCCCACTGGTTCTCAACCGTTGTTGAAAACCCACGCGTAATTAGAGTCGCGTAATAATAACAATTAAATTATAAATTTAAAATTAAAAAAAAAAGTACATCTTATGATTCCTAATTTTCCAAATAGTCTGTTCCAAGGAACAGACTATAGTAGAATAGAATATTTGGAAAATAGAATCCAAGATTTGATAAATACAAATAATCAAAGAAACGAATTAGTTCTTGATTGTTTAAAATCGATTGACGAAAGGCTGGAAAAAGTAGAAGATGAAATGATAAATATTAAAAATAACATACGTAAGCAACATAGAGAAGTAAAAGGCGAGATTTTACAATTAAAAACTAATATATTTCTGATCACTAAAAAGATGGAAAATTTAAAAATAAATTAATAAATTAAAAACACAAACAAAAATTAAAAAATAAAAAAAAAATCTATAAAAAATTGAAAAATTCTAAAAAAAATATATAAAACTCAAAAAAAAAAAAGAAGCGTGAAAACGCAAGAAAAATGGTATATAAAATACCATCAGTATAAAATATAAGAAAACAATTATGTAAAAGAATTTCTTTTGTTCTAAATAAAAACGAATAAAAGATTGACCAAAAATTTTACTTGATATTAATATTGAATAGAGTATTCGTAAATGATAATAATAAAAAGACTTGAAGGTCGCGAGGTAAAACAAGAAGATTGAGTGTTACAATGTACACATTAAATTTTTCCTTAAAATCTTTTGTTATAGCCGCGCAAACTCAAGTCTAAAACGCGAATATTTTTAAAGAATGTCGAATAGCAAAGTTAAAAGGTCGATAGCTAAGAAATAGACAGAAGGAATTCTTAAGCATAGGTTCTCAACGCGAATGGGAACAATCATTGTAATAAAATAATATACGCTCTTTAATAAAATAAAAACAAAATAATCATATTAAAAGATTAAAAGAGCCATAATAAAAAATAATTGTAAACGAAATGAAAATTTTGAAATTTTATTTTTGATAAATTAAATTAATTAAAATTATAAATACCTTATTGAACAATTGATTTGAATAAGGAAATAGTGAAATAAAAATAGATTAAATTTTAATTTCGGAAATATTAATAAGTATTGTAATTGCGAATAAAAATAAAAATGGCGAAAAGAAGATCAGAGATACTGATGCAAGAATTAGATAATCTTGATGGGACCATAGAGGAAGATGTTAACACAAAACAAAATGAATGGATGAAAGCTGTGTCATATGAGCTGACATTATTGTTTAATAAACAACAAGAGTTGGATGACAAAATTACAGCTAGTCCAGACAAAGCTATAGTCTTTAACTTAGAAAAAACCGCAGATGCGGGAACAATAAATTTTAAAGAACAAATAAATTAATTATCAAACAAGGTAAAAAACTTGTCAGATGATAATATTGTAATTAAAAATCTCTTAAACAAATATAAAAAAGAGAATGAAGACTTAGTCACTAAAAATGAATCCCTAAATGAAGAACTTATTAAATTTAAAAAAACAATAAATGATGATGAAGCCATTAAAATGGTTCGTGATAATCTAACTCAAAAAAAATAATATTAAAAATAAAAAAAAACTTTTTAATGTACTACGTTTTTATAATGAACTAAAAAGTATAAAATAATGTGTAATAAAATGAGAAATGAATACTGATTTGAAATAAAAAAACGTGGGGCGCATGTTTATTATTATGTATTGTATGCGCCCCACGTTTTTTTTATTTCAAATCAGTATTCATTTCTCATTTTATTACACATTATTTTATACTTTTTAGTTCATTATAAAACGTAGTACATTAAAAAGTTTTTTTTTATTTTTAATATTATTTTATACTTTTTAGTTCAATTAAAAACGTGGTAGATTGAAAATTTTTTTTTTATTTAGATATTATCTTACACATTTTGGTATTATTATTATTATTATTAATATTATTTATCGTGTTGTCCAACAGTGCATATTATATAGCATATATATTGTTATCAAGGGACTAAAACGTGTTTCATCTATTTTTTTAGAGAACACGTAATCGCATGCTGAGTTTCCCGCCATTTTGACGATAATGACGCTATTAGAAATTCAACCAAAATTTATTGTTTTATGCATTGATAGACCATAAAATGAATAAAATACAGTCTCAAATTTTATATGTACAATACAAAATGCTGTAATTTATGTCTAATTGCAATATGAGAAGTTAAAGAATTTTAAAAATTTTCGAAGATGGTTAGACACTAATGTTAAAAGTATATCTATATATAAAATCTTCAAAATTTCAATTTTTCCAATATCTCCGTATATAATTGTATTAATATATTTTTCGGTGGGAATATATATTTAATTATATTATCCAACAATGCATGCAAAAATATAATATTGAATATATTAATATATTAATATATTTGATATATTAATATATTAATATATTAATATATTTGATATATTAATATATTAATATATTACTATATTAATATATTACTATATTTGATATATTAATATATTAATATATTAATATATTAATATATCAAAAGAAGATTTTTAAAATTTTCGAAGATGTTTAGACACTAATGTTAAAAGTGTATCTATATATAAAATCTTCAAATCTTCAATTTTGCCAACATCTCCGTATATGATTGAATATATTAATATATTGTTTGGTATATATATATATTTTTTTTATAATATTGCATTGTCATCCATTTCAGCAGAAATGTTAGGCAAGCCATGCAATTCTCTCAAAAGAAAGATAAAAATACTTTATTTATAATTTTGTCAGATTTCGACAATGATGATAAACTGCAAGAAAAAAGAGCAGTAAATAAAAATAATAGTCAACAAAAAATATTTAATAAAGACGAAAACACTAATAAAACGTATTATAATCATAGTAATAATGCATCAAATCAAAATAACCATAAACAAGAATATAAAAAACCTCAACAGGATCCTAGTATAAATGTTACTAGAATCGAGGAAAATAAAAATTAAAAAAAAAATCAACAACGTAAAAAATTAAAATCACCTGTAAATAAAAAACAATTGCAAAAAAGTGGCAAGGAATTGGATGTCTTAAATATAGACATAAGCGGCGAAAACAATGACAAAAATCAGGAAAACTGAATAAAGTTGCACCTGAAGTCAATAATACAAGGGGTAAGGTCGCAACTAATGGAAAATCCCCAAAAATAATATCTTCTATGCAAGAAAGCATAAAAGAGGATTTAATTCATGATATTGACAAAAAAGAGTCAAAAGAAAATGATATCATATGTTGCCCAGAAATTGAAATAAAATTAGAAAACAGATGTCAAAGCTCTAATCGATTCAGGTAGCGAAGTTACCTGCATATCGGAGCAATTTTATTTTCAGAATTACGAGACATTTAAAAAATGCCCTTTATTGCCAATAACTGGAAAGTTTATAAAAACAGCCACAGGCACAAAAACTACAAGAATAAAGAGGCAGTTATTAATAAAAACAAAATTTTAAAATGTAGGAATAAAAATAATCTACTTAATAATTCCGAAATTAGTCAAGGATGTTATCATCGGATATGATACTCAAAAGGCTTTGAGTATGATTGTAAACACGATGCTAGAAGAAATATTAATAATAGTTGACGGCAAAGATATAAATTTATCTTATACCGAAAAACAAATAAATTCTTTAGCATACTCAGCTATGCAAATAACCGAAGTGTATGAAGGAGACAATGATCATAATTCATACGACTTCGCAATGGAAAACGAGAATCATCGAATTCTTAATTCCGAAAATTATTTTAATACAACTGAACTCACCAATGATGAGATTCAGGAAAAAATAAATGAATGTGATAATATCATAAACAAACAAAAAGAAGAATTAACATTATTAATAAAAAAGTATAGTAGAGTGTTTAGAAAGGCTCCAGGTCTGTTGAAGTCATATCAGCATGATATCAAACTGAAAGATGATCATCTATTTTATTCTAGACCTTATCCGATTCCTATAAATCATAGAGAAAAGGTACTAAGGGAAATAGAAAAAATGGGAGAACTAGGAATTATAAGGAGATCGAAAAGCCCTTATATAAATTCTATAGTTACAGTAATTAAAAAAGATGGTACTGTAAGGCTTTGTTTAGATGCTCGTAAATTAAATGAAAAAATAGTTGACGATTACGAAGCTCCACCCTCGATAAAAGAGATTTTTCTCAGATGTAAAGAGAAAAATTTCATGTCGAGCTTAGATTTAACAAGCTCGTATTGGCAAATCGAATTAACAGAGCCAAGTAAAAAATATACGGCGTTTAAAATCGATAACAAAGTATATGAATTTAATGTAGCTGCTTTTGGCATAAAAACCAGCAGCACTGCACTATTAAGAGGACTGGACTACGTAATAAAAGATATGCGAGAATTCGTTCTAGCTTTCGTAGATGATCTGCACATAAGGTCATCGACATTCGAAGAGCATATGGATCATTTAGAGCAATTATTTATTAAAGCAATTAAATATAATTTGACATTTAATTTTGAAAAATCAAATTTCTTAAAGCAAAAAATTGAATTTCTTGGACACTTTATAACGTCAAAAGGAATAACACCAGATCCTGAAAAAATTAAATCAATAAAACATTTTAAAACACCAAGGAATGTTAAAGAATTACAAGCATTCTTGGGGTTTGTAAATTTTTACACGAAATTCGCAAAAGGTTATGCGAATGAAATATTGCCATTAATCGGCTTATTAAGAAAAAACGTACCCTACGAATGGGGGGTAAGGCAGCAAAAAGCCTTTGAAAGTATAAAGGAACTTTTCACGGAAAATATCATTTTGAAATTCATAGATATTGAAAAACCTTTTATACTAACGACGGATGCAAGCGATTACGCAATAGCTGCAATCTTGTCACAATTAGATGAATATAATCACGAAAATATTGTCTGTTTATTAGCAGAACATTAAAAGTTAGTGAATTAAATTATTTTACTACCGAAAAAGAATTATTAGCTGTCGTATGGTCCTTACATAAGCTTGACACATATCTGAGAGGTGTTAAAGAAATAATCGTAAGAACTGACCATGAAGCCATTACATTTTTAAATAAATGTAAATTTAACAATTATAGATTGAGAAGATGGGCCTTATCAATTCAAGATTTCAATATCAAACCAGAGCATATACCTGGAAAAATAAATGTTGCTGCAGATTTTTTAAGCAGACAAACATCTGATAACGCAAAAGATGACGAAAATGAAGTATTGATTGCGAATATTAGAAATAAATTAAAAATAAATAAACAATTAGAAAAATTGTTAAAAAGCTTTAAAAAAGCGCAAAATAATGATGCATATTGCATCAAAATAAGAAAAAAATAATGATAAAATAAAAAATCATTATAAATTCGAAAATGATTTTTTATACAAAATAGATGAATCAGGATTAAAAATAATAATACCTGAATCACTATTATCAGAATTAATAATAGAAATACACGATTTTTATGGGCACATTGGTCCCAAAAAAACGTATAAATTATTAATAGAAAGCTTCACAGCTCCTAAATTAAAAAAGCAGGTACACAGAATTTTAAAATCATGCATTACTTGTCAAAAGACAAAATACTTGACAGTAAAATATAACGCAGAAATGCAACCAATCGTAGTAAACGAAAAAAATGAAATACTATCGATTGATTTTTACGGCCCATTGCCTACATCTATAGGAGGCGTTAAATATATTTTAACAACTATAGATGTATTTTCTAAATACGTTGTAATGTATCCCATTAAAAAGGCAAATACATTAACAACAATTAGAAAAATATTTAACGATTATGTACCAAATTATGGTGAACCACAGTCAATAATGACTGACCATGGTACACAGTTTACGTCTAAAAAATGGATAGAAAAACTAAAAAACGAAAATATTAAAATAATTTATTCATCCATTAGACATCCACAGAGCAATATTGTGGAAAGAATTCACCGAGAATTAGGTAGATTCTTTAGAACTTATGTGAATAATTCACATAAATCATGGGCGTCATATATGCAAAAAATTCAAAGCATAATGAACGAAACTACCCATGAAACAACAGGGTTTACGCCAACTGAATTACATATGGACGAAAAACCAACTAGAATATGGGAAAAGTATTTCAAATTAGAAAATACTGACGTACCATATGATAGGAAAATTTTTTATGCAAGAAATAAAATGCATAAGAAAATAAAAGATAGAGCAAACGCAAAAAATGCGAAAATTACTCATTATCAATTTAATTTAAATGATAAAGTACTGCTCAAATCATTAAACGTATCAAGTACAAATGATGATAAAATCGCAAAATTTTTTGAGATATATGAAGGCCTATATATCATAAAAAACATCATTGCACCAGATATATATTTATTAACCAATGAAAAAGCCGTAGAACGTGGAAAGTTCCATATAGAACACCTGAAACCGTTCTATGAGACTAATGATGAAATTAACTAAAAATGATAAATCTAATTAATTGCTTTTATAAAAAACATAAACGTGAAAAGTCCCATATAGAAAATTTAAAAGAGTTCTAAAAGTATTTTAGCTAAAATATTATTTTGAAAAAGAAAAAATAATAAGAGACTAAATAGCAAAGGAATGCAAAAAACATAGAAAAAAGACACATGCTAGTAACGTATACAAGTATTTATGCGTGCGTACACTTGAAGTACAGAAAAGGTGAAAGTCAATATCGAAAAATGTACAAAGTTAAATGTAACAAATGTACGCACACATACATATACTTGAAAAAGCCAAAAAATTTTTTTTGTTAGAAAAAATTTGACGACACAGCTCATTGTAAGTCGCATCGTCAAGTGAGCCGCATCGTCATCTTTATCCACACCCCTCATAAAAAATAAAAAGGAAAAATGGCCACACGCCTAAGAAATTCAAGCGCTCAAACCATGCGGTATTTTAATCAGAGGCACGCGTACACATCTGTAAATGAGGAAAAAATAAAAAATAAAATCATGGATTGTGAGGAGGATAACGATCCAGAGATGATCAGTGGCAACCTAGGGACAGTTATCCGCCCTAGCACATCAACATTTATCCAGCCTCATCCTATGGACTTTGCTGAGCCGGGGTATTATTATTATACCAATAATTTTAAAGTGGAGAAAACCACCAACACACCGAACCCTGAAAACTGGGAAAAAAACTTAAAAAAGAAAAACAACAAAAGAAAAATTAAAAATAAAGAAGACGAAGAAGAAAGATTAATACAGGAGTTAATATCAAGGAGAGGATTGGGAAAAATAAAAATATTCTATGCAGGATGGAAGTTAGAAGAGTTGAAGGAAAAAGAAGAGAAAGAAAAGAAAGGAATAAATACAAATAGAGAAGATTTAGAAGACAGTGACGAAGATGTGGATAAATGGGTAAAAGAAAGTGAAAAAAGAAATAGTGTAAACAAACAAAAGAAGAAGTAAAAAATAAAAAACAGTTATATTTAAGTTAAAAAATGTAAAAAGTTAGATTTATAAAAAAAAAGTTTTAATCAGAAAAGTAATTTTGTTAAGTTAAATAATAAAAGAAAAGTGAAAATCTTTGTGATTAAAATAAAATAGAAAGAAATACATTTTTTAGTTAATTTAGTAAAAGAAAAAGATTTTTAAGTTAAGTTTTTTAAATAAGTTAAGAAATTTAAATTTAGCTAATGAAAAAACAAGTGTTTAATTTTAAAGATTTAAAAACAAAAAGAAAATTTTTTAGTTTTAATTTTTAAAATAAAAGGTACCAAATGTTTGTAATTTGTTAGCCCTAACGATTTATAAAGAAAAAGAGTTTTAAAATGAGTTTGTGTTAAATAAAAGAAAAATTTAAGTTAAAAAAGAAAAGTGTTTTTGTTAATTAATAGTAATAGTAAGAAATAAAACATTAATTTAATGAAAGTATTATGTATTAAGACAACTTTATAATTTATATGAAAAAAAGAACAAATGGTTTAGTTAAAAATAAAATCTTGATTTGTTTAAAGAAAAGTTAAATTTTAGTTAAAAGAAAAAAAAAAATTAAATTAGTTTTGTTTCAGTTTAAAAATGAAAAAGAAAAAATGTGTTTTTTTTTTGTTTATTAAAATTGTTATCAAAAAAGAAGAATATATTTGGTTATTTTTGCAATGTAAAAATCGTATTTTATTTTGGGGGCATCCCTACACACCGGGGTAGCACTTGAGTACGTTTTGGTGTTTGTGCGCGCATCTCTCTAATGGTCGCGTTTAGGAAAATAAAATCGATTTTTCCTATTGATTAAGCGAAGTAATATGTAAAATCTATTTTAATTTGAGGGGCAATGTGAGCGCCCGAGTATGTACGGCCCTGAAACCGTACAATACTAGAACATGCACGCGCAAACACCAAAAAAGACCAAAGTGGTTGAATATGCAAGCGCGCGTATGTACGTATACGCGCTTGCATGTGTTAGTACCCTGAGAGTACACGGCGGCTCTTCCTCTCTGCTACTAAGTGAGAAGAGTGGGAGAAAGACTGAAGAGAGCTGTTGCAAGCAGTGCGAAGAGCTTGGGACTCTCGACACACTTGGATCAGCTCTTTAAGTAGACGCATCATGCCTTGCTAGGAGCAATAGAAGGCGCTTGGCCATTGCATTGCTCATATCAAGGCAGATAATATACACGTGTTAACGTGATTTGTAATAACATTGTAAATTGAGAATACTAAATAAAGAGCTTATCCTATTAATATACCTTATCCTACTAATCCTGTGCTGAGCCCCGAATGTTAAGACACCTGGTTCTTAACAACAACGGGCTCTTCACCTAATATTCAAAAAATACTAATTTTTATAAAATAACAAGTCTGCTATAGCTAAGCAAGGCGCGTTAGCTATAAACGACTAGTACAAAAAATAATTAACAAAGTACACACAAAAGAGTCTGCATAAGCTAGGCAAGGCGCGCTAGCTTATTAACGACTCTACGTTTATGTATGCTCTTTTTAGGTTAAAATCCAGAGGAGATACTTTAGCAACGGGGACGCTAAAGAATTCGCAATAGCTAGGCAAGGTGCACTAGCTATTAACAATTCGTCCACGTTGCGGATCCCATAAAATAATTCGGTTAATAATTGATATTTGGCGTAATTTCGGGTTTAAATAGATAAGGGAACGTTACAAAGTTTGTCATGTATTATAAATAAAAAAAAAGCTGTTTCTGAGACTGTTTGTTATATATTTCTATTTACAGTCTTATACGCTTGTGTAAATTCATGAAATGTATATTATATTGAATAATTTGTAAAATTAGGAGAAATAGAGATAAATTCAAAAATTAGTATATATTTATTTTATTATAGAAATTATTTTTTTAATGAAAAAAATATCATTATATTAAAACTAATTTTCAACACTTATCCTTTAAAAAAAAAATCCTAACCTTAATTAAAGAATGATTCTAAATTAATAAAATTAATTTAAAAGAGGTTAGGACTTTTTTCACTATTATTAAAAATATAAATATATAATATATTTAAACACACACAAGAGAAGGTTTGGGAAAAGGATTTTTTTCTTTTTAAATATTTCTTGTAAATTTTCTATTTTTTTTATTAAACGTTTTTACTTGTTCTAAAAAGAACAGATAGTTGAAAAATTTGCCAATCGGTAGAGAGGGAGAGGAGAGAGAGAGAGAGAGAGACAGGTAATTTGTTTATTTTATGTACAGTATGTTGTACAATTTTCATAATACAGTATACACATAGGATTACAATTTAATATATAATAATGAGTAAAAAACTTTTAAACAGTGATAATTTTAAATATAATAAACAAAAATAATACAAGGAAATTATAAAATTAGCGTAGTGGCAGAGGTCCGTCCTCTGAGGAAAAGTAGTATGCAAATGCAGATGATTTGAATGTAAGAAGCGATGGAGGGTTACGCATTGGATCAGGAAGTTTATTCTATAGGAACGATGAGGTGACCAAGAAAGTTCTATTGTAATATTCAGCGAAAGCAGGTGGAACAGTCAATGACCTCACAGCACCCCTCAATATCCTCACCGATTGGTTCCAATCATATCTAGAGTGAAGGTAAGAAGGTGCTGTAGTTGTAAACATTTTGTAGAGGAAGGAAGATGTGAAGTATTTCCTTCTACCTGAGGTAGATAACCAGCCCAGCTTAGAACGATGAGCGAAAACATGCTCACGTTTGTTAATACCATACATATAACGAAAATCGGAGTTGATGATTCTTTGAAGCCTCAAGTCAAGTTCAGCCGGCAAATTACAAAAAACGAGACAGCAGTAGTCCATGAGCGAAAAAAGCAAAGTTTGAATAAGATGTTTACGTAGTGAAATATTAGTGCTTTTTCTAAAGAAGTTTAGTTTATAAAGCAATGAAAATGATTTATTACAAACCTGAGCGATGTGCTCCTTCCAATTCAGTTTACTGTCCGGCCAAACCCCCAAGTCACGAACCTTTGATTCAAACATAATAATAGTGCCATTTAGTGGGACACTAGTAGTCAGTACAGAAGACAACATATTAATATAATAATAATAAGAGCCAATAATTATGGCCTTAGTCTTATTAACATTTAGCTCGAGGTGATTTTCAGTAGCCCAATCAGAGATAACATCAGCATGAGCGCTCATAATGGATGTGAAAATGTCCAATTTATCAAAAGGAAAATGAACATATACCTGCAGATCATCAGCATATATTAGGTATTGTATGCCAGAATTGAAATCAATAGTAACATCATTTATATAAATTAAAAATAACAACGGCCCCAATACAGATCTTTGAGGAACTCCTGTATTAAAAGTAAGGTAATTAGATGTGTTGCTATCTTCATCAATAACAGCCTGTCGTCGACCTGAGAGATAATTGGCAAATAATCTGATAACTGGGATAGGGACATCAAGTGGAGACATTTTTCTAAGCAGAATAGCATGGCTCATAGTATCAAACGCCTTGCTGGAATTAAATAGTAAGAGCATGGTGACATAGCGTCCATCCATATTAAGCCTGATATCATCCATTAACCTCTACAAGGCTGTCTGAATACTATGCCCAGTCCTAAACCCAGCCTGCCGTGGATCCAACAGCTGTCTAGTTGCTAAGTATTCATACAATTGCTGATGAGCAAGACGTTTGAGTACCTTTCATAAAAAGGACAATAAAGAAATAGGGCGAATATCACTCATAGATTGTGGAGGAGAAACCTTATTAATAGTTTTAATCAGAGATACCTTTTAACATGATGGAAAAAGACCCTTCTTTAGTGAATCGTTGAAAATTTGACGTAAAAATTGTCCAATTACAGGGAACGCATAATTAATAAATGATTGAGTGATGGCATCAAGACCTATAGCCTGCAAAGAGAAACTGCGCACAGCCAGACCAACCTAAAATAAGGATAGCTCAGAAAACTTAAACATTAATTTAAACGGTTCATCTTCGGTTAAAGTGTTCAAATAATTAGAGATTGATGTAACCGATTCATCAGATGCTACACTGGAAAAATAACAATTAAGAGCAGGCCAAACTATCTGTCCTTGTCTAATAGTGTTTTTCATGATTTATATAAACACCATTGGCTATAAAACTAAAAAAATGGCAGCCCTCGCTAGATACAAGTATAATAGATAAATTTTATTATAAGAACAAAATAATTTTATCACGTGGTTTTTGAATAATATGAGACCTACTACAAATCTAAAATATAACCCATCTTTTTTGTTAGGTTTCATATTATTTAAAAACTACATGATTAAATTATTTTGTTCTTATAATAAAATTTAACCGTTATACTAATATCTAGCGGAGGCTGCCATTTTTTCGTGTTACAGCCAATGGTATTTATATAAATGATGAAAAACATTATTAGACAAAGACAGATAGTTCAGCCTCTTCTTAAATTCTTCTACAGAGAAGGAGTTACGAGAATCATTACCACTAGAACAAATAACGAGATTCCTCAGCTCCTTCCAGATTTGTTCAGAATCAGTGAGCCCAGAGAGTCTATCATGATAATAAAGAAGTTTGGAAGACTCTTATGGGCACGATCACGGGCAGCTCTATAGCTTAGTAAGTTGGAGGGAAGTCGTAAGTGTTTGTAGCGCCTATAAAGCCTATAAACCTTTCTGATAGGCACGAAGAGGGCAATGGCTTTATTAAGATGGCCATGAAGGCAGTCAAGTCGAGTCTTAAGAAAGGAATCACTGTTACAGATAGCCTGGCATCATCAACAGCCTTTTAGTCTCGATAGGAGAAATCATTAAGTATAGGCTTTAAGAGAGATGACTTAACAGTCGCTGCAATAAGATCTTGTTCATTTATAAATGGTACATTAGCCTTCCAATAGTCAACCGAAGAATCACTTGCATCCACAAGGCATAAATTAAGCCAACTATCAGATGTGACAGTATGATGAGTTGCACCGTAAGGTACAGAGAAAAGTGCATTATTCCTAATTAGGCCCTTCAGAAACACAGAATCGTCAGAATCAATAGACAGGTTAGTATTGAAATCGCCTTAGATGATTTTTGTGCTATAATCGTGCATATGAGATGAAAATTCAGGAATAAAATCAATTTCAGCTAGAAATGGTTTATGAGACGGTCTGTAGACTACTCCGACAAAAATAGGAGAAACCACATCAGGAGATTTAATCTTACAAAAGAGATATTCAGATAAACCCGGCTTGCCACACCAGCTACCATTCGAACACAGGCGTCTGGAATCTAAAGAGCAATGAACATATAGAGCAACACCACGACCTCTAGTGTTACGATCCTACCTGAAGAGCACGTAGTCATCCAGAGCGCTCAGAGAGTCACAGATAATCTAATTCAGTTTTGCCTCTGTCACAGCCGTTATATGAAAATATGAGCGGGAAGCCAAGAATAGTTATACCATTATAATATGGGCACTAATAGAGTTAGCATTAAAATGACAAACTCTTTGACCGTCCTCAGTGGTGAAGTGTTTTGTAATTGCAGATGAAGCGGAATTGTTAGTAGATAGCAGACAATTAGTCAGAAAGGGAGAAGAGTATGGACTTACCATAGTATCGAAAATCAATCTGTCTTCTTGTCGTCGGAGGATGTTATCCTTGCTAAAAAAAGCCTCAAGGTCAGCATCAGTAGCAATGCGTACAGGCACATTATCCCTCCTCTTTCTTGCGTATATCACGCTATTTCGTACAAATGTAATAAGATCATATTTTTTATCCTTGGCCTTTGCTAGGACTCATTCTTTTGAATCACGTGTTTCAATCACTGATCATGAAACAATTGAAAACAGTATTTGACGTTTACTAGAACTAGCAACTGCACGGAGAAAGGAAAGTATTGTTAAAATAGGTTCTAAATCTATATTCATGTAATGTATATCTAATTCATGTACTAAGGTATTTGAAAAAAGAGTGATGATAGAATTTCAATTAGTACTATAGTTTGAATTTTAGGGACCAATGTTGGTACCATTATATTATAAGTAAGAGCATAAATTTGCGATGCTTAGTGTCTTTTTTTGGTACTAAGACTGATATTTCACCTTCTCGATTCAAGGGCAATATTTCGCAGAAAAAGTGATTATTAATCTCTTTTCGGGCGGCTTTTCCTGTTACTAAAATTAAAAATTATTAAATATAGAATTATTTACATAATATATAACACTTTAAAATTACTAATAATTAATATTCTAATTTGTGATATTTAAGGAATAAAACGATACATGTTTATCTTCCATATTCCGTTTTAAAATAGTTACTTTTGAGTTTAAATTAATTATTAGTAATTTAAAATTGATACATATATTATGGGATTTACATTATATTTATCAACTGTTGAAAATTGTTACACAATTTAATGGGTTTTACGTTAATAGGTATTAATTATATTGGAGTTTTTCGCTCCTAACGTCGCTCGGTTGAATTTTCTTTTATTATTATATATAAATGTCTAATTTTTAGTAAATAAGAATTAATTACTTTAAGTTAATTTTGAGTACTGTATAAAATTGAAAATAATTTGATGAAACATAATATAAAAATATATATACACATGTGCTTAAAGTAAAAAACCGTATAATTTATTCCATCAAGTGACTATTTCTTACTCAACTTTCATAAGAAAAACAAAAATAGTATGATATTTGATATAAATAAACTGAGAACTGCCCTGGTATAAATTTCATCTAGGTGCCCGTATAAGCTCTCTGGGCCTTTGTAGCCAAACTAGATTATTATAGATAAGCAAAACTAGATGGATCTAGACTAATATAACCCTTGAATGCGTGCGCTACCAACCTACAAATCATGCAGCAGTGACGAAGTAAAGCCAAACCTAACCTAATAATGTTCTTTCATTGCACCTTTTCTTTAAATATCGTGTGCAAAAACATCGATGAATAAAAATTAAAAAAAATTATCAACTGAACAACGGAAAGTACAACAAAACTATCACTAGAAAGTCATATTGAAAGTAAAAGTGCTAGTATCACGTATAGGCTGGGACTTATAGTCGCGTCTCTATCTCTATCTCTCTTTCTTATCATGCGAGAGACAAGGGCAGAATGTTTACATACACGCGACTATACATATTAGCATAGTACATATTCGTGCAAGTGACGCCATAAAATACAATGACGAACTAAAGCGTCTATATGAAATTATGTTGCGCCTAACCCTTAATATACGTTAAAGCCTCGATAGGACTGTACAGTTCTATAAGGGAAAACTATACGGGCAGCTAGAAGGGAAAGGCGTTACACGCCAGCATAGATCTGTCTAGTTCATCTGTACAGATCTGTCTAGAACTTGATTATTCTAGCTAAAATTGTCTAGTAGCCCGGACTAATTTCTACCAGGGTGGAAACTGAGTAACAACTATAATTTCTAGACCCTAATATATGACCACGAATTTTAATGATAAAATTAATTATTACGTGAAACATGATTAAAAAAATGTTGTGTTTATTTTTAATAAAAATATCTTCACAAATGTATTACATATATGAAATACAAAATTTAAATAAAAAAACCATAGGATTAAAATACACATTTTTGGTTAATTTTAAATTTGAATATTTTAGAATAATAAAATAACTATTTGCAATTACTTAACAATCATTTTTGCATCTAATATAAAATCTTAATGAGATACAAATATTACAAAGTGTATGTATCACAAGTAAGGTTTGCATATCATAAATATTATAATTTTTAGAAAATTCTTGATATTAATAGATTATTCATTTGAAAAATTAAATATTTTTTCATTGATGACAACCCTGTTGAAAATAATGACGTCTTTCCAGTACGTCTTTGAAAGATGTCTTTGAAGACGTCTTTGAATACGTCTTTGAAGACGTCTTTGGTCGTGTCTTAGATTGGAACAAAAAAAGACGTCATTTTTTTAATGTTCCGGAAATATAGTAACCAAATGACGTCTTTTTTATAAGTAAAATAATTTCAAAGACGTATTTTTCCAATAAATACTCATAGTAAAAGACATAAATTTTCAAAAAAAAATTCTTTTTTTAAAACGAATGACGTCCTTCCTGTTGAAAATAATGACATCTTTCTAAGACGTCTTTGAAAGACATCTTTGAAAGACGTCTTTGAAGACGTCTTTGGCCGTGTCTTAGATTGGAACCAAAAAAGACGTCATTTTTCCAATGTTTAGAAAATTCAACAAATGACGTCTTTTTATTATTTCAAAGACGTATTTTTTTTAATAAAAATGACGTCTTTTTTACGAATTTTTATTTAAAAAATATGTCTTTGAAATTATAAAAAGACGTATTTTTATTAAAAAAATACGTCTTTGAAAATGTAAAATGACGTTATTCGTTAAATCGCTTTTCTAAACATTGGAAAAATGACATCTTTTTTGTTCCAATTTCAGACACAACTAAAGACGTCTTTCAAAGACGTCATTTTCTCCGAATTTAGGAAAAAAAACGTCATTTTTCATGAATTATGTCATTGAAAAATGACTTTACATGATAATCATTTTCCATTCAAAGGAAAAAACAACAAAAACGAGGTAAGCCTCGTAGTTTCAACTCCTCGAAAAACGAAGAGCATTTGCGATTAAGCTGAGATTATTCTGGCCTTATATATCTGCGTCTTTGAAATTTGTATAAGGGATCGCAAAACTTGAAAATCGCCACCTAGTCACTTACAGTCGAATTGATGGTTGCGCTTGCGTCAATTTTATTTTAACTCACCAGGTGGCGATTTTCAAGTTTTGCGATCCCTTATACAAATTTCAAAGACGCAGATATATAAGGCCAGAACGCTCTCAGTTCAATCGCATATGTTCTTCGTTTTTCGAAGAGTTGAAATCACGAGATTAACCTCGTTTTTGTTGTGATTTCCTTTAAATGGAAAATGATTATCATGTAAAGTCATTTTTCAATGACATAATTCATGAAAAATAACGTTTTTTTTCCTAAATTCGTAGAAAATGACGTCTTTGAAAGACGTCTTTAGTTGTGTCTGAAATTGGAACAAAAAAGATGTCATTTTTCCAATGTTTAGAAAAGCTATTTAACAAATAACGTCATTTTACATTTTCAAAGACATATTTTTTAAATAAAAATTCGTAAGAAAAGACGTCATTCTTATTAAAAAAAATACGTCTTTGAAATAATAAAAAGACGTCATTTGTTGAATTTTCTAAACATTGGAAAAATGACGTCTTTTTTGGTTCCAATGTAAGATGGGACCAAAGACGTCTTCAAAAACGTTTTAGAAAGACGTCATTATTTTCAACAGGGAGGACATCATTCGTTTTAAAAAAAGAACTTTTTTTTGAAAATTTATGTCTTTTACTATGAGTATTTATTGGAAAAATACGTCTCTGAAATTATTTTACTTATAAAAAAGACGTCATTTGGTTACTATATTTCGGAACATTAAAAAAATGACGTCTTATTTTGTTCCAATCTAAGACACGACCAAAGACGTCTTCAAAGACGTATTCAAAGACGTCTTTAAAGACGTATTCAAAGACGTCTTTAAAGACATCTTTCAAAGACGTACTGGAAAGACGTCATTATTTTCAACAGGGAAGTAACTTTTCAAATATAGTTAAAATAATACTGTAAATGTCAATCAAATAATATTTTCATCAAAATAAATTCCAACGCTATAATTATTAAAATAAACATTTTTATTTAACTACAATCTATTGTAATAAATTTTTTTTAATATGTATATATATATTAAAAAAATAATAATTTTATTCAATGAACAGTTAGGGTTTCGGGCCGTATTACTGAGGCATTAAGGTAATTTTCTGAAAAACAGATCAATTATTAAATGAAATTATCGCAATATTGTTTTTTTATATGTTTCTATTGTTAGTTTATGTATTTCTCTGTATGAAAATATTTTTTTTTCTATTATTAAGTTGATAATATATTTTTTTATAATGAAAATAAAAAAATATTTTTTGTCCACATCACTGTCTTAAAAATAGCCCATGTACCATTTCTGTGCCCCCAGATACTGAGCCGCATTCCGTACTGCGTGCTTCAATGACTGCGCTTAACCCTTTTTGCATAAAAAATAAGTACTTTTTCTGTTATATTTGTTTATGAAAAATATAGAGTTTAAGTCATGAAATAATAACAAAATTTTTTCATAGTACATAATTTGTTTTTTTTTTTTAAGAAAAATTAAAAATAAAGCGTCAATATACAGAATGAATAATAAACAACAAAATTTATAAAGGACATTAAATTTTTAATTTTAGTTGAATAAATAATTGTAATAATATTAACATTTTTATTCAAGATAGAGAAATAATCAAAATTAACAATATATTTTCTTTACCTAGTTCACTCTATTTTTTTTATTTCTTTTTTGATTTTATCAATTTTTTCAAAAATATTGTTTTTTTATCTTTTCTATTTTTTTTATTTCTTTTTTGATTTTATCAATTTTTTCAAAAATATTGTTTTTTTATCTTTTTTTCTCTCTTGATTTATTTCTTTTTTTTTCATTTTAAATAAATAAATAACTAAATTAAAAACTATTTTCTTTATTTAGACTATTCTACTTTTTTGGTTTTTTCTTTCCTTCTTTTCCCTTTTTTATTTTAACAATTTTTTTATCAATCTTGATTTTTTTTAATTTCTTTTCGTCTTTCTTTAATTTTTCCTGTTTTCCCTTATCTTTTTTATCTTTTTTAATTTGAACAATTTTTTTAGCAATATTCTTTGTTTCTAACTTCTTTTCTTGTTGTTTTAATTTTTCTTGTTTTTTCTCCTCTTCTTTTTCTTTTTTTGACTAATGCATTCATTGATCTAATCATCTTTCTTTCTTCTTTCTCTTTTTTAATTTTTACTTTTTGCTCCTTATACCATTGTAAACCCTCTGTTGATGAAAGTATGGAAGGCAATTTTACTCTAGGTACTCTTTTTTTAAATTTGAGTTCTTCGTCGTTTGTATAAAAAAAAAGATTCTGAAATTTTGGAGGTATTTTTAAGCCATCTAATTTATTTGTAATATCTTGTAAAGCCCTCTTTTCTATTTCAATAATTGTATTATTTAGTGGATTCATATCACCACCAATGTCTACCTTGACTGAAGGAACAGGG
Organism: Anastatus disparis; assembly: GCA_017163975.1. Lineage (NCBI taxonomy): Eukaryota > Metazoa > Arthropoda > Insecta > Hymenoptera > Eupelmidae > Anastatus > Anastatus disparis. The sequence goes on from JAFFSR010000141.1 coordinate 139,310, forward strand.
TCGATTTTTCCATTTTTATTCATTTGGTCACCATTGCTTTGAAGCTCAGACTGTTCAAATTGATCAACGACGAGATCATCTAAAACTATGTTACTATCTTCATTAATATAAACATCGTAGTTAATATTAAAATAATCATCTCCTTTATTTCCTTTTTTTGTAAATCCACTACCTACAAAATTTTAATGACTTGTATGATTATTTTTCTTATAATTACACTATGTAATAAACATTATAAATTCATAAAATAAATGATTTAATGAATAATAAAAAATATAAATTGATAAATTTATAATTTCAATGATTTAGTACTATTACTAGATTAATTAACCTAATTCTGTAGCAATACTATATCACATGAATAAGTTATAAAATTTTTCAAAACTAATTCTAAAATTACACCTACATCTGTAGGGAGGTTCTCTTCTGAAATTGGACTATTTCCTTTGGCATCAATTGTTGTTTGCTGACTTTTATCCAGAAGGTGGTAAATGCACTCCTCTTTTATAAGTTGCTGTAAAAAATGTATGAATATTTAAAAAAATGACAATATTAAAAATCAAGTAAAATGTTTTCAAATTAAGAATCGAAACTTAGTGTACCAAGTCAAAGTTTTCCTTGTCATTATTTGATGCTCGTAGACTTTCTTTTACAAGATTTCCTTCGATAAGACTGACATAATTCCTAGAAAAAGAAATAATATTAATTTTATTTATTTTATAAAATAAATTCATCGTATAATAATAATAACAACTTTTCAATCAATAAACAAGTGTATACTTACAGGTTCTTTATTTTTCTTTTCATCGGTCAAAGTCGAAATGTCATTTTTTTCATCATTTTCTTCAAATAATTCATTTCCCTATAAATAATTATAAGTTATATATAAGAAACTATTTTTTGTGAATTGAAATAAAAACAAATATTATTTGCATGGTTACCTCAGCATTTTTACTGCTTACAGTGTTGATATCCAGTTTTGATTCATTAAATGCATTTTTCCATACGATGAAGAAATCTTTCTTGCTAATATCTCCAGTCCATTTGTTTTCTTTATTACATGATCTAAACTGTTGCAAAGTTGAAGAATCAATATATTTTTCTTTGTAATGTAAAGCAGATACTTCATTACTTGATTTATCATTTATTATAGTCTTTTTATTGACTGAAGACTCTGGCATTTTTGAACGAATAAAAAGTTTGGTTTTATCCACTTGATCAAATGAAAATGCATATAATCCACAGCATCGGAACCCATTAGATAATATTGTTTTTAAATCCATATCATTGTAGGTTTCTTCTACTAATCGTGCAAAATCATATTTACTAATACTAGGAACTTCTTTTTCTATTCTGTGTAAATTAACTTTTTTCTTCCAGTGACTTTTTAGTGGTGAAAAAAAAGTAACATCCATAGGTTGCATGAAATGTGTTGTGCTTGGTGGTAAGACTATAAGAACAATTTGATTGTAGTGGCAAAATTCACTCAAAGGTTGACTTAAGTGGGACACGTGTCCATCTAAAAATAAGATGACTGGAAGTTCAATTTGTTGTTGTTTAATCCAAGGTAAAAATCTATTTGCAATATATTCATAAAATATGTTTGATTGCATCCATCCTTTATCAGAGCTTGCAGCAAAAAAATTTTTAGGTAGAGAAGAATAAATATTGGAAGGTATACGCTGGTATGAAAAAAGAATCACAGTTTGAGCTAATTGACCATTAGCATTTCCAGTCACAAACACGGTTAGACTTTCTTTTTCATTATAATCTGTCACATTATAAACATTTCTAGATTCTTTTTTTGCTAGCACCGCACCACCTTTTGGATTCAACAATAGAGCTGTCTCATCAGTATTGAATATCCTTGAAGGATGTATATTAAATAAATTTTCTTTCCTTAAATAATCTTCTACTGTAATAAACCATTTATTCAAACTTTTTTCATTAACCATTGCATGTGCTAGAGACACATTCTCACTAATTCTCTTACAAATATCTGGATGTCGACGCACAAAACCCTCATACCAGTGCCTCCCTGGTCTACCATCAATAAATGGAGTTATTCTCTTGGATTTTTTAATAATCATTGAGACACTATTAAGCAAATTTTCTTTATTAACTGGACAACCTTTATCACTCATATTATAAATCCATTGTTCTAACAAACTTTCTTCTTTCTCTGTTAAGATTGTAGGAGGCCCAGGTCTATCTTTTTTATATAAATTATTATATTTGCTGTGAATGCTTGATCTTGGAATCTTAAAACGTCTACTTGCTTCATTTATAGAAACTCCGTTTCTAACTGCTTCTACAGCAACTTCCATAACCTCTTTCGAATATAACTTGCTACAATCGAAAGGCTCCATTAAAGCGGAATGTAAATGTACGCGAGAATAGGTTAGATTGATGCGCTCATGAGCACACAGTCATTTGGACAAGCTTAGATACCACGTTGTATTACTGGATTTTCAATCAAAATAAATAAAAAACATTATATAAATAATATTTCTTTCATTTATTGCAAAATGAAGACATATTATTTTATTGTAAATCATTTTTCGATATGTTAATTGCATATTTAAATAAAAATATTAACTATCAAAGTTAACGCTAATCCTTAAGGCTGCTAATAAGAAATTTATATTAATTAGCTAAATTCGCCAAAGACTACTTTCACATGTTGTGACAACCCTGGGGATCAGGAGGTTGCACTGAAGTTATAAAAATATATAAGCTGTAATTAATTAAGTAACAAAAAAAAAGAGAAACTTTATTTAAGAAATTTGTACAGTAATAGTACACTCACTCAAAATGGACGCCAGCCGCGTATAGCGTACGCGACGCCGCTTGCTCTAATTAAATAATTATTGGCACGACGAAAAGCAAATATTAACAAAAACGTAAGCTAAAAGGAACACGAGGAATAAACACACGAAAAATTGAGAATTAGAAAAGCACGAATGGAATATATTATGCAATAGAACGCGCACGAGATCGCCCGGCACACACGTCACACAAACAAAACAACAAACTATATTATTTTAATTAGCAATCGTGATATTATTTTAATTCACAATAAAAGAAATAGAATAGTAAATCCATCTATTTTCGCTCACACTGACTACGATAATTGTAACCACAACCAGAAAAGTATTACGCAATATCGCAAGTCGTAACGCTCTTTATCGGACGCCGGCGATAGAAGGAATAATAATGGTATTCCTTCTTGCCTCTGCTCGGCTTCGTTTCTCTTGCTGTACGCTGCGCGCGCCGCAAGAGAGAGACAAACGATCCTTGACGGACCCAAGCTCAGCTACTCGAGTCAAGCTGCTCGCTAGCTATATCAGTGCACATTATACGTGCTTTATAAATTCGCACGTGTGTGCCAACGATTTTGGGTTATAGTTTTAACTATTTGACTCGCGTGGTCTGCTTTCCGTCTTGCCCGTAGTTAGATGCTCCCTTCTGTCGGCTATATGCGCCACAAATATACATAAAAGTAATATGGCCAATCTGCCATGTTACAATGTATTTATTTAATTAAATTAATTTAGATTGTGTAAAATTTCTCATTTTAATGTGAACCCTGTTAAAAATAATCAGCTGGATATCCAGGTCAGTTATCCACTTGGATATCCAACTAGATATCACTCTGATGGAGTTGGATATCACTCTGATTGAGTTGGGTATCACTCTGATCTTCAATTACCTAGATACCGCTAAAATCAATTTGGATATTTTTTTACGAAAACTAATCATTAGGGATTACAAGCATTTGTATAACAATAATGCTACAAATAAAAGAAAATTGAAAATTTTACTAAAAGTAAAATTATTTAGAGGTATTATCCTCTTGGATATCCAGTTAGATTAATAAAATTGAAAAATTATAAAGTATGCTTTTCAGTAAATTATTTGATAAAATTACTTCTTAATTTTTCAATTTTATTAATCCAACTAGATATCCAAGAGGATAATCCTCCTGGATAATTTTAATTTGGGTAGAATTTTTAATTTTCTTTTATTGGTAGTATTATTATGTTATACAGTTGCTTATAATGCCTAATTATAAGTTTTCATAAAAAATATCCAAATGGATTTTAGCTGCATACAGGTGAATGAAGATCAGAGTGATATCCAACTCGATCAGAGTGATATCCACCTGGATATCCAAGCAGATATCCAGCCGCTTATTTTTAACAGAGAAGAATAGTTAGTAAAAATTAAAAAAAAAAATTGTTTGTTTATGTCAATTCGAAAATTCTATTTTTAAAACAATTAAATATTTAAAGCACAATAGTGGGGACAGACTCAGTAATACGGCCCAATACCCTATATAAATATTATATATTTATAATTGTATAACTAAATTTATTAAATTAAAATTTAATTTAGTTATCATTCAGAGAATAAAGTATTTAAATCAGTTTTCATGAAAATATATTATTTAAAAAGTTACTTGTAAACATTTTTTTATAAATAACATACAGTACTGGACAATAATTCTGAGCAGGTTATCAAATTTTGGCTCCGACTTTGAAAAAGCGTATCTTCAATTTTCATCCTAAAAGAATTTAAGAAAAGCATTTTAAAGTATTCTTTAAATGCTTTCTTTTTAGCTTACATTTTTTTAACGATATTTAAAAAAAAATAATAGCTTTGGCAATTTTGAAATTTTTTTCATTTTTGCATTTTTCTTCAATCAGCTGTAATTTTTGAAATAATTAAGCTAAAAAAAATTTGAAAAAAAATTTGGAAAGGGCTTAAAAAATGCTATTTGCAGCTATTTTTACAAAAAATTTTTAAATATTTTTTGTCAAGTTTTAAGCATATAAAGTTATCGATCTAATACTTTTGCAGTTGTAAAAAACACTTCAATAGCAAGTAAAAAATAATCGCTGGTGCAAAACTTTTGATTTCTATGATATGATTTTTGTCAAATAAATCTTTTTGTTGTTTTATACTTTATTATGTTTTATTATTAATAATGAATAGTTATAATTTCCTACTAAAATTAAATCACTACTTTACCAGCGATTATTTTCTACTTGCTATTGAAGTGTTTTTTACAAATGCAAAAGTATTAGATCGATAACTTTATATGCTTAAAACTTGACGAAAAATAATTTAAAAATTTTTGTGAAAATAGCTTCAAATAGAATTTTTTAAGCCCTTTCCAAATCTTTTTTCAAATTTTTTCTAGCTCAATTATTTAAAAAACTACAGCTGATTGAAAAAAAATGCAAAAATGAAAAAAATTTCAAAATTGCCAAAGCGATTATTTTTTTTTAAATATCGTTAAAAAAATGTAAGTAAGCTAGAAAGAAAGCATTTGAAAGCAGGTCGTATATCTTTGTCCTTTTCTTATCAAATAATTTATTTTTTTGCAAAAACTAATAAATGTAGCAAAAATAAGGAGATAGCCCCATCTCGTATAATAAAAAGCAAGATTTTCTTTGATGAGGAAAAATTATTTTTATCGATTTGTTTTGAAGAAAACCCTGAAAAACTTAAAAAATAGAGGTTAAGATGGATAATTCAGTTTTTCAAGGTTTTCTTAAAAACAAAGCGATAAAAATAATTTTTCCTTATAAAAGAAAATCTTGCTTTTTATTATACGAGATGGGGCTTTCTTCTTATTTTTTGCTACAATTATTAATCTTTGTGAAAAAATCAATTCTTTGATTAGAAAAGGACAGATATACTTGACCTCCTCTTAACGAATAATTTAAAATGCTTTTCTTGAATTTTTTCTATGATGAAAATTGAAGAAGATACGCTTTTTCAAAGTCGGAGCGAAAATTTGATAACCTGCTCAGAATTATTGACCGGTACTGTACATTTAACCTTAATTACATTTTTATTTGTACATGCGTTTGTATTTAAATGAATTGTCATTTATATAAAAATTGTTAACAATTAAATATATTAAAATTATATTTACCTTAATTACATTTTTATCTGTACACGTGTTAATAATTATGAATTTATATTTATGAACTGTCTAGATAGAAGTAAAATTTCCCCTAAAAAAGTAAACATTACAAAAGAAAATTTCATTGAAAGTACAATTATTTCATTATGTTGAATTTGTTGTCAAAGTTTGATTATATTTCACTATAAAAAGATATAAAAATTAACTGTCATATTTAACTGTCTTTCCATTCTATTGCTGAATTTCCATAAAAGGAATGTATTAACTTGTAGTATGTACCATGATGATTATTTATTTAAATTTTCAAATTATTCCAATCATTAGTTTTCAAGATATTTAGATTTCTGATTGCAAATAGAAAAATTTTAATAAATAATATTGGAACCCAAACTTCTCAATAACTAATGAATAGATTTATTTAAAAATTTAACTAAATAATCTTCGTGATACATACTATATGTTAATGGATCTCTTTATTCAAAATTTTGAAATACAATGGAAATATAGTCAATATTTATGGATGCAAGTGTGCTTTCCATTTTACATCTCCTTAAATAATTTATACTTATAAAATTTACATAATATTTTATAAAAACTATTAAAATGATCATCATATATTTAATATTATTTTAAACCATGAATAAAAAGTTTGAAAAATTATTATTCCAACTTAAATAATTAACTTCATGTTAAAACTAAATTTAATTAGCATTTAATTCAACATGTTATTTAAAAAATTTACTATTATTCAAAGTTATTAAAAAGTTATTTATAAAAAGTATTCCCATATCAAAATTTCAAAATTCTATTAATTTAATTTTTCATTCTTTACATTAGAGAATTAGTTTTGATGTCGAAATTTTTTTGTGATATGCAACATATATATATATATATATATATATAAATATATAATCTTGAACAGTGAAATATTTTATGACCTTGTATGAAAATTATTTTGTGAAAGTAGAAGAATACTGTGAATAAACAAATGATTATAAAGAAAAATTGAAAACTGTAAGTAACAATAAAAAAGCGTTAAGCTGGAGATAAATAATGATTGTTTATTATCATTTATACATTTTTCCAATGTAGATACTGCAAATATTCGTAAATAACTGTAAATAAATTAAAGAATGCAATTGAGAGCCTGGAAACGAAAAGAGTGCATAGCTTGAATTTGCGGGATAACTATTGTCCATACCTTGTTATTTTTTTATTTAATTCAAACATTATTTTTATAGGTATGTATTTGTAGAGGATGATTTAACGCAACTTTTTTGTATCATAAGTATACTTCTATCTTTTTTAGTTTTAATATTATTTAAGAAAAATGAAGTTTTTCGCAAAAAAACAATTTAATGCATTTTCCACTTCAACTCGCTGTAATATTGTTAATTAACAATATTTTTCTTTCAAACTTTTACACAGTATTTGTCAACATATTTGACAAGATTTTAAACATGTTTGAACTTCAAAAATAATTTACAAAAAAAAATGACGAATTTTTAAAATAATTTTAATTAAAATACACATTTATTTTTTTAAAAGCAAAAGTTGTGTTACAAACTTTTGAATTTTCACTTTTAATTGATATTAAACTGATCATAAGGCTACGAAAAAGTTTTCTGTAAGTTTTCAGCTCTATATCTTTTACCAATAATGAGTAATGAAAATTTTTGTGCGACAATAAATTTGGTACGCGGGCGCGTGCGTCACGCCATGCGGCGCGATCAAAGCTTTAGAGCAATAAATAAAAGTTTACACATAACATAAGCATATCTAATAGTTTTTAAAATTTAATTCATTTATAATTATATATAAAAACTATGTCGTTACATATTTATTTTTATAATAGTAAAATAGGTATGACTAAACAGCATAACTATTTCTTTGATACACAGAGAAAAAAAAACCGTTGCGTTTACTGTGCTCAGTTTAGTAACTTTCAGAGGGCGCTTCCTCAGTTACAGCCACTCAAGATTTCAGTTAATTTAACTTAAATAGGTTCTACTGAACTGTCACTTCAGTTGGGACAACGTAATTACTTTGGTTAGATTTACTGAACTCCTTCTTACTGATGTACTTAGGTTAAATTTACTGAAGTCTTCAGTAAGCGCAACTGTTTTTTTTTCTCCGTGTAAAATAAATGTTTGTAGTAAACGTATGTATTAAAATTTAATGCGTTCACATTTTAACAATAAAGCACTATAATATAATTTTTAATTTTTCTTTGAAACATAGAAAGCGTTTTTATAAGTTTTATCCCGAATCTTTTGCACGTTTACGAAATCTAGCAGTCAATTTTTTTGTTGACATTTCCGATGTCTTAACTCCTCGATGCTCGTTTTTAATACACTGAGAAATATAAACAAGCAAAATTAACTACACAACCACTTTGATAAGTCGTTCGGAAGGTGATCGCATCATTTTCAATTGCAAAATTTTTCAGTCTCATTTAATTTAATAATAAGTGAAAAAGATGAACGAGAGGTTACTAAAAAGTCGTAAGCGAATTAGAAATGAAGATTCATGACAAAGCAATAGAATTAAAAAATTCAAAAATGAGGTATTGACAGTTTTTAGCAAAAAGAACGTAATAAAGTTTATTAGTGATTTAAATTCAATAGAATCTCTACTAAAAAAAATCATGTAACTATTTTAATAAGTTTTTTTACATGATATTATACATGAGATTATGTTTAAAAATTTCTATATCAAAAAATCATTTTTGTAAAGTTCTATTATAATCGCTGAATGAAGTCAAAATATATCCATGATTATAGTATATTATACGTCTTGACTAAGGTTGATTATATTGTTTTCATGCTACTACAATCGACGACTATATAAATCTTAATTTTTACTTTCTATGGGTATCTAGTTAATCGCATAAATGCGTTTATAGGTCTAAGATTTATGGGTTTATGGTTTATGATTTATGAGTTTCTCTGGATTATGGGTTGATGAATCATGGAGTTATGAGATTATAGGTTTTTGGATTATGGTTAATAGGTGCATGATTTATAGTTTTGGGTTTATAATGAATGTGTTTATGGTTTATGAGTTTATACTTAATGGGTTTATAGTAAATGGGTCTATGGTTCATAAATTTATAATTTATGGGTTCATGGATTTATAGATTTATGGTTTCTGGGTTCACGGTTTATGGGTTTATGGGTTCATGGATTTATAGATTTATGGTTTCTGGGTTCACGGTTTATGGGTTTATGGATTACAGGTTAATGGTTTGTAAGTTGTTGGTTTATGAGTTTATGATTTATAGGTTTATGGTTCGTGATTCATAAGCTTTTGGTTAGTAAATTTATGGTTTATAAAATTATGGTTCAAGGTTTGTAGTGAAAGTATTTATTATTTATGAGCTTACTGTTTATGAGTTTGTCGCTCATGGGTTTATCGTCAATGGATCTATGGTTTATGGGTTTATGATTTATGAGTTTATGGTTTATGGGTCTAAGGTTCATGGGTTTATGGATCTTAGTTTATAAGTACATGATTTATGGGTTAATGACTTATGACTCTTTGGTTTATGGGTTTACAATTTCTAAGCTTATGGATTATGAGTTTATGCTTTGTAATTTGTTGGTTGATGGGTTTATGGCTTATGAGTTTATGGTTCTGAGTTTATAGTGAAAGGGTTTATGGTTCATGAGCTTATGGTTCATGAGTTTATAGTTTATGGGTTTAAAGTAAATGGATCTATAGTTGATATGTGTATGATTCATAAGTTAATAGTTTATGGTTTATCGGCTCATGGTTTAATTCATGGGCTAATTATTAATAAATTTATGGTTTATGAGCTTATGATTCTTGGCTTATAGCAAATGAGTTTATGGTTTATGAGTTTATAGTTCATGGGTTGATGAATCATGGAGTCATGATATTATGCGTTTATGGTTCATGGGTTATAGATTATGGTTTTTAGGTAAATAATTTATAGCTCAATGGGTTTATCGTTTAAAAGTTCATGGTTTTTGAGTTTATGATTTATAGGGTTATGTTTCATGGTTTATAAGCTTATGGTTCTCAGTTTATAAACTTATGGTTAATAAATTTATGGTTTATGAACCATATTTGTGGGTTTTTGGTTTATGACTCCATGGTTTATGGGTTTTCGGTTTGTGAGCTTATGGTTTATGGTTTAATAATTGATTAGTTTATTATATGTTTATAATAATTGGGTCTACGGTTTATGGGTTCGTAGTTAATTAGTTTATCGGTTTATAGTTCATGAGTAAATGAGTTTATCGGTTTATGGTTCATGAGTTAATGAGTTCATTGGTTTATGGTTCATGAGTTAATGAATTATGGGTTTATAGTTTACAAGTCTATAGTTTATGAGTATTTAGCTTCTGTGATTATCGGTATATAGTTTATAGGTTTATGGTTTATAGGCATATCGTATATGGGCTCATGATTTATGGGTCTATATTTCTTAGTGTATGGGTTTGTGATTTATGGGTTTATGGATTATGAGCTTGCAGTTTATGGATTTATGGGCTACGGGCTTAAGGCTTATATGTTTATCGTATATGGGTTTATGGTTCATGCATTTCTGGTTTATAAATATGTAGTTTATAAGAATATGGTTCATCGCTTTATCCTTTATAGAATCATCGGTTGATAGCTTTATTGTATACGGTTTTACACCTTCTGGAATTAATATTCATACGTTTATAGCATATGCGTTCACGGTTCATAAGTCGATGATTTATGGGTTCATGGTTGAAGAATAATGATTTATAAGCTTTCGGTATATAGATTTTCGGCTTATGGGTTCATAATATATGAGTTAATAGGTTATTGATTTATTGTTTGTGGGTTTATGGTATATGGGTTTAAGAGTCGGCTGTATCGCTCTGTCTTGTCTAATCTAAATTTTCGTTATAATAAATAAATTAAATATTTATATACAAATTTAAGGGGTGAGCGCAATAGCGCAAAAGACGCTATGAAAAAATATGAAATTTTCATTATTTTTCAAGTAAAGTACGAAACGGAAAAAATGAGGTTGAGTTTGACTGTGTTTTCCGTTTCGTACTTTACTTGAAAAATAATGAAAATTTCATATTTTTTTATAAAATAAAATCGTTTGCTCGTCTTTTGCGCTATTGCGCTCACCCCTTAAATTTGTATATGAATATTTAATTTATTTATTATAACGAAAATTTAGATTAGACAAGGACAGAGCCATACGGCCGACTCTTAAAGTTTATCGTTAATGAATTTATTATCTCTGGGTTTACAGTTTATAGATAAATGATTGATGGATTAATTGGTTTTCATTTTATGGGTTTACAGCTCGGAAGTTTACGATTAATAGATTTATTGTTGATAGGTTCATGGTTTGAAATTCATGTGCTTATGGTTATCAAATTCATTTGGCTTATGAGTTTATGGTTCTGGATTAATACTAACTAAGTCTTAGGTTTATAGCTCAATGATTCATGTATCTATGGTTGTTGGATTTATCGGTTGTAGGTTTATGGATTATAAGTTAATGATTTATGGTTCACGGGTTAATAGCTTATGAGTTTATGGCTGATAAGTTCTTCAGTTTATGGTTAATTTACGGTTTATTGGCAGCTCATTATTGAGTTCATTGTTTATGGATTGATAGCTTATAAGTTTATGGCTTATGATTTTATGGTTTTAGCGTTCATGGTTTATGAGTTTATGGTTTATAATTTTATGGTTTGTGGGTTGGTTGCTTATAAGTTCATGGTTTATGGGTTCATGGTTTATGGGTTTATAGTTGATAAGTTTATGTTCACTGGGTTAATGAGTAATGGGTTCATGGTTTATGGGTTTATAGTTTATAAGTTTTTGGTTTATGGTTTATCTGTTTACGGTTCTATGGTTTATGGGTTCTTTTCATGAGTCTATGGTCTAGGGCTTTATAGCTTATGGGTTTTCTAATGGATTTATGGTTATTTGTTCCATGTTTTGTAGGTTCATGAATTATTGGTTTATGATATATGTTTACGGTTTTTAATTTATGTGCTTATGGTTAGTTTATTTATGGTTTTAGCGCTAATGGTATATAGGTTTTTGGTTATAACGTTAATGGTTTATGTGTTTATGATTTTAGCGTTAATGGTTTATGGGTCAATGGTTCTTGGGTTTATGGTTAGTACGCTTATAGTTTATGGGTTTATGATTCATAGGTTTATGGTTTATGATTCATAAGCTTATGGTTAGTCAATTTATGTTTCATGAAATTATTGTTTTGGTTTTATAGTGACTGTGTTTACGGTACATAAGTTTATAGTTTTTAAGCTTATAGTTCATTGGTCAACGGTTTATAGGTTTATGAACTGTGGAATTATGATTTACGGTGTATGGGTGTGTGGGTTTACGGCTTATGATCTGTCAGCTTATGAACTTTCGGTTTATTTGTTTATGGGTTTATGGTGCATGAGCTCATGTTTCGTGGGCGTATGTTTAACGGTTTTACGGGTTCATGGTTTATGGGTTCATGGTTTATGGGTTCATGGTGGTTGATGGATTCGTAGTTGGTAGGTTGGTTTTTTTAAAAGATTTTGGTTAATGGGTCGTAGGTTTATAGCTTCTAAGTTTATTGCTCATGGATATATGGTTTTTCGGATCATGGGTATATGATCGATGGGTTTATGGGCTTACAGTGTATGGGTCCATGTTTCATTTAATTACGTTTTATGGGTTTATGTTTTATAGCTTGTTGGCTCATGAGATTCTGGTATATAAAGACGATAAAACCATAAAACAAACTATAAATCAGAAATTAATCAACCATAAACTCTTTAACCATAAAGCTATAATCCATAAAGCCATAAACTATTATCCCATAAACCAATCATGCATGACAGAATAAAAAGAATGTTCATTTTATGTATATTAACAATGTGAGATAGTTTTATCTACAGAATCTAGTAGTGCAATAAATTTGGCAAAGGGCAAATATATATTTTTGCTGTTTAATCTATCATGACGCATGTCTTTTCTATATCATTCGTTAGTATTATCGTTACTTCTTCTTTAATTCTATCTATTAACTGAAAGATTTCATAATACTGATCAAAGCAATTTTTGGTTTTAATAATATTACACAATGTATCTTCCTTTTTTACTATGTTGTCAACAATAAATTCTTGGATACGAATGAATCATTTATCTTTTAATTGAGTAAACGAATTATTTGAGTGGCTTTTGGTGCCCAAAAAAGATTCGTATAAGCATGTATTTTTCACCATTTTATGGAATATGTAAGAATTATCTGTTAAATTTAAATCGCTAATAATACAGTTTTCCAAAGGATATCCCTTACCACGATATGTGGTTGAATTAACTTCATAAAAGTTTTTTTATGTTTGACGTAAGTACACCGTCACAGTATATTTTGACAAGATCATTAATATCATCAGAGTATACTCGTTGCTGCATGATCATGACATTATAGTTTATGTGCATAAGTCTTGCTATCTGCTGTGGTACACCCTTAGCACATTTTATGGCTTTCAAGAGCTGTTGGTTAGCAGATTCTAAACAATATGTGGAATGGGCCCATAATGGTCCAAAATTGATTACGCTTCTACAGATCTGTAATAACTGATGTAAATTGTAGGTCATAGCTTCAAGTCCGAAATATTCTTCATATTATGCAACAAATAAATGCAGTATTTTATCTGCTTTGTTTGAATCCCATAAATATAATTCGCTTTTCAAAAGAATATATAAACTTTCTACAAAAAGTAACCAATGCACGAAGAATTTCTTATTTATTACGGAAGAAAATAGTGGAACACTATAGTATAAAATAAAATTTTTCCATTCACGGGCTTTTCAATCGTTACGGTCACTTAAAGATCTTGTTAATCGTGTTATTTGTATTAGCACAGCTACATGTTTCATCATTATGTCCATTGATTGCATTTGCTAATCTGTTATTGAATTCAAATAATACTCTACAGTTCGTGCTGCTACTCCTTCTAAATAACAGTGAAGATAATCTGGTAAAAATCCTGATATAATTTTGAAACTTTTTAAATTAATAAATGGCGAAGGATGTTGTATTCCATCATTGAGAATATTAGGATCATCAATCAAAATTTGTTGTTTTGTTTCATCATCATTTCTGAGTATTTTATTCTTGCGAAGTAAGGAATATCTCATGCTACCTTCTATCTATTCACCCGGATGAAGATACCAGTTGCATCCAAAGTGGCCATTAAATTGTTTGATACCTTGAATAGGTGCTCTTGCAACTGTATCAGCGCAGCATGAGATAATGTATAACTTTATCAAGTGATTTTTTCCTTTTATATCGCAAATGATACCTATTAATGATAATTCCTTTAAGAGATTTACGAACGGATATAAAAATACAGTCATTTCTGGTTTTTTTCTGTGGAACCATAAACCACATGTCACTAAATGATTTATTCTTTCTTGGGCTGACAATTCATTTGACATTAAATACATTGGCCAGATGGAATATTGTCAACATTCATACTTAGGAGCACCATCTGTATTAAATATAGCAGTAACATAGTTGAATCTGTCTTGTTCTGATAAGGAATTGACAAATTCACGATATATGTTTCCATCATAAATATCTTTTATGTGGTCTTGTTCATATTGCCATTGCGTCATAACTTTATTATGATAAATACTATATAAATTTAGTAAATCAGATATTTGCATTGATGGGTCTATAATTATAAAAAAAATTATATTACAAAGATTATTTAGATTTAATGAAGCACCACAGTTCCGACAAACTCCTATATCTTGTACTTCTTCAAATTTACCTATATATGAAGTACAGCCGATTAATACAAACACCACTGTAGACGATATTTGTGCTTTGTTCATAAATATACTAAACAACCTCCATTGGTGATTGGCATTGTAATAATAGCATAGATACAGCGATATCAAACCAATTAAAGAAAAAAGCATATTTACATAAGCACAATTTCATATACAGAATCACATTTGCACAATGTCATGAATTTAATTATAAATACAATATTACTAACAATCACATCCACTTAATTGCATAGAAACAATTACATCCACATAATAGCATATGCGCAATGAAATGCGCACAATCATACAATCACAAATATTTTATAATCTAATTAGAAATATATTATCCAATGATCACAAAAATGATATCACAAATATGTTATTAAATAATCACCATCATTTTATTACATGATCATAAATTTGCTATCACATAATCTTGAACATGTGATCACATAATCATGAACATGTTATCGCATAATCATGAATCTGATATCGCATAATCATGAACCTGTTATCGCATAATCATGAACATGTTATCGCATAATCGTGAACATGTTATCGCACAATCATTAACATGTTATCGCATAATCATGAACATGTTATCCCATAATCATGAACATGTTATTGCATAATCATGAACATGTTATCCCATAATCATGAACATGTTATGGCTTAATCATGAACATGCTATGACATTATCATGAACTTGTTATCCAATAATCATAAACATGTTATCACATAATCATGAACATGTTATCACAAAATTATGAACATGTTATCACAAAATTATGAACATGTTATCACATAATCACAAACGAATGCGCGAATACATACATGATATAGAATCTAAAATAATATTAAATAATGTTTACGTGTGTAAGATTATATATATATATATATATATATATATATATATATATATATATATATGTATACACAACCTTATACACGTAAACATTATTAAATATTATTTTCATAATGATGAAAATAGTAATAAAACTGGAGACAATAATTACACTAATATTAATGATAATGATAATGATTAGGATAAGGAAAATAAATAATAATAGTAATAGTATTAGATAAAGCTAAAGTTAATGATGATATTGATGATAATAATAATAATATAAATAATAATAATGGCTGCGATAAAAATAATAATGATAGTAATAAGAATAATAATCAAAATGATTATATTAATAATAATAATATTAATGAAATATATGACAATAATAACCATGTTAATACTGATGACCATTGATCAACAAAATGAAACTTATTCAAGCAAATACTAGCTACATTAGGTAAATTAAGCTACTTAAGAAATAAAAATAGTACGCAACAATTAGGAAAGGCTTTATTTTTTAGGAGCTCATGGTCTGAGCTAAAAGCAGAAAGTTCTAAGAGCTTTATAAAAACACTTTACTCAGACTTTTAATTTTATTTCTGCACTGATTATGCACTAAACCCTTTCAAAAATATAATCTTGGGTTGGAGACCCTTTTGGAAGGATAATAATACATGTAAGGATATTGATTTAATAATCTATTATTCAGCATGATTTGAATCCTCTTTCAGAAGACATCAAAATAATGATGGATGAAAAAAGTGTGCCTTTATAATCATTAATTTAGTTACAAATTCTTTACAAAAGCAATGAACGCATTACTTTCAATAAACCAATGTTTAATAGGAAATGAATTCTGAACTAATAAACTATAAACCCGTGTACTATAGCTTATATACCTCTAATTCATAAAATGTGAATCCATTAGCCCTAAACTCATGATATCTAAATTTAGAAGCCCTGGACCTAAAAGTCCTTAAGAACGGGCCGAACTATCTGTCTTTGTCTAATAGCGTTTTTCATCATTTATGTAAGCACTATCCGGTATAACAAGAAAAAAATAGCAGCCCCCGCTAGATATTAGTATAATAAGCAAATTTTGTAATAACAACCAAATTTTTTCACTGCGTAGTTTTTGAATAATTAGAGACCTACTAAAAAAAGATAGGTTATATTCTAGATTGCTAGTAGGTCTCTAATTAGTCAAAAACTATGCGGTAAAAAATTTGGTTGTTATTACAAAATTTACTAATTATACTAATATCTAGCGGGGGCTGCTATTTTTTTCTTGTTATACCGGATAGTGTTTACATAAATGATTAGAGCTATAAGCCCTGAACCAATCTTTAATGCTATTTATCGATCTTTAATCTCATAAATCTTTATGCTGAAAATCCATAAGACATAATATTATAGACCCTTAAGTCATAAATGCTCAAGATATAGAGTCTCAACGTGGAAATTGCGTACTGATAAAATCTATAGCCATTAAAATTTGTTCGACTCACTCAAAATCAATGAGTTTAAGACACGAAAATTATAAATCCATCCTTTTAATATCACAAAAGCCTAAGCCTAGAAATCTTAAATCCATAAACCTACAAAAATTAATCCTATAACTTATGAATCTAAAACTTCAACTCCAAACATATATATCTCGTACCTCTTACACTCAAATTACTTGACTGCAGATTCTTTAACACAAATACACCAATCACAAATCATTGGATTCCACGCGTGGTATGCAGCACACAAATAAACTAACCTGCTGAAGATCAAACCTGTAACCCCTCAACCATAACCTCCTTAACCCTAAATCCACCAACTACGGGACCACAAAGCTTAATGCAAAAATATCTTACATCAAAACCACAAACTACACTTGCTTGATATAGCAGACAACTAAACTAACCTGATAACCTCGAACCTGTGAATACCTTAACCCTGGATCTATTAACTATTATAATTTCAACTTTAAATCAATGTACTCGTTATACTCAGTATACAGTCGAAGATGAATAAAAGAGGCTTCTGCGTGTGTATTTCATTTCTGTCGCTACCAGTCAGCGAAACAGGCTTCGCTCGTGTAGCAAATGTTGGGCGACAGAAATGAACAACACATACACGCGCAAAATCAAGAAAAAGCGAATAATTTATTGTTAATTAATATAACATGATTTCGCCTAGGGACATAGAAAAGTATTATTTCTTACATGGAGAGTAAATGAAACACCCGCACGTATCTGCGGAAGTTTCATTTTCTATCCTAGTAAGAAAATCTACTATTTTAGCAAGAAAATAATTGTGCACAGACCGACGCATTGGCCGAGTGGTTCGGCGCGCGCCAGGCGATCTGCAAAGTTAAGCAGCTTTGGTGTGCAGTACTTGAATGGGTGACTGCTCCAAGGATCTGCACGTCCAGACTGGACTTGCTTTGTGTAACGGTCGCTTGGGCATGCTAATCACATGACGATGTGAGCGGGAGGTGTGGCAAATACGGTGTAGGTATCCTGGTTTAAGAATGCCTAATACCGAATCTGCTATATACACCGACTTATTCCGGAGAGGGTTTTCCCAGGTTTTATCCTACTGGGTTTGCCTATGGGTTTTCCCCTCTTCATGGGCATTATCCCGGGCGAATGCGAAATGGGATGGAGTAAAATGGAACGCGCAAAAAACAAAAAATTGAAAATTGGAAGTTGTAAATAAAGGTGTGGGATGATACGTTAAAATCGTAAAGATGAACGTGAAAGTCACCAAATTTTTTTTTAATTGTGCACAGAAAATTAAGTATCAATTAATCAATTTATTTGCTTAATTGTTCATTGGTTATTTAAAACAATATTAAGAGGTTAAAATCATTAGTAACTTACGAAAATGTCTACTCTACCAACATATATTTTTTGTTTTAGGTCATTATTTAAACTGATAAATACTATTTTATTATTTTATTATTACTTTTGAAAAAGTATATTTTGGGCGAGTTTAGTTATTAAAAAGTATAGTATTCTTTAGAACTTTTTTCTAATTATTTCTTTTTTTTTTACTACATACATCATATTTTTTTTAAATTTCAGTTCTTGAAAGTACTTAAATAAATTGAGAAATTATTATTAAGTTTATACCTTTTACTAGATTTATCTATAGTTTTTGCTCAAGAAAGTTTTGAAATCAATCAAGCAATCGTCGAGTACTTCTGTATTCAATTCATTCTTTTAAATAATATAAAATTCATGGAATATTTATAGTTTCGGCTAAAGAAAGTTTTGAAATCAATGAAGCAATCGTCGAGTACTTCTGTATTCAATTCTTACTTTTTAATAATATGAAATCCATAAAATGTTTGATTTATATTCTCTTTGATAGACGAATATTTGGAAAAACTTTGCCAAATAATTTTTGAAAAATAAGGGATTATTGAGATGAAGATAGCGATGATAGTACACATCAAAATGGAAAAAAAATGATACATCGGATCAACTTATTATTTCATTTATGAGTGAATATTACTACTTAAACATTGATGAACTATACTTGATCTTAGTGATATCTTTTTTATTTTATTCCTGATGAAAGATTCACTTAATAAACAATTTCCGAAACGATTAACTTCAAAGTTTCGGAATAATTTTCTATTTAATATGCTACGGTTGAAGACCAAAAATGTGCAATTTTATTTCTAAAAACTTGGCAGAAGAGCCATTAGCTTCTAACAACTTATATTTGAGAATTTTCTGCTATCAACTTCAAAATTATTTATGCCTTTGGCTGATTCCATTCAGATTCATGCAGGCCGTCACTGATCGAATTTTTTTTTCCTTCTAAGTAATGAAAATACCTTCTATTATGTATATAAAGATAAAATTTACCTCATAGAACGCTCAAATTTTTTTTTTTTACTACAGCAGTTTTAGTGTTGCATGTAAAAACGAAAATTTTAAAATTGAAAATGAACCTCTACTTTTGAATGACTATAGCTCCGTCAATTTTTAACCTTTTTGGACGTTCTTTTAAACAAAGTGTGCGAAATTTGGTATAGTTTTAAATGCGATCTCGATTTTTGTAATACAATTTGATCTCGCTGAGTTATTTACGAAAAACCGAAAAAAGCGATTTTTTTCAAACACGATTTTCTCAAAAACTATATTTTTTTTTTTGAAATTTTTATATGATTTTATACATGAAAAATACTAACTTTTAGGGTAGGTGAGCATATGCGATTTTGCCTTATTTTTTTAAACAGATTTTTAAACGTTTTTTTTATATTTTCGATTTTAAAACATTGATACCATGGCCCATCGTACTATTTTTCCAACTTTACGTGTTCTTACAACTATTTTAATGCTTTTATTTATTAATATATCAAAAATATCAACAATAATCTTTAAAATAAACACCGGATCGAATATTTTGATCAATTAGAACAAAAGTTATGACGATTTAAAGTTTAAAAAAAATGCTGAAACTTTAAATAAATATATTTACTTTGAATTTTGAATTTTGAATTTTGAATTTGAATTTCAAATTTTGAAAAGGTGAATTTTTTAAATACTAAAATATATTATTTGGTCATTCCCAATGAACAAATAATATGCGATACAATTAAGAAATGAACACTAATGAATCGAGAACTAATGTGAATAAAAAAATCTGAATTTGAATAAAACCTTTCAATTTACTTCTTGCCACTCATGTCTCGAAGTTTTGGCAGTGTAGATTCGGTTTCGTTTACTTTTTCTACAGTGAATCTTTTGAATACCTTTAATTTCTTTTGCATTTCCTAACTATTCCATTTTTTTTGTCTGTCGAAAAACTTCTAACTCATCCTTGCGGATAACAAGAATGTTAATCGACGGAGTATATTTTGATACGTGAGTGGCGAAATTTTCAGAGTTTCTAATAAAATCTGCATTCTTCTTGGACAGATTATGCGTGGTAGCATAATGCATAACTAAACCACCAATACCATCACAAGCGCCTTTGCCATGAACTGTTGCAGAAAAAAGCCATTTTCTGTTTACTTTTGAGTTTTGAAACTCATAGAATTGATATCTATTTTTAAAATGACTGGCAGCTCCATCAGAAATGGTTATGATTTCATCAAGATCTTGCGCAATATGTTTTTGTTTTAAGTTATCGATAATTAAATTTATAGTCATTAGGGCATGAGACGAATCATGTTTAATATCGTCAGAGACGGTGACATAACTGACTGTCTTATCATTTCCAAAATAGCATACTGACGTAAAAATTGATATTTGGTTTTTACTTTAATGATAGCTTTGAATTTCATTTTGAAGCAGAACTGTCCAATTTTCTGCAAAATCGACATGAATAACTAATTGGAAGTCATTATTTTTCGCTAAAAGTTTAACCTCTTTAATTGCTATACGTTGAATTTCTTTGACCAATTTATGAGCTCTTACAGTGATCGCACGCTCTCTTAACTCTATTAAGAAATTTTCAATTGTGCTAGTTTTATTCAGTAAATTTGATTTTTCTGAATAAAATCTGCAATGTCTTGTTTATTCTCTTTTTTATAATTATTCAAAGCATCTGTGAATATCATATTTATTTAAAGTTTCAGCATTTTTTTTTTTTTTAAATCGTCATAACTTTTGTTCTAATTGATCAAAATATTCGATCCGGTGTTTATTTTAAAGATTATTGTTGATATTTTTTATATATTAATAAATAAAAGCATAAAAATAGTTGTAAGAACACGTAAAGTTGGAAAAATAGTACGATGCGCCATGGTATCAATGTTTTAAAATCGAAAATATAAAAAAAACGTTTAAAAATCTGTTTAAAAAAAATAAGGCAAAATCGCATATTCTCACCTACCCTAAAAGTTAGTATTTTTTATGTATAAAATCATATAAAAATTAAAAAAAAAAAAAATATAGTTTTTGAGAAAATCGTGTTTGAAAAAAATCGCTTTTTTCGGTTTTTCGTAAATAACTCAGCGAGATCAAATTGTATTACAAAAATCGAGATCGCATTTAAAACTATACCAAATTTCGCACACTTTCGTTAACAGAACGTCCAAAAAGATTAAAAATTGACGGAGCTATAGTCATTTAAAAGTAGAGGTTCATTTTCAATTTTTGAATTTTCGTTTTTACATCCAACACTAAAACCGCCCTAGTAAAAAAAAAAAAAAATTTTTGAGCGTTCTATGAGGTAAATTTTATCTTCATATACATAATAGAAGGTATTTTTATTACTTAGAACAAAAAAAAAATTCGATCAGTGACGGCCTGCATGAATTTGAATGGAATCAGCCCTTTTTAAAACTTTCAGGGAAGATACCCATTTTAATTGTAATACTTTTAATAAAATAAAATTATGCATTCTCCATCTCATCACACTATCTTTTTATTTTCAAGTGCTGTTAAATATATTACATTTTACTAAATATCTACAAAATAACTTGCCAGGCCCGTGGTTTAATATTTAATGGTGTACTTGAAAATTGAAAGGTTTATATGGTAAAGATAAGTGAGAGGACACTAAGAATTTTTTTTCGTATTACATCGCATGCATTACAAAAAATAAATTTTGAGGTCAAAATAGAATTGTGTTCATTGTATTAGGATGTATCTTTGTTCTTTATCGTTGAATATTAAATAAAATATTGTCTATCAATATAATACAGAAAATAATCACACGCACCATTATATAAAAATATATTGTACAATATTTCGAGCGGAATGTTAATGTTCTTAATAATATTCTTTGAATATAAAAAACTACTATCCATCGGATGTAAATAATCATTGAAAGGTATATTTATATATATGGAAAATACAAAAATTAGTAGGTCATGTTAACCTATTACATAATAATAAATACGGATTGATTCTTAATGTTTGAGCTTTACTATATACAAGTTGGTATTTATTCTCTTTTATTTAAAAAAGTTAGAACATAGAAAATTGGAAAAGCATATTCTATAAGACTAAATTTTTTTACTTCTTTACATTTACAATATATTGTGACAGATAAAAATTGTACATGTACACATTTGGTTTATAGATTCATATTTTTACTTATTATTCAACACACTTGAATTAGCTAACAATTCAATTATAAAGCAGTACTCACATACATTGAGCATTTCACCAACAAAATATTAAACTACAGGCCTAGCAAGTTATTTTGTAGATATTTAGTAAAATGTAATATATTTTACAGCACTTGAAAATAAAAAGATAGTGTGATGAGATAGAGAATGTATAATTTTATTTTATTAAAAGTATTACAATTAAAATGGGTATCTTCCCTGAAAGTTTTAAAAAGGCATAAATAATTTTGAAGTTGATAGCAGAAAATTCTCAAATATAAGTTGTTAGAAGCTAATGGCTCTTCTGCCAAGTTTTTAGAAATAAAATTGCACATTTTTGGTCTTCAACCGTAGCATATTAAATAGAAAATTATTCCAAAACTTTGAAGTTAATCGTTTCGGAAATTGTTTATTAAGTGAATCTTTCATCAGGAATAAAATAAAATAGATATCACTAAGATCAAGTATAGTTCATCAATGTTTAAGTAGTAATATTCACTCATAAATGAAATAATAAGTTGATCCGATGTATCATTTTTTTTCCATTTCGATGTGTACTATCATCGCTATCTTCATCTCAATAATCCCTTTTTTACAAAAATTATTTGGCAAAGTTTTTTCAAATATTCGTCTATGAAAGAGAATATAAATTAAACATTTTATGGATTTTATATTATTAAGAAGTAAGAATTAAATACAGAAGTACTCAACGATTGCTTCATTGATTTCAAAACTTTCTTTAGCCGAAACTGTAAATATTTCATGAATTTTATATTATTAAAAAGAATGAATAGAATACAGAAGTACTCGACGATTGCTTGATTGATTTCAAAACTTTCTTGAGCAAAAACTATAGATAAATCTAGTAAAAGGTATAAACTTAATAATAATTTCTCAATTTATTTAAATACTTTCAAGAACTGAAATTTAAAGAAAATATGATGTATGTAGTAAAAAAAAAAGAAATATTTAGAAAAAAAGTTCTAAAGAATACTTTACTGTTGTGCACTGTCCGGCAGGCTTGACTCAATTCAAAATAGTATTGAGGCTTTTCAGAGCCACGTTATGAATACTGACAACGGCCTGCGGGACATTGTGTCCAAAATGGAAGTACAAAGTGAAATTATTAAAAAATTAGTAAA
This sequence comes from Anastatus disparis, assembly GCA_017163975.1. Classification (NCBI taxonomy): domain Eukaryota; kingdom Metazoa; phylum Arthropoda; class Insecta; order Hymenoptera; family Eupelmidae; genus Anastatus; species Anastatus disparis. The sequence continues at coordinate 163,111 of JAFFSR010000141.1, forward strand.
TGAGCAGATGCAGTTGTTAGAGGAGAATCGAAAACTTAAAGGAACTATACTAAAATTAGAAAGAGATTTCCTGTCCACTCTAAACAACAAAATTGAAACTATAATTACAACTATTAATAATAAACTCAATAATGTGCAAACATTTCTTAATAATGAATTTAGTGAAGTGGACAGGGGCATCTTGGACCTTACGTCCGGGGTGGCTGGCGTGGCGCAGGCCGTTACCGATCTCGCGACTGAGCAAACAACTCACACATCTAGATTTATTGACATAACAGAAACACAAACACCACATGCACACACAGTAATTAATGATGAGGCACCCCGTCAGATTGAGACGGAGTGTGGTTCCGGGGATGGTATGTTGGTGATCTCTGGCGGGCTGGATTGCTCAGCAGTCAATGTTGGGCTGGAGGATTATGCGTGTGCCGTTCTTGGTGCTATACTCCCAACAATCAAACGTGCGAATATAATTTCAGTTAGGGAAATCACTAAAAATGATGATAGGAACGGGGTGTCTGCAGAACGTGGGATCGAAGGCGGTCCGAGGGGTGCGTTCTCATTGCTGGTGAGACTCTCCGAGGAGGACCTGGCGCAGAAGGTATTTGAGGCTAAACGACAATTTACGGGTTTTTCATCTGCAGATCTTGATCCCTCCTTCCTCAGTGGATTGTCCACTTTTAAACATCATAATTTGATATTCATAAACGAATTTATGCCTAAAGATAAATATGTAAATTTTAAAAAATTAAAAAAGTATGCCAAGGAAAAAGGCTTTAAATTTGTTTGGCATAGACGTGGCAAATTTCTGGTGAGGAGGGAGAGAGGGGAGAGGGCATATAGTTTGAGCAACGAAAATGACTTAGATAAATTGATTAATAATAAAGAATCTACTGATGTAAATTTAAATGTAAATGAAAAAAACTCAGAAACTCCTTCGATTAACATATGTAGCAAAGTTTTCGAGCAACAAAATGTAGAGACAAACCTAGTTTTAGTTAAAGACGGAGTAATATCGAATGTGGCCTCTCCCCAATGACTGTGCCGGGCCTCCCTTGAGGGTCGTACAGGGAGGAGGGGTGAGCTGCGAGCGTGCTTTCTGAATGTGACTTCGTTGAGAGCTCACATTGGACAGGTGCGTGAGTTCCTAAGTGGTAGTCCTTCTTACGACATATTTGGGGTTGCTGAGACCTGGCTGGGTCCGTCTGTTTCAGATGACGTCATTCGGGTCAAGGGGTATAAAGTATTCAGACAGGACAGAAACCTGCGCGGTGGAGGAGTAGCCTTGTATATTAAAAACAATCTAAAATGCACTATTTTGGCTACTTCGGATACTCAAACTATTCATAGTGAGGGTAAACCGGAGGTGCCTGAATATATTTTCTGTTCTGTGCAAATGGGCAACTCTGAACCCGTGTTGGTTTCTGTTATTTATCGGCCTCCTGCTATTTCGTTTATTAAAAATACAAACTTTTTAGATGTTTTGAGAAATTATGCCTCTGAATACTCTCATAAAATTATAATGGGAGACCTGAATGCCGATCTCCTGCGTGAGAGCAGTGATGCTAAACTTCTTAACAAGTTATCGGCTGAGCTTTCGTTGCAGCTGGTCCAGCACGGTGCCACGCATCACACTCCGACGTCTCACACTTGGATTGACCTGATTTTTGTTGACGATAATGACACAGTACTTGACGCACGAAACTTACCGGCGAATTTTCACAGTCGGCATAACTTAATTGATGTATGTATTTCCTGTAGTCATGTCATAACAGATAAAAAAGCAATTGAGTATAGAAACTATAAAGATATTTGTCCGACGTTATTAGTACAGAGTCTGGCCGGCTGTGATTGGACGCCATTTACAGTTGGTACAGTTGACCCGGAATCTGCACTTGACTGCCTCTGTGACAATCTTACGGCAGCAATACATAATCTGGCGCCGCTAAAAACACTTAAAATTGGTAAAGATAAGTTTCCGTGGATAGACAAAGGATTGTCGCAGATGCGGTGCAAGAGAGATGCCACGTATCGAAGATACAAACGGACGAAGGATGAGAGATATCTCTCTGAATTTCTGCAACTACGTAAAACGATTGACGAGCAGACTGAACAAGCTAGGACTACTTACTATCATAACAGACTGTTCGAAGCTCTTGCCAAAGGTAATGTCTGGAAGGAGTTAAAAGACCTGGGACTCTTGTCCGGACCTCAAGGGGACTTGAATGGATTTACTCCGGATGAGCTTGGTGCGCACTTTGCGGGGGTGTCAGTCTCGCCGCACGATGACAATGAGGAATGTAAGAGAATTCTTTCCCAGTGTAGTGAAAGTGGCTTTGCCTTCAAACCAATTAATGTTACTGATGTGGTCCTTGCAATTTCGCATTTTTCATCACAGGCTTGTGGCGAGGATGGCATTCCGCAGAGCGTGATACTCAAGGCTTTACTGTTTATCGGAGAACATCTTGTGACTCTGTTCAATTCCTCTTTTGCACGGGGGGTCTTCCCTTGCCTTTGGAAGCGTGCACGCATTGTGCCATTAAAAAAGTGTCCTGCACCAACAATGCCTAAAGATTTTAGGCCCATAGCAATCTTATGTTTTCTTTCAAAGGTCCTGGAGAAGATTGCTCATGACCAATCGCAAGAGTATATTACGACACATCGGATACTTGACTCTATGCAGACTGGTTTTAGAAAGCATCACTCAACGCAGACTGCCATACTTAAACTTACTGACGACATAAGATCAGGTCTAGATAAGAAACTTGTCACGCTACTACTTCTGTTTGACTTTAGTAAGGCATTCGACACGATCTCTCACTCCAAATTACTTGCAAGGCTGAGATCGATGGGGGTTTCCAGGGCTGCACTCAAGTGGATTAGCTCCTATTTATCAGGTAGGAAACAAATGGTTTTCACGCATTTAAAAGAGGAATCGAATTGGCTAACAACCAATTTAGGAGTTCCGCAGGGTTCAGTGCTGGGGCCTCTGTTGTTTTGCCTTTACATTAATAACATACGTGACACTCTTGACCCCGGTTGTGTCGAGCACCTATTATATGCAGATGACCTGCAAATTTATACGCAGGTCTCTTATGAGGATGTGCATGAAGGTATTCGCATTCTACAGAGGGCGGCCAAGGCGGTGTCGGAGTGGGCTGTTGATGCTTCTCTCACACTAAATGCAAACAAAACTAAAGCGATCGTTTTTGGCAATGGTTGATTTATTAATGACTTTTATGCTGGTGAGCCAAGGACGATTGAGCTTGAGGATGGTGTCGGCATATCTTTCTCTGATACCGTTACGAGCCTTGGTGTTGTGCTTGACTCTAAGCTATCATGGGAGCCACATGTTAATATGCTGACTAAGAAGTTTAATAGAACTATGTATGGCTTACGGTTTTTTCGTCGGTATACCACTGAGGCTCTGCGCAAACAACTCGCAACCGCCCTGCTGTTTCCACATCTCGATTACTGCTCAGTAGTTCTGCTCGATGCCTCACAGGGGTTGAAAAGACGATTACAAAGACTACAAAATTCATGTGTGAGATATGTATTAGGCGTGAGAATGGGCGATCATATCTCTCCTCATAGAGCTGCGCTGGGTTGGCTGCGTACTGATGCGAGGAGACAGTATTTTATGGCTGTACTTATGTACAAAATCGTGCGCATGAATACTCCCGAGTATCTAGTGGGTCTCTTCACTAGATATGTACCTAGGGTAGCCACTAGGGGAGAGATTGGGGATTTCGCGGTGCCCTACATGCGTACTGAGACTGGAAGGAATTCCTTTCAGGTTCAGGGTGCGCATTTTTGGAACTCCCTGCCTGCTGATATAAAGAATCTTCCATCACTCAGCAGGTTTAAGTCGGCTCTGAGGGGGTACTTGCTCGACCTTCAGTAAACTAAGTTTTATTTTTATTTATATGTTAATTTATTATAATGTGACTTCCCTTATATAGGCTTAAGGTGTGATTGTATTTATTGGCTGAATGGTTAGTGAGTGAATGCTCTACTTGTTTTTATTATTTTGACTGCGTTTTTGTGCTACTGCATACGCTTTATTATTTTATTGCATTATTTTTCATTTTTCATTTTGTATTTTAAATTAAAAATTTTATATACTATGACTGATAGATATTGTATGACTGACTTTTAATTTATAGGATTGCGTGTATTTTACAATATTTTTTTTTATATCTGTGATATCACTTCTTTTGTTGTGACTTACTTATTCAGTATTATTATGTTTAGTAACTGACTGTGATATCAATTGCAATATATTGTATTTATACATTGTTTTATGTGCAATATTTTATATTTATACATTGTTTTATGTGCAATATTTTTACATTTATTCATTGTTTATGTGCAATACTTAATATTATATTTATGAATTGTATTACACGCCCTTTGTATAATAATATGATATACAATAAATAGTATCTATCTATCTATCTATCTACTGTTTAATAACTAAACTCGCCTAAAAAATACTTTTTTATAAAAAATTTTTAACAAAAAAAAACCGACTTCAAAAAATGCACTGAAAAGTAACAAATAATTTATTATCTTTAGAAATCATACAAATAATTGGTAAAATACAATTTTAGAAGTCGGCGTCTAATTCCTCTATGAATGTAAACGTTATTTTTCAACAATAAATGTAAACGTTATTTTTGAACAATGAATGTGAACGTTATTTTTGAAAAAATGGACTAAGTCGTTCTGCTTACGCACCACAGATTTAGAACTAGACGCCGACTTCTAAAATTGTATTTTACCAATTATTTGTATGATTTCTAAAGATAATAAATTATTTGTTACTTTTCAGTGCATTTTTTGAAGTCGGTTTTTTTTTTGTTAAAAATTTTTTATTTGTCATTTTTTAGTGCAATGTTTTTAAAATCTTATTTTTTGTAAAAAATTTTGTTTTCATTAGAAACTTTTAAAGTCAGTTTTTATTTATTAAAAATTTTTTTAATTGTTTGTTTTTGTTAAAAAATTTTTATTTTCTATCTTCTAGTGAATCCCCTTACTAAAAACGCAAATATAGGTAGACCCACTAATTACATTAAACTTTCATTATTAATTCATAATGCATGCATTAGTACACCACCAAGCAATATATAGCAGGAAAGAAAGAAGGCTCAACAGCACAGTGTCGTTATGTGTGCATGTATGCAGAGAGAGAGAGAGAGAGAGAGAGAGAGAGAGAGAGAGAGAGAGAGAGAGAGAGAGAGAGAGAGAGAGAGAGAGAGAGAGAGAGAGAGAGAGAGAGAGAGAGAGAGAGAGAGAGAGAGAGAGAGAGAGAGAGAGAGAGAGAGAGAGGAGAGAGAGAGAGAGAGAGGAGAGAGAGGAGAGAGAGAGAGAGAGAGGGAGAGAGAGGGAGAGGGGAGGGAGAGAGAGGGAAAGGGAGGGGGAGAGAGGGAGAGAGAGGGAGAGAGAGGGAGAGGGAGAGAGAGAGAAAGAGAGAAAGAGAGAGAGAGAGAGAGTAGGCGAAGTATAAGGGAGGTAAATGAGAAAACAAAACACCCGGTTTTTTTCTTAATTTGATAATTGGGTCATACAAACCGAATATTGGCCCAATGAGGTAACAGACATGGAAAAAAAAAAAAAAAAAAAAATTCAGTCGAATTGAGAACCTTTTCCTTTTTGAAGTCGGTTAAAGAATAATAATAACATAATAAAATAGTATTTATCAGTTTAAATAATTACTTAAAACGAAAAATAACAGACATAATATTCAAAAGCTTTGAAGAAATTTCATTACATTCGAAAATTAAAAGATAGTGTAATGATATTTTTATGAATTTAATATTATTTAAAAAAGAATGAATTGAATACAGAAGTATTCGACGATTGCTTGATTGATTTCAAAACTTTCTTAATAAATATTAATATACATGGGAAAAATTGTCATAAAACGTCCTATAGATAAATATATATATATACCTGTGTGTGTATGTGGGTGTGCGCGAATGTGAATTGACATAAAATATCCCATGTATATGTATATACATATATTCATAAGTCCATGTGGGTGCGTGCATGCGCCTTGACAGGAACAGTCCCATATATATATATATATATATATATATATATATATATATATATATATATATAAAGAAAAATATATGGATGAATTACCTAAGGAAAATATATATAAACTCAAGTACGTGTGTCATGCATGTTAATTTACATAAAACGTCCCGTATACATAAACCTGTGTGTGTGCACGCACGTGTGATTCAAAATTAAATATACGTTGTATATGTGTACACAGATATACACACACGTATATATATATTCATAAGCCCATGTGTGTGCGTGCATGCGAATTGACAAAACGGTCCCATATATATAAATACAAATCTCAAGTACATGTTTAGATGTGTTTGCGCGTTCGAGTTGACAAGAAAGGTCAAATATATGAAAACTGGTGCGTGCGTGTTGACATGAAATGTCCCATACATATAAACCTGTATCGGCGTGGGTTATAATTAACGGGAAAAATCCTATGTATATTAACGTGTGTGTGCATGCATGCGCAACGACATGGACTGTCCCATATATATATATATATATATAAACCTGTGTGTGCGTGCGTGCCCATTGAAGAATAAAATATATATATATATATATATATATATATATATATATATATATATATATATATATATATATAAACCTGTATGTGCGTGCGTTCCAGTTGAAGTGAAAAATCTCATGTTTATTAAAGTATGTGTGCATGCGTGCGAATTGACATGAAATGTCCCATATATATATAAACCTGTGTGTGTGCGTTCGAATTGACATAAAAAATTAACGTGCGTGTGCATGCATGCGAATCGACATGAAATATATCACTCATATAGAAAAGCCTGTGATTATGAGTACGTACAAGTTGACATGAAATGTCCCATATATATATATATATATATATATATATATATATATATATATATATATACTAGGGGGGGGGGTACTTCCCTGCTCTCCCTGCTCGCCAGCCCCCCAATTTGTGATGTACTTATTCTTGTGTATACATACGTATAAATGCCTCATCTCTGAGGCGTACCCTGAGGCGTTGTAAGAGGAGGGGATGAGGAAGCACTGAGGCGTCGGTAACTATTTTTACGTTATTTTTGAAAATTTTGAAAAATATCACTCTCACAAACTTGAGGCGTTTCGAGGAATTCCTAAGGCTTACCTGAGGCGTCTCTGAGGAGTCTTTGAGGAGACCTATGAGGTAATATGAGGCGACAAACATTGAGGCGATGTCAGAGGCGGGTTGAGGAGGGGGGAGACTAGGGGAGGAGGGGGGAGGCATCTTACAGAGGCTGAAAAAAAACCTATATTTACGTTAAAAAAATTAAAAAATGTGAGGCTGGGGGAGGAGGGGGGAGGACGCAAGAATGCTATTTTTTGAGGCTTATGTCTATGTAATATAGGAAGATATATATATACTAGGGGGGGTACCCCCTGCTCGTCCTGCTTGCCAGCCCCCCAATTTGTGATGTACTTATTCTTGTGTATACATACGTATAAATGCCTCATCTCTGAGGCGTACCCTGAGGCGTTGTAAGAGGAGGGGATGAGGAAACATTGAGGCGTCTCTAAGGCGATGTATAAGGCGGGACAAGAGGCATACAAAAAAAATGCCTCATCTCTGAGGCGTACCCTGAGGCGTTGTAAGAGGAGGGGATGAGGAAGCACTGAGGCGTCGGTAGCTATTTTTACGTTATTTTTGAAAATTTTAAAAAATATCACTCTCACAACCTTGAGGCGTTTCGAGGAATTCCTAAGGCTTACCTGAGGCGTCTCTGAGGAGTCTTTGAGGAGACCTATGAGGTAATATGAGGCGACAAACATTGAGGCGATGTCAGAGGCGGGTTGAGGAGGGGGGAGACTAGGGGAGGAGGGGGGAGGCATCTTACAGAGGCTGAAAAAAAACCTATATTCACGTTAAAAAAATTAAAAAATGTGAGGCTGGGGGAGGAGGGGGGAGGCTGGGGGAGGAGGACAGAGGACGCAAGAATGCTATTTTTTGAGGTTTACGTCTATATAATATAGGAAGATATATATATATATATATATATATATATATATATATATATATTATGAGCTCAATAGACCGAACACAAGCCCTTCAAGCTTAATATATCTATCAAAATAAAGTGAATCAACCGAGTATGCTGAACACAAGCAATATTAGGTAATTCATATTTATGACACTTTAAGAGAATCAATCTAACATGCCGAACACAAGCAATATTAAATCAATCAAATTTGCCAATTATCTTTATATATTTTTATATTTATAATTATACATATGTACTATTATTCCCATACATAATATACTGAACACAAGTACTATTATGTATGTGGAAGCAGCAACTATGATCGATCAATATTATTTTTAAAACCATGGATATATTTATTAAAAAATATTTTTATATACGTACGTTAAAGCTTAATAAAATAAAATTTTTAAATTTGTAATAATCATTATTCATTACCTTATTTGTATTCAATTAGTCATAATTTTGAATACAATACTGCCTTCAACAACTGTCATATACATCTCCTCATGAAGATGTTTTGTGAAGTTGCAATAAACTTCTTTCCTCTGTATAATGATAATTTTAATTAATTAAATATTCTTAAATATATTTTTGAGAGTCGTTCTTTTCTGTCTTTTTTTTTTTAAATCGGTCTTTTGCATACATTTACGTAAACTTTATTTTTGTCCGCTTTGATTTAGTTCGTTTCGCTTCGCTAATTATGTCTCTTTCTTAATCTGTCATTTTTATCGCGACGACGCGCACACTCCTATACATATACGATCACACTTATATACTGTCTCTTTTCTTTATGCTATAACCATGTTATACGTACATATGTATATGTATATACATGTGAGCTTATTCTCGCCTTTTAGCAATCACCGTCCTTCTGTCTTTTTCTAATTGCGCGTACACGTCTTCACGGTCTTTTTATTGTACACGGCGTCGACGTCTTTTCATCAACTCGACTTGGGCCTATGGCCGCCATGTTTGTGTGCATTATTCTCTTTTAGTTTGCGGAAGTCAGGCTAACGCCTTTCTTCCTTTAAGCAATCGTACTTAGTATTTCAACAAAAAAACGCATCCGTTTTTACATTTATTTTTAATTATAGCAAAATTAAACCAAATCCAAGCGGCACTTCTTGCAAATATTAATTTTTAACCGGTTTTCATTTATTTCCATCTATACCGTTATAAATCTGTTCAAACTCCGCGCGTGCATCGACTATACATACATATACACACACACACACACATATATATATATATATATATATATATATATATATATATATATATATTAGACAGGTCGTTATTTCCCGAAACTTACTGAGCATCGCTCCCAACCCTTAAATCGATGTGTTCATACTAAAAATTAAAAAAGCAGCTGGAATACCTTGTTGGAATAGAGATTTAACCTTGCCGAATCGCAAAAAACCGTATTTTTATTGTTTTTTCTTATTTTTCTTTTTTCCACATACAGCTATGACTGAAAAAATTTTTTTGAGACCCTCTCTTACACTTTTCTATTGCCGTAAGTTGAAATAATATCTTATAAGATAATTTTAGAGCCAAGAAAAATTTTTTTCCGAATTGTTGCTCTTGAAATATTAAAAAATTTTACTCAATTGGGTTTATTCTCGTGTATTTTGAGGTTAAAAGTATTTTATAATTTTTTTTTATTCAAACTACCAACATAACTTTAAATAGGCTTAAAGATCTTCAATTTACTTTTTTACGAAAGTTTCTAGGTGCTTCTGATACTGAGATATGGCCATTTGAATTTGATAGGAGATTTGTAGAATAAAATCTGTAAACATCGTGAGCATGCAATTGACTATATCAACTCCCTCTGATCACAAATTCAGTTTCAAAGCACATAGGAACGGTCTAAGTGAAGCAAAATAAAGGTCTTTATTTCAGCAAAAAAGTGGCGCACAGGTGTCTTTTGCACAGTCAGAGTTATGAAATTAGTAAGTACTCATATAGAAATAATTTTCGTAAATATCTGTAAATAATTAATAAAAAGTATTGAGACTGAAACATTAATAAAAGTTATTTACACTTATTTATTATTATTTATAGTTATTTAGTTATTTACGATTACTAACTGATTTTGAAAGTCATTTACTATTATTTACAAACACTTACAGTTACTTACTCTTAATAACTATTATTCACTATTATTTACGATTTTCAAAATTTTTAGGTAAGTAAATAGTTTATTGTTGTTTATAATAATTTACGATGATTTACAATCATTTATAGTTATTTACTTTCGTTGTCTTAAATAATTTTTCGAAACGCATGTACACTTACCGTTAGATGATTTTTTCTGAAGGTGTTCAGTCGACGGTAACATATTCTATGATAATTCTTTTTCTGCAATTTCAAAATAACGTAATCTTACTGGATGATTCCGTTAGTTCGCTCATTTTTATAGGTTAATTTTCAAATTTTGAAAAAAGAATTATCATAGAATATGTTACCGTCGACTGTACCTAAAATGACAACGTCGCATATTTAGTCTATGGCGTAAGCGAACTATGAATTATTCATCGAGTTTCAAATCATCAATCTTTTTAAAATAATCAACTACATTAATTTCAATACAATTTAAATTTATAATTGTAATACATAAACTATGTTTTAATACAACTTTTTATTTATTAGATATATAAATATGCATATATCTGAAAGAAAAATGATCTACAAATTTCATGCTTTAATAAACTTCTAATTTTTCTATTATGAATTATTATACTAATTTTAATAAAGTAAGTATGACATAATGAGTGCCTCCTAAATATAATAGTTGACAGAACCATTGCTTTCAACATTTACATAATTTTATTCAATTATTTTTAATAAAATTTTACATAAATTAATGATTCATAAAATTATTGTTATAATTAATCAATTATGAATCAGAGTTATGTATACAAGCTCCATTAAGAGGAGGTCACGTATCTCTGTCCTTTTCTAATCAAAGAAATGATTTTTTTACAAAAACTAATAACTTTATCAAAAAATGAAGAGAAAGCCGCATCTTGCATAAAAAAAGAAATATTTTCTTTGATAAGAAAAAATTAATTTTATTGCTTCGTTTTCAAGAAAACCTTGAAAAACCAAATTGTTCACCCTAACCTCTATGATTTAAGTTTTTCAAGGTTTTCTTGAAAACGAAGCAATTAAATTAATTCTTTCTTATCAAAGAAAATATTGCTTTTTTTATTGCGAGATGCGGCTTTCTCTTCATTTTTTGATAAAGTTATTAGTTTCTGTAAAAAACTCAATTTTTTTATTAGAAAAGGACAGAGATACGTGACCTCCTCTTAAAGCAGCATCAAACCCCAGATCAACTTCAGTATCTGCAACTTATCGAGGTGTTGATAAATTGTGAAACAAGGAAACTGTAACTTCTTCGCTTGCAAACAGTTGAAGCAAGACATGCATCTCATTTATTTCTATTGGGAAATATGACACCATATATATAGCTAACCAAGATGGCGTTTAGTAATCGGAAAATAACATAGAGCCTTATGTAGCCTCGAAGCATTTTTACTATTTTAAATAGTATTTCACATCTTTGCTGTACAAAGTTGATGAAAATAAATAAGTATATGAATAACTAATAAATTTAATGAAAGTTTATAATTATACAAGTTGTATTGAAATTATTATGTACTATGAAATCAAAATTGTGGTTGAGTACGATCAGCTGTCGATGTTATGTTTACACAGACCGCTCACACGAACATAGATTCTCTTTCAATGTGTTACGGTTTCTCACGCGACGATGCTATCTTAACCTCACTTTTTTCATATTTTTCACTTCCCCATCACAAAATATAACGTGCGAAGCTTCTAAAATATTTTCATCTTCAGAAATTTTCTTTTCTTATTTATTTTTATCAACTTTGTACAGCAAATATGTTAATTACTATTTAAAATAGTAAAAATGCTTTGAGTCTACATAAGGCTCTATGTTATTTCCCGATCACTAAACGCCATATTGGTTAGCTATATAGATATTGTCATATTTCCCAATACGAATAGTTATTAATTAACTACTCAGTAAATAAATGGACTCATTCCAGTATGCTTTAATTTCTTGACAAGTGTTTATTGTTATTCCAGTATTCCAATATTCACATCTCCTCGATATAACCAATACAGCATCCATGGTTCTGTTAATGCCAAATAAAGGAATTCTACTTTATTTTACTCTAGGTAGCTTGCACCTGCTATCTAATCTTAGCGGCTTCAACATTATATACACTGAGAGAAATCCTATAATAAATATAACTATAGATTGTATTAAAAATTGCTATATTATATAATACGAGTGGGACATTTCTGCATTATAATAAAAATTACTATATTACATAGTAAAATTTGTGAAAACAGTGACGTAGAAAAAAATTTTTTTTTTTTTTTTTTATTACCCGAAATTTCTTATTTTTATTTTTTTTAATTTATTTATTTAATTTTTTAAATTTATTTATTTTATTAATTTTATTTTTTCAAAATAAATTACCTTTGAAAAAAACGGACCTGAAGTGGAGTCGAACCTGGGTCTCTCGAGAACGGGAAGCGTGAACGTTACCGACTGCGCCATCATGACATGTTACGTATAAAATTTCGAATCGTCTACATATGTTACAGAACTATACTTTCAATTTGGTGGAAAATTTTGAGGTTAGAAATAAATTTACAGATCATCGACTCGACATTATTATTTGAAATAGTAAAATTTATTATATTCATAATAAAATTTATTATATTTATAATAAAATTTATTATTTTTATAACATTTATTCCAACATAAGATATCAAATATTTTTACTTTGTCATAACAAATTTTACTATAGCATAATTTTTACTATGTAATATAACAATTTTTCTAATAAGATATAGTTTCATTTCTTAAACGATGTTGCCAACCTTATCAAATTTTATAGTAATATTTGTTATAAATGTAATAAAAATCGTTATAATGCAGAAATGTCCCAGCTCTCATATAAAATATAGTAATTTTTATTACTATCTATAACTAAATTTATTATTTATTTTTCTCAGTGTATGATTCCAAAACATAATTTATTTTTGAATATTAATTTTTTAATTATTACAAATATTATACTTTTAGACATGACTTAATTATAAATAATATTAAGAATAAAAAAAAAACTTTTTAATGTACTACGTTTTTATAATGAACCAAAAAGTATAAAATAATGTGTAATAAAATGAAAAATGAATAATGATTTGAAATAAAAAAAACGTGGGGCGCATGTTTATTATCATGTATTGTATGCGCCCCACGTTTTTTTTATTTCAAATCATTCATCAAAAAACGTGGGGCGCATGTTTATTATCATGTATTGTATGCGCCCCACGTTTTTTTTATTTCAAATCATTATTCATTTTTCATTTTATTACACATTATTTTATACTTTTTGGTACATTATAAAAACGTAGTACATTAAAAAGTTTTTTTTTTATTTTTAATATTATTTTATACTTTTTAGTTCAATTAAAAAACGTGGTAGATTGAAAATTTTTTTTTTATTTAAATATTATCTTATACATTTTGGTATTATTATTATTATTATTATTAATATTATTTATCGTGTTGTCCAACAGTGCATATTATATAGCATATATATTGTTGTCAAGGGACTAAAACGTGTTTCATCTATTTTTTTAGAGAACACGTAATCGCATGCTGAGTTTCCCGCCATTTTGACGATAATGACGCTATTAGAAATTCAACCAAAATTTATTGTTTTATGCATTGATAGACCATAAAATGAATAAAATACAGTCTCAAATTTTATATGTACAATACAAAATGCTGTAATTTATGTCTAATTGCAATATGAGAAGTTAAAGAATTTTAAAAATTTTCGAAGATGGTTAGACACTAATGTTAAAAGTATATCTATATATAAAATCTTCAAAATTTCAATTTTTCCAATATCTCCGTATATAATTGTATTAATATATTTTTCGGTGGGAATATATATTTAATTATATTATCCAACAATGCATGCAAAAATATAATATTGAATATATTAATATATTAATATATTTGATATATTAATATATTAATATATTAATATATTTGATATATTAATATATTAATATATTACTATATTAATATATTACTATATTTGATATATTAATATATTAATATATTAATATATTAATATATTAATATATTAATATATTAATATATCAAAAGAAGATTTTTTAAATTTTCGAAGATGTTTAGACACTAATGTTAAAAGTGTATCTATATATAAAATCTTCAAATCTTCAGTTTTGCCAACATCTCCGTATATGATTGAATATATTAATATATTGTTCGGTAGATATATATATATTTTTTATAATATTGCATTGTCATCCAGTTCCGAGCTATATTTAAAATTTCAAGTCTCTAGCTCATCAGGAAGTTAGTTTACAATCGGTTGCAAAATTCGTACCGAACAGACAGACAGACAGACAGACAGACAGACAGACAGACACCAAAGCGAGTTAATAAAAACGTAGTAATAGTAACGTAGTAATAGTAACGTAGTAAAAAGACATGATCCACAAGTCTTATGCTTTATAACACTTGAGAATGTTTGATTAAATTTGTCATATTTTTGAATAATAATTATATTAGATTACATACAATTAACATGAGATAATGTGTGTTTTCTATGAATACTTGTTTACGTAATCAAAGCTTTTTATGATTCCATAATTTTATTAACCCATCATCTCCAATCAAATTTGAAATTAATTTCTTACTTATTGAATCTTTATTTTTATTTATTTATTGTGAATCCATAAAAGCTATTGGTACGAAATTCCATACTTACAATTATAAATTAGTCGAGGAATTGATGAACTGTGAAACAAGGAAACTGCAGCTTCTTCGCTTACAAACAGTTGAAGCAAGACATGCACTTCATTTCTTTCTACAGGAATGCTTATTAATTAACTACTGAGTAAATGAATGGACTCGTTCCAGTATGCTTTTGTTTAAATATCCTATCTTGCATCCGGAAGGATATACATTTTTACTGGATACAAATTTTACTGAACAAAGAAAAAATTTAAACTTTAAATTTCTTTACGAGTGTTTGTTATTTAAAAATTTAACATTTCTTTAATACAACCAATACTGTAAACTTAAAATGTATTGAAAAATATTTTTTCAACATTATATATTTTAGGCACTTCATTTATATTTGATATAACTATAAATACTTTGAAAACTTTTAGTGCTTGTATAGTGGAGATATTTTTTTTTAAATAGAGGAAGTAACTACAAGGAAGTTAGACACTTGCCAGTGATATTGAACAGTTCGATGTAGTGCAATTATAAAGTTAAAAAACTCATATCATTTTACATCGGGCACTAACAAAATGAATTAGATCAATGAAAACGTAAGTCAAGGTAAGTAATGAGCACTTGACAATAATTAGTATGATACATTTAAGCAGTCACAAGTTTAGTACGTTGGAATGTTAGGGATGCCCCACAAGGCATACAATCTAACACCTGTGTAACTTTTACTTCGATACTCATCGATAAGTCAGAGTGCATTGTTATTCGAAACGCTAATAAACGTTATACAAGTAAATTTTATTATTACAAACTTTTAATCATTAACTTATTCTGAGATTTTATAAATACACTCAAATTGTTTGATTCTCAGTACTTTTTATTTTTATGTTCATTCAATGAAATAGGTTATTTTTTTTTTGATTAAAAATTTGTTTTTTTATATCTAAAATAATCATAAATTTTTTATTAAATACGATTACATTGAGATGATTTATTTGTTGCAGAAAAACTTGTTATTTTTGAGTACTTATTAAAAATTGCACAGCTTCGTTTTAAGAGGCGGTCGGAACCAAATCGGTGACTTGCGGTATATATCAAATCAGCATTTTTCGCTTTACGATAATATTTTGTATATTTTTATGGCTTAAACTATTTCAAATTATTCTTTATATACATGACTAGAGGAAATGGCTATATTTTTACCATATGAATAAGTGAATTAATTATTATAAGCATTTATTACAAATATCAAACTGACTTGACATATACCGCATGCAAAAAACTGTCGTGTCCATTGTTAGATGGCATTTTTCGCTTTATAACAATATTTTGTATATTTTTGTGGCTTTAACTATTTTAAATTATTCTTTGTATACATGACTAGAGAAAATGACTATATTTTTACCATATTAATAAATGAATAAATTATTATAAGCATTTATTACAAGCACCGAACTAAGTCACCGGTTTGGTTCCGACCGCCTCTTAACAATGCAAAACCAAAAATGTTAATACTGGCTCTATGCAGGTACATCCACCAATCAGTACTTGTTCCATCAATGGAAAAATAATATTAAAATGGTTCTAGAAAGATTAGGATCAACTTTTGCTAAGGGAGCGACTTACCAAAACCCAAATTAAGTTTTAAAAATGATCTTTAGTCAATCATTATCAAATATTGTCATTAATTATTAAATTTTGAATAATAAATTTTTTATCATTTAGAAAAGAAATGAACAACTTTGCAAGCGCATCACATTATGCAGCTTCCAATAGACCCATCGGTGGTAAAATGGGTCCTGTGGTCCACTGTTCAAAAACAAACGGAATTTTCTATATATGTACTATAGCTAAATTATCTTAATTACTCAATAAATTATATCTGCTTTACACTGCGCTATAAACATTTCGTATAATAAGAAAAAACTATATTGGATTATCGTGATTTCACACGTAAATTTTAAAATATTTCAAAACAATGGTTTTTTCATATTAATAAACATCAATTTATACTGCATTTTTAAAAATCTAATTTGCGTACTGTACGACGCTAATGCTACCGCATAATTCACTTAACGTAAAGGTTTGTAATAAATTTTTGGAAATTGTTTCTACTTCAGCATACAATGTAACGAGCACGTAATGAGTAATAACATTTCATTTTTTTCAATAATAGCTTATTGCTTAATAAATTGAAAAGCAATGGATGATAGTTTGAATAAAAAGAAATGTTATCCTCATCATGAGATTAATTTTTCCAGTATTATTCATTAAGAAAAATTAATTTCGTAAAGAAAGAGCAAAAATGATAATAGTTCATGATTAAATTTTGTTTTATTTTAAAAAGTTTTTCTCTTATAATATAGTAATTTCATTATTTTTAATTTTTCATATCAACTTATTTCAAACTACTTATTCCATTAAATTGTGTAGTATGAATTTATTTTATCCTTCTATTAACGTAATAAAAATTAATAAATTTATCAGAAATCATAAATTTTATTTTTTAATGACCTTTTAGTTAGTGTGGTTCTTTACAACATGAGATTAAATTTAAATATTTACAGATGAAATTAATTTATCTTTAATATATTATATATATAAAATATATACTCATGATGAGGATGGTGTGAGTGCATATTTCGCTTGGAGAGAAAAAAATCAGATACAGAAATGCGCAGAGTAAAAGAATAGAAAAAAAATCTGGATGTATGATCAGGATAGATAGATAGATAGATATTTATTTATTTTGTAATAAGAATACAAAAAGGCGTGTAATACATGAAATAGTAAGTAATAATTCTATAAAAAGTATTGCACATAATAAGATAAGATATCACAGTCAAATTATTAAAATTAATATATAATACTGTATCAGTAAGTCACCATGTAAAAGTGATATCACAGACTATTCTAAATACACGCATAAAACATAAATTACAATAAAAAACAGTCTTAAATATCTATCAGTCATTGAATTAAAATACATAATTTAAAAGAGGAATCACTGTCATGACATCAATAAAAATAAAATTGGACAATACTATAAAAATAAAATTGAACAATACAATAACAAAATAATAGTAAAATTAAAAAAAATGAAATAATAATTATACATTTAAAAACAATACCGAAGATGTCATGACTTCTAATAAAAACAGAACCACTCATACTTTCCGCAAACATTCATCCATCATTCACGCCAATAAATACATTTACACCCTAAATCTATATATAGGACAAAACAAAATAAATTAACAGAGAAATTAAAATACTTAAAATTGATTTCACTCGAGGTCGAGTAAGTACGTCCTCAAAGCCGACTTAAACCTGCCGAGCGATGGAAGATTTTTTATATAAGCAGGCAGGGAGTTCCAAAAATGCGCACCTTGAACTTGGAAGGAATTTCTTCCAGTCTCAGTACGCATGAAGGGCACCGCGAAGTCCTTGATCTCTCCCCTAGTGGCTACCCTAGGTACATATCTAGTGAAGAGACTCACTAGATACTCGGGAGTATTCATGCGCACGATTTTGTACATAAGTACAGCCATAAAATACTGTCTCCTTGAATCAGTACGCAGCCAACCAAGCGCAGCTCTATGAGGAGAGATATGATCGCCCAATCCTACGCCTAATACATATCTCACACATGAATTTTGTAGTCTTTGTAATTGTCTTCTCAACCCCTGCGAAGCATCAAGCAGAACTACTGAGCAGTAGTCGAGGTGCGGAAATAGCAAGGCGGCTGCGAGTTGTTTACGCAGGGCCTCAGTGGTGTACCGACGAAAGAACCGTAAACTATACATTATCCTGTTAAATTTTTTTAGTCACTATATTAATATGCGGCTCCCAAGACAACTTAGCGTCAAGCACAACACCAAGGCTCGTAACGGTATCAGAGAAAGATATGCCGACACCTCCCTCAAGCTCAATCGTTCTTGGCTCACCAGCATAAAAGTCATTAATAAAACGACTACTGCCAAAAACGATAGCCTTAGTTTTGCTTGCATTTAATGTGAGAGAAGCATCGACAGCCCATCCCGACACCGCCCTGGCCGCCCTCTGCATAATACGAATACCTTCATTCAGATGTTCATAAGGGACCTGAGTATAGATTTGGAGGTCATCAGCATATAATATGTGCTTGACACAACAGGGGTCGAGCGTGTCACGTATGTTATTAATGTAAAGGCAGAACAACAGAGGCCCCAGCACTGAACCCTGTGGAACTCCTAGATTGGTTGTTAGCCAATCCGAATCCTCTTTTAAATGTGTAGAAACCATTTGTTTCCTACCTGATAAATAGGAGTTGATCCACTCGAGTGCAGCCCTGGAAAACCCCATCAATCTAAGCCTCGCAAGCAATTTGGAAGGGGAGATCGTGTCGAATGCCTTACTAAAGTCAAATAGGAGTAGTATCGTGGCAAGTTTCTTGTCAAGACCTGATCTTATGTCGTCTGTAAGTTTAAGTATGGCAGTCTGCGTAGAATGATGCTTCCTGAAGCCAGTCTGCAAAGAGTCAAGTATTTTGTGTGTCATAATATGCTCCTGCAGTTGGTCATGGGCAATCTTCTCAAGAACCTTTGAAAGAAAACATAATATTGCTATGGGCCTAAAATCTTTAGGCATTTTAGGTGCAGGGCACTTCTTTAAAGGCACAATACGTGCGCTTCCAAAGGCAAGGGAAGACCCCCCGTGCAAAAGAGGAATTGAACAGAGTCACAAGATGCTCTCCAATAACCGGAAGTGCTTTAAGTATCACACTCTGCGGGATGCCATCCTCGCCACAAGCCTGTGATGAAAAATGCGAAATCGCAAGGATTACATCATTAATATTAATTGGCTTGAAGGCAAAACCACTTTCACTACACTCAGAAAGAACCCTTTTACGTTCCGCAGTATCATCGTGTGGCGAGACCGACACCCCTGCAAAATGTGCATTAAGCTCATCTGGAGTGAATCCATTCAAGTCCCCTTGAGGTCCGGACAGGAGTCCCAGGTCTTTTAACTCCTTCCAGACATTACCTCCAGCAAGAGCATCGAATAGTCTATTATGATAATAATTTGTTTTAGCTTGTTCCGTCCGTTCATCTATTGTTTTACGCATCTGCAAAAATTCGGAGAGATATCGCTCCTCCTTCGTCCGTTTAAATCTACGATACGTGGCATCTCTCTTGTGCCGCATCTGCGACAACTCTTTATCAATCCAAGGAAATTTATCATTACCAATTTTAAGTGTTTTTAGTGGCGCTAGATTTTGTATTGCCGCCGTAAGGTTGTCACAGAGGCAGCCAAGTGCAGATTCTGGGTCAACTGTACCAACTGTAAATGGCGACCAATCACAGCCGGCCAAACTCTGTACCAATAAGTTTGGACAGATATCTTTGTAATTTCTATACTTAATTATTATTAGGATCTAAGTGTATATGTAAAAAAAGTTAAAAAAAAATAACTATTACTTTATAGTTAAAAGATCTCTCATGTCGGATATGCATCAAGGAAAACAACTTTAAGAAAGGGGAAAAATAAGGCGTCGGCAGAAACAAGCTTCCCTCACCCAACGACACAAATTGTATATTCCAAATTTTCACAGATCTTGTCTTATTGTCATTTTCAGATTATTCATATTTATAATGAAAAGCTTAAATACAAATGAATTAATAATATAATAAAAATTTGAATGGATCTATTAACATTTATATATCAATTTTTTTATATATTAAATGCAATTTTGTTGATTAGATTTCATATTTATAAAAATTATTGTTTTTAAGCTAGTTTTATAATTGTTCTTGATAAAAAAAAGAAAAAAACTGTATGGTCAATGTCCCAATTGCTACTCGCTGTTAGAAATGAACCTATTACTAACCGCTCAATGTTATTTAGATACAAAAAAAAATTTTTAACAATGAACGGCTAGTAATAGGTTCGTGAGTAGCAATTGGGACATTGACCATATAGGATTAAAATAAGCCAAGTGATGATTTATCAAATAACCGTAGATTCCTTATTAAAATTATTCGATAGTTTCTATAACAATTAAATCTAGTATATATTTTAATCCTGTAAAATCTATAATCCATGAAAATATTAATATTTAATCTTTCTATGGATATTACTTTTTATAAAAAATTTATTTTTATAATAAATATAAACGCTACTATTTTATTTTTCCAAAATAAAATTGATATAACGATTTAAAGCTTTTCAAAATAACATAAATTCTACTATAATACATAAAAATTCTACTATAATACATAAAAATTCTACTATAATACACCGAAAAAAATCCGTTACGCCAATGGTTCCATACCTCCTACAACTGTTATTGTTCGCGAGGTTGGAACTACAGCGGTCTAAAATATGCGACGCACATTATTAGATAGGTATAGTAACAGAGTAGTTCACTGTAAATACTGCAATAGTTCGAGCGCTGAACGTTGGCTGTTGGGGGTAAATGAAATACGATCCGTCAAAACACACGAACGCGCGTGATTCCAGACTCGAATGATATTAGCGTCGATGAGGCTTTAGTAAAACCTCATCGACGCTAATATCATTCGAGTCTGGAATCACGCCCGTTCGTGTGTTTTGACGGATCGTATTTCATTTACCCCCAACAGCCAACGTTCAGCGCTCGAACTATTGCAGTATTTACAGTGAACTACTCTGTTACTATACCTATCTAATAATGTGCGTCACATATTTTAGACCGCTGTAGTTTTAACCTCGCGAACAATAATAGTTGTAGGAGGTATGGAACCATTGGCGTAACGGATTTTTTTCGGTGTACATAAAATTCAACAAATATTTCTCTTACGAGAGACTTGGAAAATCATTTAAAAAATCATGGCTTATTCTAATGACAAACTAGAAAAGTCATTCAAAAAGGCATCTATTATGAACTGTAATCAATTAAGTGAATTATACTGTTTCAAGGCTAGATAATAATAATTTTATCAAATGATAACAAATTAAAATAAGTTCATAATAAAATATCGAATAAAAAATATGATTTTCACTTTTTAGAATAATAGATTATAATTCAGAAGAAAGTTTATTCTTAATTTTGTATAATCAAATGTTTTATTTGTGCTTATCTTCTAACAATGACCAAATTTCGCCTGTAATAATTGAACGTATTACCAACTTAAATAATTTATAAGGATTCAGCTGTTCGCACTGAATCATTCATATTTGTAAATTTTATAACACAAATTTAAAAAATAATTGTTACACTGTTAATTTAGCTCCTATTCAATCCACCTGATCTTATTTTTTTTTGCGCAGCCTAGTTTTTTTTGGTGAATGCCTCAGCATTTTAAAATAAATAAAAATAATTCATTAATTTAAATTACGATTAGACAATTAAGACATAAATTACTTTAAACTTTGATCACAACTAATAATTTAATTTATTTTCCTATTACTTATAATATATGATATTATTATGTTTCTGATATTAACAATTATAGTTAAATAGTGCTTCTTTTACATGATAACACTAACTTTACAGTTAGAACATTATTAGTAAACTTACGTAATGCCTAACACAGAATTTTTTTAATAAGTTTAAATTCTTTTTATTATCTAAAAAGTACTATGTATGTACGCAAGTCTTTGTTTAGATTAAGGCTACACATATTTATTTCATTTTTAATTTGACATATTTGCCAAGATAGTTTCTTGTGTGGGGCCAGTACTATGTGCCTCCTTTTTCAATGAGTGAATTGGATCATTCTAACCAATCATAAGTTCAGTACATAAGAAAGCGCGTCATACGGCTCAACATATGGATTCACTGTGAACTTTTGTAATTCACACACTTCTTGACCACAAAATAATTTAATTCATAAATAAGCTAATACCGGTGCATAAATTCAAAATAAATAAAAAACTAAAAATAATTAGCGATTTCGTATCTCAAGTATTATAGAAAAATAATTTTAATTTTAATTAAAATTAAAAGCACAACATTTATGCTCAATATTAAAAAAAAAGAAGCTCTACGTTGAATTATATTATTAAATAAACTATTAAATCTTGAACTGATAATTTTCGTAGATAACATCCTCATCTTTTTCTTTGTCTGTATCAGTAATTAATTTGTTCCTCGAATTCTTATACATTAAGTGAAGAATCTTTAAACCGAGGAAATTGATTTTCTTTGTCTTCTAAATCATGTAGAACATCTGTATTTAATTTTGGAGAGCTAGAAACATTACTATTTGTTTCGGCGATTGACTGAAAAGAAGAATCAATCGACTGAGCTTTCATTGTCGGAATCTGTAAGGGAGTGGCAGACTGGTTCATAGTAGCATGGGTGATCGTACATGTACTTGATGTAGAACTTTGACCACGACGACCACGATTTTCCAATGGTTGAGTGTTATGATGCAAGAGATAGTGAGGAGGGACATGCTGTTCGTAATAATAATTATTCAAGTTTGGTGGAGGCGGACGATAGGCATGGGTTTCAACACTTGGTATCGCATGTTCTAGAAAAATAAATCTGTTATTAGTTTATTGTTTTGCGTTATATTCTAAAAAAAAATTTGTAAATAAAAAAAATATTCTAATAATTTATAGATATTTATGTGTGTATATATGTATGAAAATTCTTAGAATAAAATAAAATGTTCTCAGTATATTTACCACTGCTCTTGAGAAGGTGACCATCAATAGCGCGTTCTCTTCTCTTATCATCTTCTGTTGGTTCGTACTTTTTTTCTTCTTTTATCAATCTATTAGACTGAAATTGAGCACGGGATGGAATATAGCCTACTATTTGACAATCTGAAAAAATTCAATATGATTGTAACTAACATTTCAGTTCTAATGATAATATAATTGAGTTGTTACTTACCATCATCTTCATTTAATCTCCTTTTCTTTTCAGGAACAACATAGTGCTCACTTAAAGATTTCCAGATCTTGCCTTTATAGGCATAACTAAATACCACTTTTGAAATGTCATTACGACACATTAAAATATCTTCTTTGCTGACTTCTCGTAGTGGCGGTAGTAAAGTTTCTAAATAAGATATGTTGTATTTATCTAATTCAACTATATTTTCTACCTCCTTTTTATTACTCAAATTTTTCTCAAATGATCCGTAATTTTTATTTTCTATTTTCAGTGAATGCTCACTAATCTGATTTTCTTTTTTATATATGGAAGATGAATCCCAGTTTGGCTCAAAAACAAATGGGTTATTTAATTGATTATCATTATTAACTGAAGTATTTATAACAAGGCCAGGATCCAAACTTCCACTTAACGGGTTAGTTATTGTAGAATTTGTTAAAAATAATAGCGAAGAGTAGTGCGGCCAAGGTGACTGATATGTATCCTCAAGTCCATCAATAGTTTTATAATATTGAACACGGTTGTCTTCAGCCTCGAATGCTTTGATCAGTGATTTCCATCTGATTTGTGCCGATGACTCTATAGAGAAAAAAATTTTATTTCATTGATAATTGCGATAAAACGTGCAGACATCACTTTTGTAAGAGGGTTTACTTGCGTATATTTAATATATATATATATATATATATATATATATATATATAAATTGTATTTTGATACTCGCAATAAAACGTGCAGATATTTAAAAAAAAAAGTATTTACATGTATGCTTTGCATCTCTCTCTCTCTCTCGATCTATTTCTCTCTCCTTCTTTGTCTACTGTATATCTATATTTACATTCGGCACTTAATATATTAAAAATATATTTTATGAATTACAACATAGAATTTATAAAACTTATATAAACACTTTGCTTATAAAAAGCTATTATTATTAAGTGTAACGACTAATGCAAGTTACAATTAATAAAGTGCAATATTTTTTTTAAACAACAAAATGGCGTCAATACACACATGCATCCAAAATATCGAAATAGATTTATATTATTTTATTTTAACAATTTTTTTCGAAGAGTACACTTACTGGATACATTTAAAATAGCTGCTATCTTATTCCATTCTTGACCCTTTGACTTTCTGTTCTGATATTCTCTAATATTTTTATTCCAAAGTGCTGGCCTTTTATGTATCTCTTCTATCAGCAGCGGCACTTTAGACTCGTTCATTATTAGCTAACGGTTTGGAACACGCTTGCCGAGTTTTGACTATACCTGGCGAAATGCTACTTTGGTATATTTCCGAATGATTATCGATAGAGCGCTGCGTTGATGGCAGCGCCACCGATAGTATTCCGAATATTAAATTTAAATAATGAATAGGGCTATGAGATCACACACATTTTGTAATAATGGGATTGAAACAATAATGTTCAAAATCCTATGTATATTTTCACGTATAATAATAAAAAATGTCAGTAAAAAAATACATTTCTATATTTTTTTTTCATTTTGATTTAGATTAAAACGAGTTTTAATCTTAAAAATTAATTTAACAGAGAAAAAAAATCTTATTATTAAATAAATTAAAGAAAATTATTTAAAATATTTCTTTTTTACCATAAAAGCATATGCTATTATTTAAGAAAAACATTCATTGTTATTAACAAAAAAAAATTAAAATGGGGTTAAAATAAATTCTGTTGAAACAATTTTTTATTATTATGTAGTATTTGACATAGTTAAAAATATCTACTACGATCGCGGTCAAAGTACATTAAATAAATCAGAGCTACTATGATCACGATTGAAGTACTTAGATTAGATCAGAGCTACTGCGATCGCGATCGAAGTTATACGATTAGATCAGAGCTACTATGATTACAATCGAAGTATTTTGATCAGATTAGAGCTACTACGATCGCGTTCAAAGTATTTAGATTAGATCAGAGCTACTGCGATCGCGATCGAAGTACATTAAATAAATCAGAGCTACTATGATCACGATTGAAGTACTTAGATTAGATCAGAGCTACTGCGATCGCGATCGAAGTTATACGATTAGATCAGAGCTACTATGATTACAATCGAAGTATTTTGATCAGATTAGAGCTACTACGATCGCGTTCAAAGTATTTAGATTAGATCAGAGCTACTGCGATCGCGATCGAAGTTATACGATTAGATCAGAGCTACTATGATTACAATCGAAGTATTTTGATCAGATTAGAGCTACTACGATCGCGTTCAAAGTATTTAGATTAGATCAGAGCTACTGCGATCGCGATCGAAGTTATACGATTAGATCAGAGCTACTATGATTACAATCGAAGTATTTTGATCAGATTAGAGCTACTACGATCGCGTTCAAAGTATTTAGATTAGATCAGAGCTACTGCGATCGCGATCGAAGTTATACGATTAGATCAGAGCTACTATGATTACAATCGAAGTATTTTTATCAGATTAGAGCTACTACGATCGTGTTTGAAGTACTTTAATTAGATGAAAGCTACTATGATCGCGTTCAAAGTACATTGATTAGTTCGAAATACTCTGAACGCGATCGTAGTAGCTCTAATCTAATTAAAGTACTTCAAACACGATCGTAGTAGCTCTAATCTAATCAAAGTACTTCGAACGCGATCGTAGTAGCTCTCATCTAATCAAAGTACTTCGAACGCAATCGTAGTAGCTCCGATCTAATAAAAGTACTTCGATTGTGATCGTAGTAGCTCTGATCTAACCGAAGTATTTTAAACGCGATCGTAGTAGCTCTAATCTAATCAAAGTACTTCGAACGCGATCGTAATAGCTCTGATTTAATCAAAATACTTTGAACGTGATCGTACTAACTCTTATCCAATCAAAGTACTTTGAATGCGATTGTAGTAGATATTTTTAACTATGTCAAATACAAAATATTTAAAAAAATTATTTTAAGAGAATTTTTTTAAATTTATGTTAATAACAAGGAATGTTTTTCTTAAATAATAGCATATATTTTTTCATGATAAATAAAAACTATTTTCAATAATTTTCTTTGATTTATTTAAAAATAAGATGTTTTTATTATTTTTTAAATTAATTTTTAAGATTAAAACTTGTTTTAATCTAAATTGAAGTAAAAAAAATAATAAATATAGAAATGTATTTTTTTACTTACATTTTTTATTATTATACGTGAAAATATACATATATATATATTTTCACGTATCGAAAGAAATATTGAAAATTCTATATAAGATTTTCAACATTATTGTTTCGATCCTGTTATTACGAAAATCTCATAGCTTTATCCATTATTTAAATTTAATACTTAGAATATTGTCGGTGGCGCTGTCGTCAATACAGCGCTCTATCGATAATCATTCGGAAATATAGCAAAGTAGCATTTCGCCAGGTATAGTCAAAACCCGGAAAACGTGTTCCAAACCGTTAGCTAATAATGGACGAGTCTAAAGTGCCACTGCTGATAGAAGAGGTGCATAAAAGGCCAGTACTTTGGAATAAAACTATTAAAGGATATCAAAACAAAAATTTAAAGGGTATTGAATGAAATAAGGTAGCAGAAAAATTAAAAGCACCCAGTAAGTGTACTCTTTAAAAAAATCGTTAAAATAAAATAATATAAATCTATTTCAATATTTTGGATGTGTGCGCGTATTGACGCCATTTCGTTGTTTAAAAACAAATCGCACTTTATTAATTACAACTTGCATTAGTCGTTATACTTAGTTATAATAGTTATTTATAAGCAAATTATTCGTATAAATTTTATAGATTCTATATAGTAATTTATAATAAATATTTTCAATTTATTAAGTGCCGTATATATATATATATATATATATATATATATATATATATATATATATATATATATATATATATATATATATATATATATATATATATAAATAAATAAACAGTAACCAAAGAGGGAAAGATAGAGAGAGAGGGAGAGAGATGTAAAGCATACATATAAATACTCTTTCATAAGAGATGTCTGCACGTTTTATCGCGAGTATATAAAAAAAAATTTTCTTCTTATAGAGTCGTCGGCTCAAACTAAATGGAAATTTCTTATTAAAATATTTAAGGCTGAATACAGCCGTGCTCATTATTCAAGATCTGGCGATGGACTTAAGGATACGTATCAATCACCGTGGCCATACTACTCTTCGCTATTATTTTTAACAAATTTTGTGATACCTAACTCGTCAAGTGGAAACTTGGATCCTAACCTTTTCACACAGCCCTTGTTATCAAAATATTCTTTGATTGATCATAAAAAATTTAACAATTCGTTTGTTCTTCAGCCAAACTGGGATTCATCTTCCATATATAAAAAAGAAAATCAGATTAGTGAGCATTCGCTGAAAATGGAAAATAAAAATTACGGATCATTTGAGAAAAATTTGAGTAATAAAAAGGAGGTAGAAATTATAGTTGAATTAGATAAATACAACATATCTTATTTAGAAACTTTATTACCGAGATTATTACTACGAGAAGTCAGCAAAGAAGATATTTTAATGTGTCGTAATGACATTTCAAAAGTGGTATTTAGTTATGCCTATAAAGGCAAGATCTGGAAATCTTTAAGTGAGCACTATGTTGTTCCTGAGAAGAAAAGGAGATTAAATGAAGATGATGGTAAGTAACGACTCAATTATATTATCATTAGAACTGAAATGTTAGTTACAATCATATTGAATTTTTTCAGATTGTCAAATAGTAGGCTATATTCCATCCCGTGCTCAATTTCAGTCTAATAGATTGATAAAAGAAGGAAAAAAGTATGAACCAACAGAAGATGATAGGAGAAGAGAACGCGCTATTGATGGTCACCTTCTCAAGAGCAGTGGTAAATATACTGAGAACATTTTATTTTATTCTAAGAATTTTCATACATATATACACACATAAATATCTATAAATTATTAGAATATTTTTTTTTATTTATAAATTTTTTTTTAGAATATAATGCAAAACAAACTAATAACAGATTTATTTTTCTAGAACATGCGATACCAAGAGTTGTTACCCATGCTTATCGTCCGCCACCACCAAACTGGAATAATTATTATTACGAACAGTATGCCCCTCCTCAGTATCTCTGGCATCATAACACTCAACCATTGGAAAATCGTGATCGTGGTCAAAGTTCTACATCAAGTACATGTACTGTCATCCATGCTACTATGCAACAGTCACCCACTCCCTTACAGATTCCGACAATGAAAGCTCAGTCAATTGATTCTTCTTTTCAGTCGATCATAGAAACAAATAATAACGTTGCCAGCTCTCCAAAGTTGAATAGTGATGTTCTACGTGAATTAGAAAACAAAGAAAATGAACCTCCTCGTTTCAAAGATTTATCACTTAATGCATAAGAATTCTACATAGATAAAGAAAAAACTAAGGATATTATCTATGGAAATCATCAGTTTGAGATTTAATAGTTTTTTCTTTTAATTACTCATGATTCTGATCAATAATATAATTCGGCGTAGAACTTCCTTTTTGTTTTAATATTGAGCATAAATGTTATTTTCACTTTTTTTTTAATTGTTCGTATTTTTATGTAAGACTTTAGATATGGAATGGTTAATTATTTTTAGTTTTTTAATTAAGTTCAATTTATGTACCAGTATTAGCTTTTTAGTGATTTAAATTATTTTGAGTCTATGGAAATATGTGAATTACAAAAGTTAACAGTGAATCCATACATCGAGCCGTGTGATGCTTCTTCCTATGTAATGGATTTATGATTGGTTAAAATAATCCAATTTATACATTGGAAAGGGAGACACGTGGTACAAGACTCACACGCATGATACGTAATGCGAATTTTCTGTAAAAAACTATCTTGGCAAAAACGTCAAACTAAAAATGTAATAAATATGTATAGTCTTCACCTAAACGAAGTATAATTTGTGCGTACATATATAGTACTTTTCACATTATAAAAAGAATGTGAACTCATTTAACGAATTCTGTGTTGAGCGTTATATAGAATCACTAATAATGATTTAATTGTAAAGATAGTATTCTAATGTATAATAAGCACTATTTAACTATAATTTTTAATATCAGAAACATAATATTTTATAGTATAAGTAATGGAAAAATAAATTAAATTATTAGTTAGGATCAAATTTCAAAGTAATTTATGTCTTGATTATCTGATCGTAATTTCATTTGATGAATTATTTTTATTTATTTTTAAATGCTGAGGCATCAACCAGAAAAAACTAGGCTGCGCAAAAAAAAAAATAAGATCAGGTGGATTGAATAGAAGCTAAATTAAAAGTGTAACAATTATCTTTTAAATTTATTTTAGAAATTTACAAATATGAATGATTCAGTTCGAACAGCTGAATCCTTATAAATTATTTAAGTTGGTGATATGTTCAATTATTACAGGCGAAATTTGGTCATTGTTAGCAGATAAGCACAAATAATACATTTGATTGTACAAAATTAAAAATAAACTTTCTTCTGAATTATAATATTCTATTATCCTAAAAAGTTAAAAATCATTTTTTATTCGATATGTGATAATAAACTTTATTTAATTTGTTATAATTTGATAAAATTATTATTATCTAGCATTGAAACAGTAAAATTCACTTAATTGATTACAGTTCATAATAGATGCCGTTTGAATGACTTTTCTAGTTTTTCATTGTAATAAGCCATGATTTTTTAAATGATTTTTCAAGTCTCCCGTAAGAGAAATATTTGTTGAAAACCCTTGACAATGCCATAAATTTAAAAAAAAAATACCTATCAATGTTTGATTCTATGTATTCTAGCAGAATTTGTTATTTTGAAAAGTTTTAAATTGTTATATCAATTTTATATTGGAAAACTAAAATAGAAGCGTTTATATTTATTATAAAAATAAATTTTTTATAAAAAGTAATGTCCTTAGAAAGATTATATTTTCATGGATTATAGATTTTACAGGACTAAAATATATACTAGATTTAATTGTTATAGACACTATCGAATAATTTTCATAAGGAATCTACGGTTATTAGATAAATCATCACTTGGCTTATCTCAGTCATAGTTTTTTTTTATCAAGAACAATTATAAAACTAGCTTAAAAACGATAATTTTTATAAATATGAAATCTAGTTAACAAAAATGTATTTTATATATAAAAAAAAATTGATATACAAATAATAATAGACCCATTCAAACTTTTTTTTATGTTATTAATTTATTTGTATTTAATCTTTTTCATTATAAATATAAATAATCTGAAAATAAGTATAAGACAATTTCATATCTATGAAAATTTCGAATATACGATGTGTGTCGTTGGGTGAGCTTTTTTCTGCTGATGCCTGTTTTTGCCCCTTTTCAAGAGTTGTTCTCCTTGATGCATATCCGGTGCGAGTACATATATATGTATACTTTCATTCATGAACATTTAGGACAGCAATGATTTTTCATAAAGAATGTTGTAAGTTCATTACAAATATCTTTTCCCGTTACAGGAACTACCAGTGCATCGTCGTCGTCGTCATCAATATCAATTATCTGCTGCTCTACGTTTGCATCCTGGACGGGAATCTGGAACGAGCGCTCTAAATCTATAATCAAATTGTGAAGCACGCATGTACATTTTACGATTAAATTAATTATTTCTGGAGTTTTTTCGATTTGAGTATATAATATACGCCATTTCTGGCTAGTATGAGCAAATGCATTTTCAACAACGACACGAGCTCTAGATAGTTGCTGATTGAATATTAATTGTTTGTGGAGTAATTGAGTACCACGATATGGTTTAATCAAGAATTGAGATAGGGGGTAAGCTCCGTCTCCAATAAAAAAATAAGGTAAAAAAATCTTTGAATTTTTTACTTTTTTAGGAACTGGAATATTAATTTTTTGTTGCATCAAAGCCTTCTTAAATTGAGATACTTGGAAAGTTGCCGAATCATGCTGACTTCCAAACCCTCCTACATCTATAAAAATGTACCTGTAGTTGGCGTCAACCACAGCTTGGAGAACAATTGAAAAATAGCCTTTATAATTGTAATATAAGCTTCCAGAATTATTTGGTTTTTTTATATTTATATGGCATCCGTCAATGGCACCAAGGCAATGCGGCAAACCCCATTTGTTAAAAAAATCGTCAGATATTTTTATAAAATCCTCTTTAGAAGGAACTGGCATACATAATGGAGCCATCGTTGACCACAAAACACCCATTGTCTCAGATACAATAGAAGAGACAGTTTTTATCCCCATTTTAAAGGAAAATGATAAATTCGAATAGCTGTTACCTGTCGCTAGAAATCTAAAATGGTAAAATAAATCAAATAATATAAATGTATCATTCTATTTGAACACACTGTATATAAATAACAGTATATTTGACAGTTTGAATAAAAAAAAAATACCTGAGTGTTAAAACCAATCGCTCTTCAGGCCAAATCGGTTGAGTGTGCAAGTTACACCAATTTTTGATGAGAAAAGGACCAATTTTGCTTAATATATACTCAAATGTTTAAACACTCATCCTCACATAATCCAAAAATTTTTTTGGGTGTTTTTTAATCGATGGGAATAATGAACTGTATTCGCCATTGATGGAACGAGTACTATTTAGCGGATGCACTTGTATAGAGCGTGTATTTACACGAGGTATATCTCGGTCTTGCATTTAAAAAAAAAATCGTTCTAATTTTTTATCAGTGCTCAATAAAAACAAATTATTCTGCAATACATAAATTATTTCACTATAGTCATATTTAATAAAAAATATATAATTATTGTAGATAGAAAAAAAATTTTTAATCAATACAAAAATAGTAAGTGAAAATAAAAATAACCTATTTCATTGAATGAATATAAAAATAAAAAGTACACAGAATCAAACAATTTTAGGGTATTTATAGGTTATCAGAATAATTTAATGATTAAAAGTTTATAATCAAAAAATTAACTTGCACAACATTTATTAGCTTTTCGAATAACAGTAGACTCTTGACTTATCAATGAGTATCGAAGTAAAAGTTACACAAGTATTACATTGCATGCCTTGTGGGGCGTCCCTAACATTCCAATGTACTAAACTTGTGACTACTTAATTGTATCATACTAACTAATTATTGTTCAGCGCTCTTTACTTACCTAGACTTACGTTTTCATTGATCTAATTCATTTTGTTAGTGCTCGATGTAAAATGATAAGAGTTTTTTAACTTCATAATTGCACTACATCGAAGTGTTCAATATCACTAGCAAGTGTCTAACTTCCATGTAGTTACTTTCTCTATTTTAAAAAAAATATTTCCACTATACAAGCACTAATAATAATAACAAAATTTTTAAATTATTCTTTGAAACATATAATTATATAAAAATGTTAACTTGGAACTACGTTTTAATGATTATAAATGACTTTGAAATTATAAAATAAAGCACAATTTCTTATATCATATCTTTATTCAAAACTTTAAATCAAAATACATAAAACTTTTATAATTTTTAATCTTATAAACTACTTTTATGAAATCACAACAGGTTTATTTTGTGCGCTGCTTGCGCATGTGCAGTAAGCAAACAAACTTTAAACGAAACTTTTAATTTTAAATTTTTACATATCTTATGAGAACTAATTAATAACATTAAAACTTTTATAATTTTAAATCTTATGAACTACTTTTATGAGATCACAACAGGTGTATTTTGTGCGCTGCTTGCGCATGTGCAGTGTGCAAACAAAGCTTGAAAAAAATTCAAAATCAAAATTTAATAGATTTTTTGATCATTTCTAAAATAAAGTCATCAAAAATCAATAATCAATAAATCCACCTTTATTATCCATCACTTTCTGCAATCTTCGTGGGACAGAATCGCATAAATTATGAAAATATTTTGGATTATCAAATAAGGCAGCCCATGCTTCTTGAACGAGTTCCACGAGCTGCTCACGACTTCGTGCCATTCCAGGTCTCCATCTTTTCACCATATATGACCAGACATTCTCGATGATGTTGAGATCTGGTGAACGTGGTGGCCATCTGGTGAACGTGGGGGATGCGCTGAGTACTAATCACGCACTATATGTGCGGTATGTATAGGACTATTATCCACCACTATATCAATTGGCACCTCATCGTCTGCGTATCGTTTTCGTAGACTTGGCAGAAGCTCATTTTCAAGAATGTTCACTTACGCTTGAGCATTGAGTCTTCTGCCAATACGAAAAATACGACCGGGACCATCACCGTTCACCCTCGCTCCGAAAAATTATCTAAGACAACGAAAGTAAATAACTATAAATAACTGTAAATCATCATAAATAATTATAAATAACAATAAACTATTTACTTACCTAAAAATTTTGAAAATTGTGAATAATAGTAAATAATAGTAATTAAGAGTAAGTAACTGTAAGTGTTTGTAATAACTTTTAAAATCAGTTAGTAATCGTAAATAACTAAATAACTATCAATAATTGTAAATAATAATAAATAAGTGTAAATAACTTTTATTAATGTTTCAGTCTCAATACTTTTTATTAATTATTTACATTTATTTAGAGATATTTACAGATATTTACAGATATTTACGAAAATTATTTCTATATGCGTATTTACTAATTCCATAACGCTGACTGTGCGAAAGACACCTGTGCGCCACTTTTTTGTTGAAATTAAGACCATTATTTTTCTTTACTTAGACCGTATCTATGTGCTTTGAAACTGAATTTGTGCTCATAGAAAGTTGATAGTCAATTGCATGCTCACGATGTTTACAGATTTTATTCTACGAATTTCCTATCAAATTCAAATGGCCATATCTCAGTATCAGAAGCACCTAGAAAATTTTATAAGAAAGGAAATTGAAGATCTTTAAGCCTCCTTTAAAGTTATGTTTGTTGTTTAAATAAAAAAAAAATATAAAAGACTTTCAACCTCAAAATACACGAGAATAAACCCGTTTGAGTAAAATTTTTTAATATTTCAAGAGCAACTATTCGGAAAATAAATTTTTCTCGGTTCTAAAATCACCCTATAAGATATTATTTTAACTTACGGCAATAGAAAAAGTGTGAAAGAGGATCTCTAAAAAATTTTTTTAGCTACAGCTGTATGTAGAAAAAAGAAAAATAAGAAAAAACAATAAAAAATACGGTTTTTTGCGATTCGGCAAAGTTAAATCTCTATTCCAACAAGGTATTCCAGCTGCTTTTTCAATTTTTAGTATAAACACATCGATCTAAGGGTTGGGAGCAATGCTTAGTATGTTTCGGGAAATAACGACCTGTCTAATATATATATATATATATATATATATATATGGGACGTTTCATGTCAACTCGACTGACAAAAAAATAGAATTTGCTGAAAATCCGTGAAGAGGTTCCATTTGATAACCAAAATATACAAAAAATTTTTTAGAGGCATAGGTCAAAGGGATTACGAGTAATAAGTAATAGGATATTGTGATTTTTCAAATTTTTTTGTGAAATTACCAACTTAATTATTTTTTATCCTCAGAAACTAAGGATTTTAGAGATTCACTTATAAATATATTTATTGTTGCAAATGATGAGTAGAATCTACACAAATTTTTTTAAATCTCAGAATTGCTGTCTTCTGATTAATTCATTTTGTACTTTCATGTAATTTTGAATTTCTGGTGTTCGACCAGGTTGATTTCACTCAGGTTGCACTATGTTATGTATTTTTATAATTTCTTGAAGTGAGCTTTGTCTCATCTTAGGCATAGAACTAAGAGAAGAGCTATAGAACTTTGAATATTAAAAAATAAAATAGAATTTTCAATTTAAAACATATATACTGTGAATTTGGTTCTTCGGTTATAGATAATGCAATATACGAACAAATGATTTTTAAATATCTTGAAAGAGATCTATTTCTTAATACTTTAAGTATTAATTTAGAATCTGAATTGAATTATCAACTGTTCAATATTTAGACATTATCATTCTTAATTACCTTATACTTTTAGTCATTGCTATCTGTTTATCTTTAATTATAGTATAATTAATGACAAAAATGATAATAATCATCATTAAATAACATTATTCTAAAAGAAAAAGACTTTTGATATTCTTATTTTGAGTAATGATTGTAAAAATAGAACTAATCATCGCTCTATCATATTTTCATTTATCATAATTATTTTTTTTAAGTTGAAAAGTATTTAAAAATTAAAATGTCACTAGAATGGAAATAAAATGAAAAAGTACTTGTCAACAGTTTGACAATCTATGAATGAAAAATTTTTTATTTTGTAATATTTTATAACCAATAAATTTTATTAACCTTGAATTTATTTAATTTAATTCCTTTTATTTCCAGATATATGATATAAATATTAATTCCTAAATATATTTTTGAATTTTCTCAATTCATAGTCTATTTGCAAAATTAAGATGTCACTAGAATGAGGATGAAATCAAAAAATACTTGCCAAAAGTTCCACAATCTATAAATAAAACATTCTTTAAATTCGTAATAAATTTTTATATTAAATCAATTTTATGCCTATAGAATTTATTTTACTTCATTTCTTTTACTTCTAGATATATGATATAAATATTAATTCTAAATATATAATATGTATTAAAATAATTTTTCAACACTTATTTAAAATCATTATAATAACAATTTATCGAAACACATAAATATGTTTTGGTTACGAGTGTATTTTGAGGATGTCTACATAATGAACAGTTGATATTTCAATTCAGATTCTAAATTAATACTTGAATTATTAAGAAATAGATCTCTTTTAAGATATTTACAAATCATTTGTTCGTATATTGCATTATCTATAACCAAAGAACCAAATTCACAGTATATATGTTTTCAATTAAAAATTCTATTTTATTTTTTAATATTCAAAGTTCTATAGCTCTTCTCTCAGTTCTATGCCTAAGATGAGATTTGTCGAATATTACTAGAAATTTGTCGAATATTAATAGTATCGATAATTTCTTGAAGCTCACTTCAAGAAATTATAAAAATACATAACATAGTGCAACTTGAGTGAAATCAACCTGGTCGAACACCAGAAATTCAAAATTACATGGAAGTACAAAATGAATTAATCAGAAGACAGCAATTCTGAGATTTAAAAAAATTTGTGTAGATTCTACTCATCATTTGCAACAATAAATATATTCATAAGTGAATTTCTAAAATCCTTAGTTTCTGAGGAAAAAAATAATTAAGTTGGTAATTTCACAAAAAAAAATGAAAAATCACAATATTCTATTACTTATTACTCGTAATCCCTTTGACCTATGCCTCTAAAATTTTTTTTGTATATTTTGGTTATCAAATGGAACCTCTTCACGGATTTTCAGCAAATTCTATTTTTTTGTCAGTCGAGTTGACATGAAACGTCCCATATATATATATATATATACATATGCACACGTGCACATACGTAAAAACCTTCTTCACTTCGTGTTGTCGTTTATTTAGTCTGTCAATTTTATTTTGTGCGTGCATGGTCTTTTCTCTTGTTCTATACACACACACACACACACACACACACACACACACACACACACACACACACACACACACACACACACACACACACACACACACACACACACACACACACACACACACACACACACACACACACACACACACACACACACACACACACACACACACACACACACACACACACACACACACACACACACACACACAAAGCATACAAAATTTTCTTATGCACGCATGAATCTGTCATATTCACACACATTGCGTCATCTCACCCAGTGTGACGACTCATTTTATTTTTCTCTTACTCTCTCTCTCTCTATAGACTTGCGCACGACGCTATCTATCCTCTGCCCTTTTCTTTCTTTCTATAAGCGTGCATGCGACGCCATTACTGTCTTATAGAATTGAGAGAGAATAAAGAAAAATTCTTACTCAGAGTCAACTCCTGTTTCTATCCCTGCTGTCCTTCGTCCTGTGTTTTTGTTCCTTGACTCGCCATCCCTGACGCTTCCACCAGGGGATAAAGAGCAATACAACAATTCACTAAATAGACTGACGCACGCTTCAAATTACACCAACCCCTTTCTCAATTCTATTAAATAAAACGCGCAGTTAAAAGCACTCTGGGCTCATAACCTGTTAAATAATTAATCAATGCAGAGTACAATTTTTATTAAACGAAAAGTCTTTATTTAATCTATACAAAATCAATCAATTATAATTATCTCTCTCTATAATGAAATATAAGTTTTATCTCTGACAGATGGACTTGAACTGAACTGAACGACGACGAGACGCAACTTGATTCTCTTTAACTGTCTACTAAATATTCTCAATAGGTGGCGACACCTAGTATGAGTGTGTATATTTTCAACAGTTATACATTAACTAAAAATATTATGTTACATATTTTTAATATCTAATACATATTTATTCTACTTTATTATACACTTAATTTTATTTTTAAAAATGTAATTTTACATTTAATTGTTTATCTATACAAAATACAAGACATATAGTCTTGAGTAACGACTTTCCACACCACCTTATATTTCAAACTTTAGTTAATATTATGATAAATTGCATTTATTTATTTAATTTAAATTTATGAATTTATTCAATTTTTAAATATAATTTTTAATTTATCCAATGCATTTTAATTTTGCGAAATATGGAGGTACACGGAAAAAGATTTTTTCTTTAAAACAAAGTGTAAAATTTAGCGACCTCTTACGGCAGAATGCTTGCTTACTATAATAGAAAGAACTTCATGTTATTTATATAGTCTATTATTCATCTTGTTACTATATGTTAGTGGCTCGTGATTTCACAGTCGAGCACTCTGATTTTCTATGCATTGTATTGAGGCATCAAGTATTGAAGTGTAAACTATAAGAATATAAGGTGAATCGCCGAAATGTGCACTGAGAAATCAAATGCACGCATGCCCAAGAAACGTTCACGTGAATGAAGACTTTGCGTGAAGGAAAAGCACTTCCAAGAACGAACCCTTCATTCTATTACAGTGGTCTTACCCGGAATTTCTAGATGTAAATGTTTATACATATACGTAGAAAAACGTACACTGAGTTTTAAAGAAAAAATCTTTTCCCGTGTACTGTTATAGAGTGTTACATTTTTTGATTAGTGGAAACCTTCGCCAGGAGCCCTAAAAACCACTTTGTTTTGTTGTTATATGATATCATGTTATATATTTATAATATAATTCATTTTATGTATTGTATATAAATAAAAATATTGATATTATATATAATATAATTAAAAAAATTACTTATTAATGAAATGATATTAATGATCAAAATTATAATAAAATTTTTAAATAATTACTTTTGATAAAAATTTTGTCAATATTATTGATATATCATAATGTTTATTTATGTCTTCAGATTTGTAGGATTATTTTAGTAGAATTCCTTGTTGATATCTTTTTGACTTAATTTACATTTTATAAGATATATAAAAAATTTTTTACTTAAATTTAAAAATCTTTTTATTTTAATATTTAAAAATAAGTGACGTATAGGCGAGAGGGACACCCCCAAAAAAGCGTTTAGTTCTCTTAGTTTTCGAGAAGGTGACCGCTACCGTCCTACAAGCTAATTTTTTATTTAAAAAGAAGCTTCTGACCCACAGATTACGAATACAAACTTTTTTTCAGTTTCGAGTCCGGGAACATAAAGAAAATGGCGGTTACTTATAGTGCGTATAGAATTTTTACCTATGAAACCGCCATTTTTGCCATTTTCTTTATGTTCCCGGACTCAGAATTAAAAAAAAAGTTAGTATTCGTAATCTATGGGTCAGAAGCTTTCTTTAAAAAAAAAATTAGCTTGTAGGACGGTAGCGGTCACCTTCTCGAAAACTAAACGCTTTTTTGGGGGTGTCCCTCTCGCCTAGTAATCATTAGTAATATTTATAAGATCATTAAATCATTATATTATTCTAATTTTTTAATTTGTATATATACATGTAAAATAAAATAATTATTTAAATATTTTATTTACTTTGTACAATACTTACTTTTATAATTTTTTAATCCCGTATATTTTCTTAATAAAATTAGCTAATCTGAATAAATGTCGAGAGCAAATTTCATGATTTTGATAAATATAAAATTTTTATAAATTTAGTATAAAAATAGATACATCTAACAAAAATGTTTAACATTTTATATAATTATTAAATAAATCTTAAATCATAAATGTAATTAATAGTTTCAATTATAATTATTTCAATATAATAATTGATATATAATAATGTTTATTTGAATCTTTTAAGATTTAGAGGATTATTTTGTTATAATTCTTATTTGATATGTTTTAACTTATTTTTATATTTTATAAGATATATCATAATTTTTTTCACTATGATTTGAAAATATTTTCAATAAAATGTTAAACATTTCATATGATTATTTAACTAAATATTAACAAAATACAATAATAGTTTTAATATATAATAATTAAACAATTTAAATTATTTATTTAATACTTACTTTGAATATATAATAAAATTAACTACATATAACTGTCCATGAGAGAATAATGGTTTTTTCATAAATATACCTATAGTTTCAAAACTTTGTCCTTGGGACTTATTATTAGTTATTGCGAATGCTAATACAATAGTAAATTGTTTTCTGTATAAAATAAAAGGTAAAGAAGATGATTCATTAGTACTTAATGTTATTCTTGGTATAAAAACTTTATTTCTCGTTATTTTTAATCTAGTTCCATTTCATAATCCATCAATTATACTAACAAGATGAGTGTCAGGGTATTGGGACGCCGATCCTGCTCAAATTTTGGGAGATGATTTTAGATGTAGAAATATGAAAAAAGCCAAGGTACTAGACTCTAACGCTCAATATTTCTCTAGTTACAGGCAAATAAAGAAAATCACTGTAAAAGTTACTAGATTTTCAAACGCTTATAATTCATTAGCATTGATAGCTAAAAGCCTGAACCTTTTTTAAATTAAAGTTGAGCTTAAATCCTTTCGAATTATCACTTATAGCTTCCCGAAATATTATTTTTTTCTAAAGTTATAGAGGGATAAAAATTGGACCTGAAATTCGTATTTATAACATTAATTTTAATTAATTAATAATAAATGATAAAATTTGTTTCAATTTTTATTCCTCTATAACTTAAGAAAAAAATAATATTTTGGAATGCTATAGGTGATAATTCGAAAGGATTTGAGCTCAACTTTCTTTTTAAAAAAGGTTCAGGCTTCTAGCTATCAATGCTAATGAATTATAAGCGTTTGAAAATCTAGTAACTTTTACAGTGATTTTCTTTATTCGCCTGTAACTAGAGAAATATTGAGCGTTAGAGTCTAGTACCTTGGTTTTATCCATATTTCTACATCCAAAATCATCTCCCAAAATTTGAGCAGGATCGGCGTCCCAATACCCTGATACTCTCCTTGTAAGATTTCTATATAACATTACAACTGCATTAATTTTTAATTTAATTTCATGAGGTGGTGATCCTTCTTTAATATTGTTTAACATTTCTATAGGATAATTTAAATGAATATTTTCATCAGTTTGATTAACACCTTTATCGGTTGTATGATCTATACTATAATAAGTGATCATTTCAGTATCAATTAATTTTAATATTCTATTATTTAACATATTAACATCTTCATTATGTGAAGTTAAAATAACATTTTTAGAAAAATTATAATTATAATTGTTTATATTTTTATAAATTTTATCACATTCATCATTAGTTTCATATTCATAGTTTCAGATAATAATAAAAGTATTAATTTTTTCTTCTCCAATATCTAATAAAAAAGAAGAAAATTTTTCATCTTTACATCTTATATTGCTTTTTAAATTAAAAATTTTAAATGATGGCCAGAGATATGAATATTTTATAGTTTTTTTTATAATTGTATCTCTAAATCCATTTTTTATTACTGGTAAAATTTATCTAAAATCACCACCTAAAATTATTAATTTACCACCAAGGTCGGTTTCAAGTTTTCAAGACTTCTGTGATAAGGATTGATTCTAATGCGATTTTCTCTGCGCTGTTGAACTAAATAATATAAATAAAAAGAAAAAAATAAATAATTTTTAAGATTATCTGTTACTAAATATTCATTGATGATAAAATATAAATATAAGTTGAATTTCACTTTAAATTATAATAAAAATAAGGTTAAAAGTAAGGTTAAAAAAATTAATTTTAGATTAAATTTTTTTACTACATTAAAAATATATATTTATAAATATATATATATGTTTTGTTTCTTTAATAATTAGTAAAAATTTATAATTTCTTATTTATTTTCATTTATATAAATTTATTTTGAATAAACTTAATATAAACTTACTGTTTTGTCTTCTTTGTGGTTGATTAACTTCTTGTGGTTGATTTTCATTAACATTATTCATTTTAAGTTGTTTAAATACGAATTATTTGTGTAAATATATACGATTTTATAATTTTATTTTTTTAACAAAATATATTTTATTATATTATTATAAAGTTTAAATGACAGTATCTAACTTCAATTTTTCAACTTAATTAATTTTCAATACAATCGTAACCTTGATGACAAATTATTCATAATATGGAATATATATGAAAAATTTCGTGGACGTTCCACTGTTTCCTTTTATTATTTCCACATGCTTATTCCCTGGTAGAAAATTATCTAGTTTCATCGAGGCCTCGATTATTTAACATACAAAACTAGACAGATCTAAAGTAAATTTCTACCAGGGTTATACCTTTTTTATAAGGAACTTAGCAGACGTAGGCTCGAATTAAGTTTCAAGTGATACCCAATATTTAAATCATGATTATGTACTCGAGCCGTAGCATGGTATAAATGTTTAAAATCGAAATCACAATAATGGATTTCTAATTATATACACTTTTTTTTAAAGATATGTAATAGATCTGTATTATTATACATTTTTGAAAAATTAATTTTTTAAAGAATTTAATTTTTAATTTATTTATATGTTTTATGTCTAAACAAATATAAAAAAATTTTAAAATAATAGACTCTTTAATAGTTGATTTGATTTATTTATTAAAAAATTTATGATTGAGTAAAACATTCTAAAATATTCTTCATGTTTGTATTTAATTTCTTATTATATTGATTGTTAAGTAACAGAAATTTTTATTTCAATTTTTCTTTATTCTTAAGAAAATATTTTTAGGTTTGTCTAAAAAATTTTTAATCATTTATCCCCATAGTAAAAAGAAAGAGGTCTTAAAAGTGTCAAGGCCACTTTCTTTTCACTCTCTTATCGGGTTCTGGGAATCCAACAGTTTAACCGTTGACGGAGCAGTCTCCACTCTCTCTACTTTTCTGCATTGAGAGTGGGAACTCATGATTTCCAATGCACTGGACAAGGGAGTGCGAGAAGGAGAAAGAGAGCTATCTCTCTTTTTCTTGCATCTCCTCCCACTACCAGTTGCTTTGTTTGAAGTTGGCCTGACGGTGCTAGCGTTAACGACGGGCCTAGCTTGAAGAGAGACGCGCGCGTCCGGGCCTAAGGGCAGTACGTGTGTGCTGCAGCCCGCGAGGCTGCAGACACTAACTTCAAGTTTACTATTGTTCGTCTTCGGCTTTGCTTTTCGTTTTTTTTTTTGTTCTATTTCATTCATAGGGGTAACTTCATATTAAATTCACTGCGGAAACTAGTTTGTTGATTTATTTATTTATTTATA
This sequence comes from Anastatus disparis, assembly GCA_017163975.1. Taxonomy (NCBI): domain Eukaryota; kingdom Metazoa; phylum Arthropoda; class Insecta; order Hymenoptera; family Eupelmidae; genus Anastatus; species Anastatus disparis. Next base: position 206,653 of record JAFFSR010000141.1, read on the forward strand.
TTTTCTTTTCTCGGGTTTTGCTATACTAAACCGCGTTTAACCGGGATTACGTCGGGAAAATTCGCTTGTCGTATTTTGAGCGGGATAGTGCAGTGTGTTCGCGGATTCACGATTAGTATTTTGGGTGCCGACCAGGAGCAACTTGGAGAGTTCAGAAAAGCCGGCAATGCAGTGCCCACCGGCCAACTATGTAAAAGAAAATTAAAGATAAGTAGCCAGTTCTATCACATATTTCCTAAAGTTTCTATAGTAAATTTATATTTAGAGAATTATCAGACATTTATAAAGGGATTAAAAGTAATTTTCAATTGATAGATTATCAGAAATCTAGTAACTCTGATTAAAGTAGATTATTGTAATGTATTTGTTGCGGCTGTTGCACTTTAAGTTTTAGCAACATATTCAGACATAAATGTGTTTTAGAGTAACATATTAGTACAATTAAAGTTGATGAATAGAATCAAAATAAACATATTACCAAAATTTTGAAAATATAAGTCTAAAAACATAAATTGTGAGAAAAACAAAAACGTTGTTTAAAGTACATTTAACGTCAAAAAAATATATAGCAGTCTGTTATAGATAAAATCTTTATACTCGTAATGTCATAATTTTGTGAATAAAAATATGCGTTGATTGATAAGCAACTATAAAACACCATAAAATTAACAAAGTATATTTTTCTTCGGTGAATGTTGCGAACAATAGTATTAAAATAAAGGTGTTAATCAGATGATTTTTATCAAAGATGATTGACATAAAAAAAAAAAATATATTAATAATAATAAAATGGTAATTCAACGTCATTATAGATAGTTAATACAGTGTAAACAATTGAATGTAAATTGAATGTCTTTAATTAAGTTTGCAACGAATATCAATTTCATTGTAAGCTCAATAATCGTCTGATTTACCTTGGATTCATATACAATATATAACAGTGTGATAAATTTAACGTCACCTGCACACGATATTACAAGTGTCAGATTAAATAAAATGTAATGATTAAAATATCGATGTACCTAATAATATTTAACCCACAATGAAAAAAAATAAAAACATTAAATAAAGGAAAAACAGAAATTTTTGAGATCGACGTTCGTAATAATTATTACAATGGTAAAACTTTACAGCTTGCTATTTTTCATACTTCTTGAATTTTCTACATTTTCTCTTGATTTTATTGAGAAAGAAATAAAACGAATTAATATTCATTTCAACATTTATTTATTGGTCAATACATTAAACTATTTCTCATTTCTTGGCTCATTTCTCACTATCAATAAATTATTGATTATGGAAATGTATTGGCTAGTCATTGATTTGACGAAACATAATTCCGCAAGAAAATTACTTAAATTTTAGTAATCGATTGTATTTCCCAAAATTAATTATAAAATAAAATTTCAATACATATAGTAAATAAAGAGTTCCTTTTTTAAAATATATGGAGGAAAAAAGCGTACATTATACGGATTAATACTTATAGGGAAACAATCGTTAATGACGGGAATTTGTTCAGGGAGGTGAAACTCCCGGAGGAAGATTTCCGTTTATTACACTGGGCCCGTTAGGTCAAAGAAATGACAGAGATTTTGGCAAAATATCCTGCCGGGGTCTCAATCATTTTTGCATAAGATGCTGACGGTCCTACATAGAGAACTGTTTAACAACGCGAACCGCGACCTTTCGAGAAAGAGAAAAATGCGTATAGAAAGACAAAGCGATAAAACTTTCTGGTTAAGTGGGAATTTGATTGAAGCAATCAAATAATTTAATCAGTTGCATTTTTTTCTCTTTACGAAATATATGATTTGATTCTGTTAAATATCTCATTGTTTTTTTTTATTAAGTAATTTTATTGCTATATTGTGATTGAGTGGATGCATTGAATTGATTAAATTTTTGATTGGTTCAAGTATTTTATTTGATTAGTTATAGAATTATTTAATACTTTTATTATTTAATTATATTGCATCTATGAAATCGGTGATTGATTGAATTAATTATTATTTTAAACAATCAAATATTTTATTTTTTATGGTCCAACTAAACATTTTGTATTAATTAATTTTTTTTATCTGATCAGTTAAATGTTTATTTGAATCAATTAGATTTTTTTTAAAATGATTATATCATTTCATTAATTCGGTGAATTTTTCTCGGTGTATTAAGGTAAACCAAGGGTATGGGAGGTTTGCTCATATGTCAAGTATTTAAAAGTAATATACATTTATATGCAATTTTGCATATAAGAAAAAAGAATAGTAGGAACAAGCGTGTTCCATCAAAAAATCAAATTTATGGTCGTATTATAAGTTTCTTTTCTGCTTGGGTTTACAAAAACACTTCTTGATTGTTGCTTCAATTTTCTTTTCTTGGTGCAGCAGGGACTCGAACCCACGAGCCCGCTGTATCTTATCTAATTACTAAGATAATAAATTTTAATATACATATATATAATAATATAATATATATACATATATACTGTTTAATTAATATGTACTTTCTCTTTTTTTTATCCACAATTCTAGCCATATCGGCTATTGCGGAAGGGTACGAACAGTGATGAGTAGGCCCATCACTTAGTAGTTGCCGGAACCAATAGTCTGATCAAGATAGGCCGCGATAAAACCAAGGGGAGTGAACGAATTGGAATCTCCCCTCGTTCTAAAAATTTTTCAGGTGGACCATGGAATTGAAAAGAAAATATCGCGAAAGTTAAAAATTTTGTTTCTCATTCTTAACAACAATTTTCTTAAATAAAATCAAAATCATTTGCCATCCGTTCGTTAACCTGCGCTAAACAACGCGATCTGACCCACATAAAAAAAATATAAATAAAAAGAAATAAACTAGCAACGAAATGATATAAAAACGAAATTCTCTTATCTGACCCAACCGCGTTCGCGAAGGAATCATCATTGTTGATTCCAAAATTCCTTTATTATAAAATGCTTAATTTTCTCTAAAGTAGAAAATTGAAGCAGGAATCAAGAGAGTGTTTCCGCAAGGGAACAAGGGTTTAAAAATGCACCGATAAAAATGATTTAAAGAATATTTTCTTTTAGAATCATAGAGTCATAAAAGAATATGAACTCAAAGCGATTTCCGCGAAAATTTAGTTAGTTTGAATATACAATTTTTCCGTGCTGGGAAAAAGTATTTAAAATTAAGAGATGTTAATATAAAATAATTTTTTTTTGTTAACAGGAAAGATGAAAAAAAAAGATAAAACAATCGAAAATTCGTGTCGATATAAAGAAAATTATATAGATGCAAAGCGTTATGGATAATAAATAATAACTTTTACGAATAGATTTTTAGTTGCGTGGTAATAATAAAAATAATAATTAGAAGAAAAATCAGTTTTCCTGCTTTTGATGCAAGGGTTCAAGGAAAATCCTAAATTTATACTCTTAAAGGAATTTTTAAGAAAAAGGGACTTTCATTTTAGAGCAGTTTAAACAGCTCAACAAAACCATAAAATGAAGATAATATCTACAGCTAATAAAATTTTCCCTCTGGAAGGAGGAGATTTGTTTTGGAAAAATAACGAATTATAATAAAACTTACAAAATTTTAATAATAAAAATAAAATTGCGAAATCGTTTAATTTTAACAAAAATTTTATGATACAATTTTCTGTGTTGGTTAAATCAAACGAAATAAATAGAAATCAATCGTAACCAGAATTTTAGAATCTTGCCATAAAATTTAAGCAATGTTCCATAAAAATTGTTAAAATTTGACCATTTTAGAATTTTCTTTTCTTTTTCTCAAAAGCAAAATCATAAATTTCTAAGAATAGGATAAATCAAATTACTAAATTTAGATTAATTTAAAACTAAGTTCAAATCCCGTACATACTCAAATAAGAAAAAATCAATAAAATTTCTCGTTTCAACCTTAACATAAAACTAAAGAAAAAATTCAACAATATAGTAATCTTTAGGCAATTTGAATAAAAACTTGATAATTAAGAATAATAAGTAATTGATCATTTAATATAAATAATCAAGTTTTAATGAAAGTAGAGATCGTAATTCATTAAGATTAAAATTTTTTTTTACTAAAAGAAAATTTATTGAAAGTTAAATAAATTGGAAATGAATTCAAATTATGAAAACTTTCTTTTCAGTTAACCGTGTGAACATTAACCAAAATTTTCTTATCGTGAATGTCATTGCGTCATGCAGTGCATGTGCGTTAAACAATAACGTATTTTCACGTAGCTTCGTGTAGCCGAATATACAGTTACATCCGGTCGAGTAAAAAAATAAAAAATATCAAGTTTGAGTTTGAAGCTTAAAAGAATATCTCATTACATAAATATCCTGGCTACTCAGAATTGATCGTTGTAGGTCTCACACGAGTCAGCAAATAGTAAAATGTAACTTAAGAAATATAACTTCGAGATAAATACAATGTATTCCGAAAACTTACAAACGCAAGCGTGACGTAATGACGATTGAATAATATGACTTAGAAAATTCTTAAAACTTTTACATATAATAATTTTTGAATAAATTTCTCTTTTATTTTATTACTATTTAAATCTTTTCAAGTAACCTATAAAATTTTTTTTTACAACTTTAATTAATTTAACTAATAAACTGATGTACACTCTCAATAATTAAAGACATTGATGTTAAACAGTAATAAAACAATCAGATAATTACAAATTATTACAGTTGTTGTGTTTCTTTTTTTTAAACAATAACACAAATAAGAAAAAAAATAGATAGAGATGTGATTTTCCCAAAATAAATTAATAGCATCAATTTTAACGATTAAATAAGATCATTCAACTAAAACAGTAAAACTTTATTGTAGTTATTTTGAAATTTAATTTTCCCTTATTCCAGAGGGAATAACTGAAAACCATTTTTTTAAGCAAATTACATTATCATAAAATAAGATATTTTAAAGTATCTAAGATAATAAAAGTAAAATCTGGCATTTTTGAGTGTTGGTAAGGGCACTAACCCTTATAAGTGTTGGCTTTGAGCCTCCGCATTATAAAGTACAGGTAGTGGGTAGGCAGGTATAAAATGCGTAGTTAGCATAGACTTATAATCTTGAAATGAAGCATAAGAACCCTGTGTGAAAGCATGTAATTTTAAGCAATTTCAATGAATATCCGTTTGAAATATTATTATAATTCCTTAAAGCAAAGCAATTTTGAGAAAAAGTTTTTGAATTTCCACATTTTTATATATAAAGACGCACTAGTATTGGGGGAGGTGGATCCTCTCGTTTCTGGTGTTCAGAACTCTGTAAAATTCGTAAAATTTAAATTTCAAACAAATTTTTTAATCGAACTCAATAAAAGCTTAAACTTTTCTAAACAAACACTCCTATAATAATGGCTAAAAAAATTAAAAATTTAATTTGGTAAAAGAGAAAAGCACAAACAATTTAACCTCGCTTTATTAAAAATTAAAACAATATTGGTAATTTAAATAAATATATCTAAGGATAATAAAATTCGAATTTTCTACCATATAATAATTTGTAAAATCACAAAAAAACTTCATGCATAATACATCGAAAATTCGGTATTTATGAATCTTAGAAATTTACAATTTTAATAGAAATTTTAACAGCTTATAAATAATATTAATTAAAATGATATTAAAATAAAATATTAAAATTTTTTTTTTAGAACCAACGTAATGTATGAAATGTCACAATGGGTTTCAAACTCGCTACGCATACGCGATAAAGAAATAAAAATTTCCAAGTCGTTAAAGTATTATGTTACTCGCCTAAACGAAAACCGAATCTTAAAACAACAGCTCGAGTTTGAGACTGCTAAAATATCGGCTTGCTTATTATCGTTACCGCTCGGAATAAACTTCAACTTAATCCTAGCAGTTAAACTGAAATAAAATCTTTAACTAAAACAACCATGCGTGTGAGAAGAAATGCTGATTAGTAGATAAGCTATGTTGCTTCTGGCCCACTGCATTTCTGGCCCACTGCATTTCTGGCCCACTGCATTTCTAACCCACTGCATTTCTAACCCACCTACATTTCTAACCCAGTGAAGTTACTTCTCGCCCAGTGGGTTAGAGAGTCAGGTGGTTTAGAAATGTATGTGGGTTAGAAATGTAGATGGGTTAGAAATGTAGGTGGATTAGAAATGTAGGTGGGTTAGAAATGCTGTGGACCAGGAGCAACATAGCCAGTCCCCCCTACTAAAAAATCTCAGGTGAGAAATCACCTGATTTCTCAGGTGATTTATCATGCCAAAATCTCATGTGACGATTTTTTTGGTTTTTACACGTTTCAAAGCATACTTAGTCAATTGCGAACTATTTTTGAAAATTTTTGAAAAATTGAACTTAGAAAATTTTTTAAAAATTTGGTCTTAGAAAAAATTATGACTCATTTTACAAAAAATTTTCTAAGTTCAATTTTTCAAAAATTTTCAAAAATAATTCGCAATTGACTAAGTATGCTTTGAAACGTGTAAAAACCAAAAAAATCGTCACATGAGATTTTGGCATGATAAATCACCTGAGAAATCAGGTGATTTCTCAACTGAGATTTTTTAGTAGGGCCGAGAAGGCGAGCTGCCGGCGGCCGGCTGCAGGCTGTGATAAAGCTGCTGCGAACGTTTCATAATTTTTATTTTTTAATATTCTTTTATATTTATTTAACTTTTATTTTTTAATACTTATTTATATTTATTTGATTATTATAAATCGAATAAAAATTATTTAAGCATTGAAAAAAATTTTTGACTTTGGTAGGTATCGAACCCACGACCCTTTAGACGCGAGGCAAGCACGTATACCACTACGCCACCGAGCCACCTTACTCGAGAAATTTTAAAACTTGTATAATAGGAATGTATCATAATTTTCATAAATTATTTAGACATTAATAATTATTAATTTGTAAATATATATATATACATATATATATGTATATACGTAAACACTTAGAAATTAAAAATAATGATTATTACAACAAATATTAACTATAATTTATTAGCATTATCTTAATGCATAGTATAGTTGTAAAAGTTAAAATAACTCGAGAAAAATAACAGTGATCTACTTGATTTTGACCATTCTAATGCATGCATATAAGTTCGCATGAAAGATTCACATGCAACAAAAAACTATGTCTACTTTTTTTTTTTAATTTAAAATAGTTTAAATTGGTTGCTTTTAGTAATTTTATATTTAAATATATTCATAAGAACAGTAATAATATGTTTTGAAGTATAAAAAAATAGTTTTAATTTATTAATGAAAATATTTGAAAATAAAGCTATGCGGAGAGCTATCAGCCATATGTATAATCTCTGCAACTAAAAAAGATAGAGATACAGAAATTAGCAAAATGGTTTGTTGTATTTAATCAATTGAAAAGAAAGTATTTCATTGATTATTTATCGTATATTTCTATTCTGCATATTGCATAATGACACTTTAAATTTTTAATGACTGTCTTGTAAAGACACATTTATACTTTCATTATAATCAATGGTTTATAAGATTGAGTAGTTGTAATGTGTTCTTAAAAATGAAAGAATAATTAAATGTTACTGCTCATTACTATTTTATAATGAAATATATTGATAGAAACAATTAAAACATCATTTTGAGTATATTAATGTCTGTTTCAGAATTTTTAACTCAATCGATGAAAATCACTATTCTCCATTTTTTCATATCTCAGAAACCAAAAGAGATAGAGATCTGAAAATTGATATATATCTTTGTTATGTTTTATAAATAATATAGAAAGCTATCCCAAAACTCTAAGTTATTTGTTTCTTTATTTACTTAATGCAAAAGAATATCTTAGAATAGCCGAAAGACCCAATTTTTTATAAAAGTCATTTATCAAACTAATTCATATTACATTAAAATAAGCATAAAAAGTTGAATTCTAATACATTTAATTATTCTGTTTTTTAAATATATTCATAAGAATAATAAGATGTTTTGTAGTGATGAAAAAAAAAAATTTAATTTCAATTTATTAATGCATATATTTGAAAATGTAGCTACGCAGAGAGTTATCAGCCACATGTCTTATCTCTGAATCTAAAAGAGATAGAGATTTAGAAATTAGCATGATGGTTTGTTGTACTTAATCGGTGAAAAAGAAAGGTATTCCAAACTCTAAGTACTTTACTTCTATTCTACATACTTCATGCTCTTATAAAGATGCATACACTTATACTTGTATATTTCATAAATACTATAATTAATGGTTTATAAGATTGAGTAGTTGTAATATGTTCTTAAGAATGAAAGAATAATTAAATCTTACGGCTCAAAACTATTTTATATTCAAACATATTGATAGAAATAATCAAAACATCATTTTGAGTGTATTAATGTTTGTTTCAGAATTTTTAACTCAATCGATAAAAATTACTATTATTCATTTATCGTATCTCAAAAACTAAAAGGGATAGAGATCTGAAAATTGATATATAACTTTGTTATGTTTAATAATTAATATAGAAAGTAAAAAATTTAATTTTAAAGGTTTTTATAGTATATTTAATAATAAAAACTTGAATCCTATTGCATTTAACGGTTATATTTTTAAGTATATTTATTGAAATAATTAATTATTGATTGGTCTCAATAAGGATTCTAAATTTTTTTAATTTATCTTGAAGAAAGAAACTGTCCTTGTCTTTTAGTTTCAAATAGAGCTCTAAAATTCTTCTTTCAAACTAGTAAAATATAAATATTAAAAGGAAAAAATGGAAAGGTGATATTTGAATTATGTTTGTTAATATTGAGTTCAATCTATTTGATTGAAAGAAAATATAAATTACTATAATTATTTCATTGTATATGATGATATCTTCAATAAACGCTCTGTAAGCCACAATCGGTCATTCACGTGATTCTTTATCTTCTCAATATGTATTTTTAACAAATTTATTGATAGAAAATCAGTCATTGTATTAAAAATCTTTCCTAATGTTTGATTTAGCAAGAGCCAGCCTCTTAACTTCAGAACATTATTACAGTCATCCCTTTGAATAAGCGCATAGAAGCCCCCAAGGGGAAGAGGTTTTCCACGAATCGGGGTTCCCCCACCGCGCGTACATAGATCCTTTTTTCCTGACTTGCTGTCTCTCTTGTACATTTTAAGTTTAGTGCTTCTCAACAAGCGTATTGGTGATAGTCCCTTAAATTGCCGTACATTTATTGTTTTAACGGTTACTGTTTCCCTGTTAGGAAAAAGCAGCTGATAAACCAGCTGATAAACAAGCTGATAAACGAGCTGATAAATCAGATGATAAAGCAGCTGATAAATCAGGTGTTGATTTGGCCGCTAATCGCAGCTGATATATCAGCTGCTATATCGTCTGATTTATCAGCTGAATTTTCATAAAATATATTTTTTTAATAGTAAATCATAAATAATATTTTACATGTGAAAGAATTAATATTTTAATTATTGTAAGTTATAAAAATCTTTTTTTTTTATAAATATATTAATTGGAAATTAAATACAAAATTAATTTATTTTAAATACAGAAATATTAAATAATATTAATTTTTCCAGGCTAAAAATCTAAAAATAACTCCAAGAAAAATTTCAATTTCACCACGTTTTCTTTCGTTGAATTTAGATTAAATTGAAATGAAAAGATTATTTATTTCAATTATATCATATTATTACAAGATAATGTGCTATAATTATTTTCTATCAAAGAGAAGAATAAAAACGAGCTAAACCTCGTAGAGTCAACTCTTCAGACAACGAAGAGCTTTTACAATCAAACATCGAGTGTTCCAGCTTTATATATCTGTGACCTCGAAATTTGTCCGAAGAATCACAAAAGTTAGATAAATGCCATCTAGTGATGTAAGGACTAATTGATGATCGAAGACAGGTTAATTCGTCTTTACCTCACTATGTGGCGTTCCTCTATCTTTTATGATTCTTCAGACGAAATTCAAGGCCACAGATATATAAGGCTGGAACACTCCGGGTTTACTTATAAAAGCTCTCTGTTGCTTGGAGAGCTGACACTACGAGGTTTACCTCGTTTTTGTTCTTTCCTTTGATAGACAAATAATTATAGCACATTATTGTAATAATATGATAGAATTGAAATAAATAATCTTTTATTTCAATTTAATCTAAATTCAACGGAAGAAAAACGTGGTGAAATTGAAATTTTTCTTGGAGTTATTTTTAGTTTTTTAGCCTGGAAAAATTAATATTATTTAATATTTCTGTATTTAAAATAAATTAATTTTGTATTTAATTTCCAATTAATATATTTATAAAAAAAAAAGATTTTTATAACTTACAATAATTAAAATATTAATTCTTTCACATGTAAAATATTATTTATGATTTACTATTAAAAAAATATATTTTATGAAAATTCAGCTGATAAATCAGACGATATAGCAGCTGATATATCAGCTGCGAATAGCGGCCAAATCAACACCTGATTTATCAGCTGCTTTATCATCTGATTTATCAGCTCGTTTATCAGCTTGTTTATTAGCTGGTTTATCAACTGCTTTTTCATAACAGGGTTTGAAACCAGACACGTGTCATAAGTACAGAAACACTCGGTAAGTGTGTAAAAATGTCAGACTCGATTAAAAAAATCAAACGCGAAAATTCTTTTGTTTAAGCAGGTGCTAGTAATGCAAAAAATGAAAGTGATTCCGTGAAAGTGAGTGTCAAAGAACCTGTAGCAAAAAAACGCATTTCAAAACAATTTTCAGAATGATTTTCAAAATGAATTTCTAATAACAAAAGCTTACAATATTTTGTCAGAAAACATATAAAAGTTAAAATTAATAAAACTATAAATATTTATTATAAATATATTTATAAACATTTTTTATAAAAATTTATGCTTCAATAAAAAATTTCGTTATTAAGTATAAAAAATATTAAGATTTTATTTGAAATTTAAATTTTAAATCCTCTATGAGTGATTGCGCTTATTGAGAAGTAGTCCACAAAAGTTTAGTGAGCTCGGACTTGGTAGTCGCAGTGGGGGCATGGCTCGCGAGCAAACATAGGGGTATGCGCTTATTGCGGATGCGCTTATTCGGAGGGATGACTGTATATGCATACATATTTCTTAAAATAACAAAATGATGTGAACATTGAACAAAATCTTCAGACGGTGGAAGGTTCTTGGAAGAAGAACATTCTAATTATTCTACATTATAGATTAACCTGCTAATAATTTAAGATTAACATACAAGTTTATCTCATTATATATTTATAAATACTCATCGAATAAAAATCTTTGTAAGCATTTTGTTTTTTTTCGACTCCTTTGATGTAAATGTTAGTATTAAAAAGAATAGAATGTAATGTTACTAAGCCCTACATAAGAGATATTGCCTGAACTCCATAGTAATCCATGAAAATTTATCTCAAGCCAATGATTCTCGCTTTTGTTTTTTTCCAAAAGATTTTTCCATGAATACGGTGGTTTGAAAAGATATACCCACAGCATAGCGTCTTCTTCAAGAGGAACGATTACAACTTCTTAAAAAACAAACTTGTTTGAAGAAATTTTAAAGCTTGAAAATTCATTACGTATTTCATCTTTGCGACAAACCTTGCTGACTGAAGCAAACCATAGAGAAATGAATTTCGTAATCGAGCACCCCTTCTTTTATACATGCGGAAGAGATTGGGTTGAAGGTGAAGGTGAAACCTCAGCGGCTTTCTCCCCTTTTCACGCGCGCATATCCTCACCATTTTACTCGATTCTTTGTCTATGTATATCTCTTCTATTACGACTACATGCTAGATAATATAGCAAACGGCAGAGACAGTTCTAAGCTATTGTATACTGATAGCTTGGTATACGAGGTCAGTAATATCCATATGTACAAGATCACAAAACGAGAATATTGGAAACACCATATTGGAATTCGTTAGAATAAGGAGTAAGATGCACGACATTAGAGTCCTGAATGAAAAGGCAATAACGAAAGCAAAAAGAGTAAAAAGTTTGGTGGTTCAGGCAACCATTACTTTTGATGATTGTCTGGAAGCTAAAGAACCTTTAGTTTGCGAGCAGCGAAACATTAGGTCTCATAATCATTAACTGTGCACTGCCAAAAAGAATAAAATCGCTCTCAGTGCGCATGATAATAAGAGGTATCTTCAGGAAGAAACGACAGCTTTTATGGGGTTACTACCTTGGAAGACCACTGAATCCTGAAGTTGTACAGTTGGAAATTGAAAAGTAGGAAGCTGCTATCGAGCCGCAAGATCCGGAACTGGAGATAGCTGCTGCTAAGCCGCTGAGACTTGTAGTGAGGTAGTCGCTACCAAACCACCGAGACCTGAGGTAGGTGAAGTCGCTACTGCTGAGGTGGGGAGAGCAACTGCTTGAACGGCCGAGCGTTATTTAGTTTGCCACCTCAAGAAAATAAATACTTAAGAGAGCTCATCAGTTAACCAACAAAGAAGCAAGCAGATGAAAAAGATTCAAGGTTTAAACATTTCTTCAATTAAGGTAAGTATAATTTTTTTCAAATAATTAAGTTAAATGATTCATTTTTTTTCAAAGTGATTGAGTAGTATTTAAATAAAGTATTAACATCGTATCAATACAGTACCAATACAGCATCAATAGAGTATCAATACAGTATTAATATAGTATTAATACAGTACCAATATAGTATTAATACTGTTTCGATATAGTATTAATACAGTATCGATACGGTATCGATACGGTATCAATACAGTATCAATACAGTATCAATACTGTATTACTATTCTTTCAATATAGTATTAATACAGTATCAATATGGTATTAATACAGTTTTAATACAGTATCAATACAGTATCAATAGTCTTGAATAGAAAGTTTTATTAGTTTTTACTAAGAATTTTTTTATCTTCGTTACATAATAAAAATGGACATCTCTAAACTGAATGCAATCGCTAGAAGAGGATTTCTCCCAATGAAAAAATTGACCGAACTCATTAAGGATAACGAGTATATGGTCACAAAGTTAACACAGGTAAATACTCGATATAAACCTAAGATTTTGACAGGATTGGGTTATGAAATGCAAATTTTCTTACCTAAAAAAATATCCGAAGTCATTGAAAGAGACGAAAAATTTTTAGAAGAAATGCAGTGCTGCTAATAAATTTAAACTTTTTATAGTGTACAAAGGAGGTCATGCCCTCGAATTTTCTAATGCTTAGTGCGCATATGTGTGTAAATATATAATAAGTGAATAGTGATTAATGTATAAATAAAAAAAATACAGTATTATAATAAATTTAATTTTTAACTTTAGAAAGTGTTTATTTTATTTCAAATTATTTTTATACATTATTAAATACATTTTCATTTAATTCAAATTATTATTATACATTATTAAATACATTTTCCTTTAATTCAAATTAAAAAGAAAATTATGATACATAAATTCGTATTCTTTGATTAATAATTTTTCTACAAATTACACATTTTTGAACAATGGATGCGCAATGACGGCAACTACAACAGTGTCGACAAGGTATAAATGCAACTTCTACTTCATTATTAAGACAAATTTTACATCTATTGATATTTTCTTCAGCAGAATCATTCTGACAAGGTATATCTCGGATGAAGCAGCAACGGCCATTCCACTTTTTGTGCTCTAATAATGGATAGTCATCGATATCCCATCTACATATTTCTGTAGAACATTCAAAGCAACGGACTTTATCTATTTCACCAGTGTAGTAAAATCTTGCTGTAGCTAAATCTTCAGGTTTTAAAAAACTCAAAGGCCCATTTTTAAAACTTTCGAGGCGGTTTTGCTGTATTCTATACATAATGTCTATTCAAGATCACGTTGAATTATTTGTAAGTTTTTTTATTCTTTATAAATTAATTATATGCCAAAAAAATATTTATTGTGCATCTGCTTTATCAATCCAACTATTGTGAGAATTGTCAAAACCAAGCCACTTTACAAATACTTCATTTCCACGTCTTCTGAGAATCTTCTCTACAAGATAGTAATCTGGATATTTGACGCTTTGTAATTCTTCTTCATAAAAGCCACCAGTGATTGGGTGATCTTTGTAATCCTGCAAGAGGTAAGTAACTGGTTTCGTTCTGCGAACCTGGCACACGGTAAATACTTCAGTTGACCAGTTGGGTGTGTATCCTTTCTCGAATACTTGTTTCAACTTGCTTACTCGTACTTTGTCACCAACTTTAAACTTTGGCTTCTTTTCTGTTGAATTAACATTACGTTTGAGTCTTTGAAGAACTTCTGCTTCGTTTTCAGCTGTAACATCTTTTGGTTTCGTACCAATAGTCCGATGCTTTTCATCATTGTACTTGACAATCAAATTGGAAAGAATATCGATCCACTTTAAGAATATTATCCACTTTCTGTTCACAAATAGACGCTTTGAGATTGCTATAAGTCGAGTAGAGATTGATTTTATATTGTTGCATGAGATTCTGGAAATTTGTATTATAAAACTCCTTGCCTCGGTCGGTGTGAAGATTCTTCGGCACTCCACCTTTTGTCAATACGGACTTCGAAGCAGCAGAAACATCTATACCAGTTTTTTGTTTTACAGGAACAGCCCAGGCGTATTTTGAAAAAACATCTATAATTGTAAGCATGTATTTGTAGCCTCTGTTTTCTCGAGAAAATCGTTGCATCTCTACTAAATCAGCTTGCCAAGTCTCATCCAAACCTCGCACATCAAACTTTCGACGAGGATAATTACGACGTGCTGGTTTGTGAAGCTCTTCTACAAGTCTATGACGTTGTTCCATCGATGGTTATCGATTGACTGTTTTGCACTAACAGAGATAATGCCTCCTTTTATTGTTTCAATTTCCAACTGGCTTTGTATGAATTTCTTATCTAGCTCGTCTCTATGCACCTCTACAATTTTATCTAGGTTATTGAGATCACTTCTCAAACTAGATATTGAATCTAATAATTTTTGAATTTCCAAACATACGATACGCTGTAAAGTATCTAAATTTACAGCTTCATTGAGTTGATCAGGTGCTGCGAGATTACAAAGCCTCTTATTTTCTATATCGTATTGTCCATCTTTTGTGAGTTTATAGCCAATACCTGGAGGTCCTCGACTACCCTCGCTTCGTTTGAGATTACGCCCGAATACATCGATGCTCATTTAGATAATGCATGGTATAGGTGTCTACACCTCAATACATATAGCCTCCTTCACGTAACTCTTCTATAATTAAATGTATCTCATTTGTATGACTAGGGTTTCCAGCTTCTCTTTCAGCAATGAGTAATCGTAGTCTATCAACGAGTTCGTTTGGATCATCCCAGTATATGTAATCCATTCTCATATCTCTTCTTGCAATTTTATATCGAGGTAACGATCCTCCTCTTTTTTTCAATGAAAACAAAGGACTAATGATACTGTCGAATTTCTTACTTTTGTGCGTACAAATAGTCTCATCACTTCTGTAGCGTCGTTTGTGAGCACTAGTAATTTCAAGAACCCTCTTGTAATTTTGCATATGATTATTGTTCATGTGACCTCTATCGGGATTTTTCGTAATTAACAATTCTAACAATCCTTTAGTTTTTGGATATTTTTTATCTTTTATACGAATGTTTTTATCTTCAAAAAATAGAAGTGAGTCACCAATAAAGAAACTATCACCTTCCTTGCGCACTCCATAAACCTTATCCAACTGTTTTGATTGATTTTCGTTGAGCATATAAATGTACTTATTATCAAGCAATAAATCGTTGTCTTCTTCTTTTTCTAATTCCTGCTCACTTGCAGCTGATTCAAATTCTGTATCAACTTGTCGAATAATATTGTTCAATGACGTATCATCATCATCATCAATAGATGAAGAGGAAGGAGAAGAAGGCTGCAAGAAGAAGGAATAAGTATCATTGTTTTTTATAGCTTTTTTATTTGCTATGTCACGTATAAAATCATTATTTTTCTCAGTAGTAGCAACGAGTTTCTGAAGAGGATCAACGATTGGTTTGAATGTCTCACCAAATGCTCTTTCAATATTCTCTTTTCCAAACTTCAGCAAGCTATATTTTCGTTAAACTGCATTGCGTGCTTTCACAAGTTGATGTAGAACATCTTTCTTTCGTCTAATGTCAGCCATGTTGACACTTCAGCATACAACGATGAATTGTTTTCTTAGGACTATGTGCGCGCTATATTTATAGCAAAACAATTGAAGCCTTTTCTATATCTACCAGAATTGATTGAACTATCTTTGTCGATCATTAAAAATCCGTATTTATCATCAGTCCAACACTTGGAGCATAATTCTTTGAATTGCGCGTAAGTCATGTCGGAATTGACGTGAACATCGTATAAGTGTCTCAAATTGACGTCATCTTGACGAAAAATCACCAACAAATTGACATTGTCTCTGACTAGATGTTTTGGAATTCGAGCATAAGATTGACAGAGATAGAAACAATCAACATCTTTGTGTCTGCCCATACTAAAGAAAGCTCTGATATTATCTTGTTTTTCACAGGCCACATCATCAAAAATCATGACAGAATTTGGAAGTGCATTATCAGGGGCTACAACAGATTCGTGTTCACTAAAGGGAAAGTATTGTACACCTTCTAAAGGCTCTAGGAGATCCTTCAAAAACTTGTACTTTGGTTGATTCAAAGACTTGGAGTACACATAAACGTTTTCGAACCTGAGACCGTTGGGATGCGTTATTAGTGCTAACAGACTATTGGTTTTACCACAATTTGATGGACCGCAAAATACAGCTCGAATACTGTTTGGAAGTAAGTCTCCATGCCTCTTTAATTTTTTCTCATGCTCCACGATAGTGTCAAAATTTTCTATCGGTAGCTTAACGGATTGTTCTTCGAAATTCATTATGACAGCACGTCCGAAGTACGAATGCTTGACCAGCTATAAATACAGGGCTTTTATACCCAATGCCTCAGTCTTCATTTAGTCTTCGAAGTGTGATGATCGTATATAGACATCGACGACGTGGTCGCGGTTTTGTCAACAAGCTTCTTAATAGTCTTCCAATCGAACTTCATATACCCGGCTACCAATACTGTGGACCCGGTACAAGATTAGCTAAACGTTTAGCTAGAGGTGATCCAGGAATCAATCTTCTCGATAGAGCTTGTAAAGAGCACGACATTGCTTATTCACAGAATCGTGATAACGTAGAAGCCAGAAACGCTTCTGATAGAATTTTAGCAGAAAAAACTAATCAAAGAATTTCATCAAAAGACGCTAGCTTTGGAGAAAAAGCAGCTGCATTTGCAATCAAAAACATAATGAAAGTAAAGTCTAAATTTGGAATAAGCATGAAGAAGCCTTCTACTACTTTCAATACAATAGTAAAGGCTGCATCAGAATAAATTGTTCCTACAAAATGTACTCGGGAAGCCATTCTGTCAGCTCTAAATGGTGCACGTAATGCTGTTAAAAAAGCAGGTGGTAAAAAGAATGTAAAAATTCCACGTACTTTACCAGTCCCAAAAAAAGTAGGAGGTTTCTTACCATTCCTGATACCAATCTTTGCAGGTTTGAGTGCTGTTGGTGGTATAGCTGGAGGTGCCGCTGGAATCGCTAAAGCGGTAAACAATTCCAAAGCTGCTAAACAACAATTGGAAGAAAATAAGAGACATAATATAAAGATGGAAGAAATAGCTTTTAGTAAAGGTCTTTACTTGAAACCATATAAAACTGGTCTTGGTCTTCATATGAAACCAAAGAATTCTTAAAAAAAAAATGATCCTCAAAGTAAAATTACCTCAAAGAGCACTCACCGATGCTGATCTCATCAAGTATGCAAAAATCCTAAAAATCTCAAATTTTCGAGGAGTATTTATGAGGAATGCTATGCCTATTAGCGGACCACGCTTTAGAGAATCAGCTATTGTTAATCTCAATGATGCGGATGGACCTGGAACGCACTGGGTAGCATATCGCAAACGAGGAAACGATGTTGTATATTTCGATAGCTTCAGTGATCTTCAACCTCCTTTGGATTCGATGACATATTCGGGAGTAGACAACATCAAGTATAATCCTGAAAGATATCAAGACTTTGATACTTTTAACTGCGCTCATCTTTGTCTAAGATTTTTGAGCAACACTCTTGATATATAAAGAAAAGAGTGATAAGTATTTGTTCATTATAGGTTTAACAATCATAACAGATTCATTGACTTTAAGTCTTTCAGGCACATCATCTGTACTGGAAGAACAGTATTTTCCACCGATTGAACTCTCACCTGACAAGAATTACGTTCTCGGATTAGTTGCTTTCATAACATTTAATTCTATACCTAATATCGACAAGGGTAGTAATCTATTCCACGTTGGACAGGAAGAAATTGTTTTACCGACTGGTAATTATGAGATCAAAGATATAGAGAACTATCTCAGTGAAAAATTGACGGCAAAAAGTATATCAATCAGTATTAAACCAAACAATAATACACTTCGTAGTGAAATAAAGTGTAATCATCCGATTGATTTTCGACCAGAACGTTCAATAGGACCTATATTAGGCTTCGCAAAACGTGTACTTCCTGCTGATGTCGTGAATCATTCAGACTTACCTGTAACAATCCTAAAGGTCAACGCTCTTCGAGTCGAGTGCAATATAGTTGCTGGTGCCTATATAAACGGTCGACGAGTGCACACGATACATGAATTCTTTCCTGCAGTCCCACCAGGATATAAGATCATTGAAGTTCCATTACAGGTCATTTACCTTCCAGTCATCGTCAAGAGCATAGATCATTTACAAGTGCGCATAGCCGATCAAGACGGGAATTTAATAAACTTTCGTGGAGAAACTATTACAGTTAGATTACATATTAAATCAGTATAAAAAAATGGGCGTAGTTTATAACAGTAAAAATAACAAATGGTATATAAGTAAATCAAGATGGCATTCGAACATCAGTCGTCACCGACAAGTCAAAGTATTAACACGGCAGAACATTCAGTTATTGAAAAGCCAAGGCTTGAAAATAAGAGCTCCTGATGGAAAATTACGTGCTTAATTTTTTGTTGTTTTCAAAGAAATGGAGGAAATTCTAAACATAAGGACAGGAGTAACATTGGATGAGTCAATAGCTCACTGTGAGGTGCACGCGTACCAGCCTTACACCTCGTCAAATTTCAATAATAGCGATGAAATTCGCATATCAATTCAACATCGAGATTTAAATCTTTTGCCTTTGCGGAGTTCTCTACACATAGTGGGGAAATTAACTCAACAAGATGGCACTGCTTTAGGAAGAACTAACTCAGTTAATAACGGCATCTGTCATCTATTCGAGGAAGTTCGCTATGAAATTAATGCTATAGAGATCGATCGCTGTAAGAATGTGGGATTGACTACCGTTATGAAGGGTTATGTATCACTCAATCCTAGTCAGAGTTTGATTATAGAAAATGCTGGTTGGATTGATATAGCGGAAACTCGGAAGATCATTAATAACAATGGCTATTTTGATATTTTCATACCTCTTAGTATGATTTTAGGCTTTGCCGAAGATTATCGCAAAATCATAGTCAATGTTAAACATGAACTTATCCTCACGAGATCCAGAAACGATATTAACGCAGTAATACAAACAGCGAATGCTACTAATGCTTACGAAGATTTCAAAATTGATCTTTTAAGGATCGAGTTGCTTATGCCTCACATACAGTTATCCAATGAATGTAAAATTCGCATGCTTCGACAAATCGAGAAAAATAAACCTATCTCAATGAGTTTTCGTTCCTGGGAATGATACGAATATCCATTATTACCTGCATCAACGAGACATGTATGGACAGTCAAAACATCTAATCAGCTGGAGAAACCTCGTTTTATCATTCTTGGTTTCCAGACAAATCGAAAAGGACAAAAAACTGCTAATGCCAGTCAGTTTGATCACTGCAATTTGACCAATGTAAAACTATTTCTCAATTCTCAATACTATCCTTACGGAAATATGAATTTTGATATTGTCAATAATCAGTATGCAATATTATACGATATGTACGCTAATTTCCAAAATGCATACTATGGAAAGGAGTCCGAGCCAATGCTGAAAAAATCAGATTATATCAATCACATGCCACTGATAGTCATCGATTGTTCAAAACAAAATGATTCTCTGAAGAGTGCACCTGTTGATGTTCGTCTTGAATTCGAGACCAAACAAAACTTTCCAGCTGGAACTTCAGCTTATTGTCTCATCTTACATGATCGAATTATAGAATACAACGCCATAAGCGGTGATGTCAGAAAATTAGTCTAAAGGAGTGGAGATTGTCTGCGCAGTAGCCACAGCCTAACCTCTACTTAAGAGAACTCCCGAACCAGCTCGAGTCATTCATTTATCAGACTCTGCTGAGTAAATTTAAAATTCTTTATCAAAGAAATATGGATCTTGATAAATTTAACGAGGCAGCTCGTGGACGCGTCCATCGTGCCATTGGGAATATATTCCCCTTGAAGAAAGATCAGACTTATTATGTGAGTGAGTTTGGACCAGTTAAAAGTAAGGATAAGTTTAGATTGATGGCAGTTTTAGATCACGAATGGCGCATTTTTATTCCATCTCGCGCATGCAGAGCCTTACAGGAGAATAAGGAGTTTTACTTCAAGTTGAAAGAGGCCATTAAAAATTACAAGTTGTTTGTAAAGTATTTAGATGATGACAACGGAAAAGGTCTCGAGTTCTCCTTGGCATAAGCGCTTGGAAGTTAACGGAGAGGTATACGAGTCACGGGTGCACTTTTCGGAGTAAGAGGTTCACAAGTGGCGATTCTTGGTTGTACCTCACAGATGTGGGCGAAGGTTGAGGCTTCCATCACTTCCTATAAAAAGCAAACACATCGTAATTCACATTCGTTTCATCATGTGACAGACACCAAGTTGCAACACTGAAAATTCTTCAGAGTACACTCCTTTTCCTCCTCCTCATTAAAAAATGAAGAATGAGAAAAAGGTGAAGAAAGAGTTCTATGGAAAATATAAATCACAAATACCATCTAAAGATATAAAATATAAAAAGCTTTAAGAGCAGGTCGTATATTTATATCCTTTTCTAATTAAAAAATTAATTTTTCTGCAAAACCTAATGATTGTAGCAAAAAATAAGAAGAAAGCCCCATCTCGTATAATAAAAGACAATATTTTCTTTTATGCGGAAAAATTATTTTTCTCGCACTCAGAGCGCAAAATACTATTTTGACCAGCTGTTGTGAGGGAGCAAAATACCTCTTTGCCTCCCTAGGGAGAAAAATGAATTCGAACTTATAAAAGACTCGAGAATCTAACCCGATATCTTTATACGCTAGCCAGTATGTGTAACTCGATACTGTAACCCGTTATCTTTATAGCCAGTCAAATATTTTACTTTGGATTGTGAATTCTGCGAATTGCAAAATTCTCCAAATTGCAAGGGGTAGAAAAATTTCTTAGAAAAATTCGAATAAATTAATAACTGTTTTCAAACTATTTAGTATTTTTTTAGTATCATTAATTTAATAGTTATAATGCTCATCACATCAGCCAAGTGCTCAACCCCAAATCATAAATTCTTAGAAGTTAAGGGTGGACAAATTCCACGAAAAAGTTTATAGCTGCTTTTAATTCATTCGTTCAGTGTGAGACGTACCTTGCTCGTCGCATTAAAGAAATTCTTTCATTTCACGTTTTGTGTGTATTTTAAATATGTGAATATTAAAAAATTGAATAACGAATCAGAATCTGATAGTAAAAGTGGAGTGCCCACAGAAATACTTGAACAAGCAAAGATGATTACTTTAAATTTGCTACCGTAAAAGTCTAAAATGAAATATACAGCTACGCATAACGAGTTATTTTGAAGAGTTGTCAAAAGATGTATGAAATTAAAAATAATATTTTTAGCGCTCTTCGTGTGAGAAAATAGTATGTGCAACGCGGGAGCATATAGGTGTTTGTCGACTCGTGCGATTTGTCGCTTTCGCTACGCTCAAGCGCCAAACTCGCCTCGTCGGCAAACACCTATTTTGCTCCCTTGTTGCACAATGTACTATTATCGTTTCGTTTTTAAGAAAACTTTGAAAAACTGAATTGTCCATCCTAACCTCTATATTTTAAGTTTTTCAAGGTTTTCTTCAAAACGAATTAATAAAAATAATTTTTCCTCATCAAAGAAAATATTGCTTTTTATGATACAAGATGGGGCTATCTCCTTATTTTTTGCTACAGTTATTAGTTTTTGTAAAAAAATCAATTCTTTGATTAGAAAAGAACAGATATACTCGACCTCCTCTTAAGTGCTTGAATGTGTTGTAGTGTAAGATACTGCGTTCAAAGCATGCGATTGACTTTGGGATTTCCCCTAAAAACACTATATCGTTTGTAGCTCGCTTTGGCTTAGTCTCACCTCCCCTGCGTCAATCTAAGATGGAAGAAGTCGCTACTGTTGAGGTGGGCAGAGTCTTAAGAGCCACTTACGAGAGCTCATCGGTCAACCAACAAAGAAGCAAGCAGTTGTAAAAGATATCAATATAGTATCAATACGGTTTTAATATAGTATTAATAAAGTATCAATGCAGTATCAATAGAGTATTAATATAATATCAATTAAGTATTAATACAGTACCCATACAGTAGCAATACATTATCAATTCAGTATCAGTACAGTATCATTATAGTGTCAATACAGTATCAATATTATATCAATACTGTTTTAATATAGTATTAATAAAGTATCAATACAGTATTAATATAGTATCAATATTGTATTAATACAGTATCAATAAGGTATCAATACAGTATCAATATAGTATCAATACAGTACCAATATAGTATTAATACTGTTTCGATTCAGTACTAATACAGTATCAATACAGTATCAATATAGTATCAGTATAGTATTAATACAGTATCAATAAAGTATTAATATTATATCAATACAGTATCAATACATAATCAATATAGTATCATTACAGTATCAAAATAGTATTTATACTGTTTCAATATAGTATTAATACAGTATCAAAACAGAATCAATATAGTATCATGACAGTATCAAAATAGTATTAATACTGTTTCAATATAGTATTAATACAGTATCAATACAGTATCAATACAGAATCAATATAGTATCATTACAGTATCAAAATAGTATTAATACTGTTTCAATACTGAATCAATACAGTATTAATATAGCATCAATAGAATATTAATGTAGTATTAATATAGTATCAATACAGTATCAATATAGAATCAATACAGTATCAATATAGTATTAACACTATTTCAACATGGTATTAATAAATTATCAATGCAGTATCAACACAGTATTAATACCGAATCAATATAGTATCAATACAGTATTAATAAAGTTTCAATAGAATATTAATATAGTATCAATACAGTATCAATATAGTATTAATACTATACTGAAAAAAAAAATTCGGTAGGATTGCTTTCTTAAAAAATAAATGGTTTTCAAGCTTCGTTTTAAGCATGGTGTTTACCTGTTTTGGGCAATAATCTAGCCCAAACAGGCAAAGCCGCCCACTCAAAGTCACTGTAGAGCAGCATGCCCTCTGAAAAAGTTTTAATATCGCCTGCTATAGTCAGTGATGGATTATGAGGATACTTTATAAATTTATAGATATCAATATATTATGATATCTATTAGCCAACTTCAGAGTATACAATATAATCAGAGTAACAGCAGAATATATTATTCTATAGTATATACTCTAAAGTTGGCTGACTGATATCATAAAAGCATCTTCGAAATCCATCACTGGCTATAGTAAGTAACTTCCCCCAAAAGTGTCGAGCAGTTTGCTTCAACACCAAGTGGCGCGTCGGTACTGCTTTTGGGTCAGTTGCTTTCCTAGAGTTTTTTCGGTGTATTTTAATATAGTATCATACAGTATTATTAGAGTATCAATAGTGCTTGAATTGAAAGTTCTAAAAGCTGAAATGACTAAAAGCAACCAATTTAAACTATTTTAAATTAAAAAAAAAAGTAGACAAAGTTTCTTGTTGCATGTGAATGTTTCATGTGAACTTATATGCATGCATTAGAATGGTGAAAATCAAGTAGATGACTATTATTTTTTTCAAGTTATTTTAACTTTTACAACTATACTATGCATTAAGATAATGCTAATAAATTATAGTTAATATTTGTTGTAATAATCATTATTTTTAATTTCTAAGTGTTTACGTATATACATATATATATGTATATATATATATATATTTACAAATTAATAATTATTAGTGTCTAAATAATTTATGAAAATTATGATACATTCCTATTATACAAGTTTTAAAATTTCTCGAGTAAGGTGGCTCGGTGGCGTAGTGGTATACGTGCTTGCCTCGCGTCCAAAGGGTCGTGGGTTCGATACCTACCAAAGTCAAAAATTTTTTTCAATGCTTAAATAATTTTTATTCGATTTATAATAATCAAATAAATATAAATAAGTATTAAAAAATAAAAGTTAAATAAATATAAAAGAATATTAAAAAATAAAAATTATGAAACGTTCGCAGCAGCTTTATCACAGCCCGCAGCCGGCCGCCGGCAGCTCGCCTTCTCGGGACTGGCTATGTTGCTTCTGGCCCACTGCATTTCTAACCCACCTACATTTCTAACCCACCTACATTTCTAACCCACATACATTTCTAACCCACATACATTTCTAACCCACCTGACTCTCTAACCCACTGGGTGAGAAAGTCACTGGGTTAGAAATGTAGGTAGGTTAGAAATGCAGTGGGCCAGAAATACAGCGGGCCAGAAATGCAGTGGGCCAGAAATGCAGTGGGCCAGAACCCATAGCTTATCTTCTCTGATTGTAAAACGAAATTAAGTACTTAATATTTTAACGATTTAATTATTGGGAATAGAAATGGAATTTTTGTCATTAAATATTTTCTAAAATAAATTGTTTAAAATTCTTTTAAATAAAAAGAAACAAAGAAAGAAAAGTAAAAGGCTGATACTCAACGTTGTAATATACTGTTATTAATTCACTTAATATTATTAAGGTTATCTCTAAACAAAACATAAATAAAATGCCTTGTGTTTAAAATTTGTTTTAACATATTAATTTTTCAATAAATCCGTTTTTCTTTATGAAGACTAGCATAACTTAAAATCAACAAAATAAGTTTCCTTTTTCTAACAGTGTCATAAAAACTCTAAATGTAAGTCATTTTGTGTTATCGAAAACACGCACTAACACAGAATTTTTAAACAATAAGCCGTAGATAGATTAGAACTCCAAAATTTTTCGAAATTTTAAACAGATGCAGTTAAACCGTAAATATCATAATAGCACCCTAAAATTTTAATACTTTTGAGAAAAACTAAAACCAAAATAGTAAATGAAAGCTTTCAAAAAAATAAAAAAACTATGTTCTCATTTTAAATTTTCAAAAACATTCTTTGTATATATACTTTCAAAATCCGTGGAAAAATATTTTAACACTGTGTACAATTCATCATTTTTATTAAACTATATTTAAAATTTTTCAAAACACTTAATAAATTCCGATCAAAGTTTAATTAAAAAATAAATTTACAAAGCAAATACCGTTAACATAGTAGTTAATTCATTTAAATTAATCATTTACACTTTAAAATTTTCTTTGATAAATTATTTTCAGAACATAATTAAAAATTCAAAAAATAAATTTAACTCAAAGTTCTAAATTCAACTCAAAACTAATCAAAGTCAATAATTTTAAATGCTAATAGAAATTAAAATTACTTTTAAGTACTGAAATATGTAAAACCTACAAATTGGTAAAATTTTTTTACATCGAAAATTAAAAATCTAAATTATGTTAATATTTAACTCGAATAAAATAGTCATTGTTAAATAACGAAACTCATCAATGTTTTGAAATTTAAAAATAATATCTATGATTTAAAATCTAACAAGCGTAAAACGTACTTGCTCTCGGACAGCGAGACTGTAGCTCTGTGCGCGCGATAACGCACATTTCAATCTCTACGTTGAAGTATACATTGTATGTGCTAGCCTACTCTGTTGAAACAGCTCGAGTCTGAAGCAGTGTGACGTCATGCTGGCTTGCATTCACTGTACGCTCTACACGGAGAGAAAAATCATGTTATTTCCCTATGATAAATTTAACACGTTAAAATTAAATGATTCTTCATGTAAGATTCTCATGAAATCAACTTAATTTAACCAGAATAGATCCTAACAGAAAACGCTATAGGCGCCATGATATTATCCTTTGGACAGCAGTTATAATTACCAAGAGCGCCAAGTGAATATAACCAATTAGTCGATCCTGTGATATTCACTTACCGCTCACGGGATTTTCACGTGGCACTCAAGTAAATTCAATGGTGGCGTGACCGACCGAGTAGCGCGTGCTTTGCAGGTAGTGGGGAGAGAGAGCGAGAGGAACCAAAATACAATCTTGTTATGATGGTAAAATGGCAATTTTTTAAATAAATTAATGGGTGTTAAATTATTGATATTACCTTCGAAACTATTAGAAATAAATTTTAAACTCAAAATTTAATTATTTTAAACAACTGGGGGACAGATAAACATGTATCATTTCGCACCAAACTTATCTCAAAGCAGGTTTAGCCTAGTAACGTTCGTGCTTTTCTTTTTGGGTGCGCGAGTTCAACTCTCGGTCAAGACCACTTTTTTCATTATTTTAATATTTTTTATTAATTATTTTATTTATATTTTCTTTTTTCTAATATTAAAATCTAATTAAATATGCTCATTTTTTTAATTAATATTTTTTAAAATAAATTATTTCTTATACGTAATAATTAAAAATATTGATAAATGAATAACAATTATATTTATAATACTTCAGTTAAATTTTGTCTTCATAAATATATATGTGTGTGTATTAATGTATTATATAAACTATAACATAAATGAATTAATACTATAGACTAATTTATTTATTATGTCAATTTTATAAATTACATTATGAATAAATTAAATTATAGTATTATAAATCACTATTATTTATTTATTAACTATTTGAATTATTACGTATAATAAATAATTTATTTAAAAAAAATATTAATTAAAAAAATGAGCATACTTATTTTGATTTTGATATTAGAAAAAAGAAAATATAAATTAAATAATTAATAAAAAATATTAAAATAATAAAAAAAGTGGTCTTGACCGAGAGTTGAACTCGCACACCCAAAAAGAAAAGCATGAACGTTACGCACTAGGCTAAACCTGCTTTGAGATATGTTTGGTGCGAAATGATACATGTTTATCTGCCCCCCAGTTGTTTAAAATAATTAAATTTTGAGTTTCAAATTTATTCCTAATAGTTTCAAAGGTAATATTGATAATTTAATATATATTAATTTGTTAAAAATATATATATTGCTGTTTTACCATCATAATGAGATTGTATTTTGGTTACTCTCTCTCTCCCTACTACCTACAAAGCACGCGCTACTCGGTTGGTCACGCCACCATGGAATCCACTCGAGTGCCACGTGAAAATCCCGTGAGTCGCAAGTAATTTTAACATGATGCATCGCCACGTTCATTCTCCTGGCAGCCCACGTAATTTTAAGTTGACCATTAAGAAAAAATAATAACTTTTGTATCTGATTTTAAGATGGATACCAATCATCTATTAAAAACATGAGTATCATCAAAAAATCACTTGTTTCTTCGATAATATTCGGTGAAGAAATATCATGTAATAATCACTTGAAATTTCATGGAATAATAACATGATTTTTCTCTCCGTGTAAGCGTAAAAGCATCCCTGCTTTATATTATTTAAATGAATGATGTTTAAAACTTTTTACTTTTAAATTAAAATCGTTTTCTATTACAAATAATTTAATTTTGACGAAATGTTCTTCTTTTAACTTGCTTGGATTTTTTATTAATGTATCATTTGTGCCGTAACACAGAAATTAATAATATGTTAGAGTTATAACAGGATAAAAAAAAATAAAAGAACCATTGATTTTAATATTAGAACATAAAAATCTTTTCACAATTCGTACAATCGTAAATTATTTTAATAAAAACCAAATACAATTAATTTTTAATAAATAAATTTTTAAGAAACAACATATAGATCTCCAAACAAAATTTTAAATTAGAAATAATTACTATAAATTCCTTTCCGGTGAAAGACTCGAAACAAAACCGTAAAAACCCCTCTAAAAATAATGAATAAAAACATATGTTATAATGAAAAAGTTTACTTCAAAATCCTTCTTGTTTCAAAAATCAAGAAAACCTAAAACGTCCAAAATTAAAAACTTTTCTTTCTTTACCTATTGAAAAGACGCGTAGTCTTTTTTCCAACGAATTTTTTAACTAAATTTGTTGGACGATTTAGAAAGAAAAGAACGTGATTCTTTTCCTTTGAAATATTTATCTGATCATGAATTTTCCTACCTAATCTTATTTGAATTTACCCTTTTTGAATGCAAAAAATTGACACTTAATTTTAACTTTAACCTTTGAAATTTCTAACCCAATTAACTTTAATTTTTACACTGAATTGATTTTGTCACAAATTTTTACATACAAAGATCTATTATTTGTAACCGAGAAGTTAAATGATTTTACTGATACAAAGCGACTAACCTTGCGGTTGTCGTCGCTTATTTCAATAGATTTTAGCTTGAATTTACACTTTATTTTTGGGAAAAGGATTCACTCAATAAAAACACAGATATAAAGGGAAAAAGCCAGATGGCATAAAAAACCCTTGATTTATTCCCTATAACTTTACACACTATTTGATGCACCGTTCGATTCCTGTTCGCACGCACGCACGCAAAAAGTGAAAGAAAAGAAAAAGAACAATGAACATTTGTATAGCCGCGGCTTAGGTGGGCGAAGGTGATGCGTTGATTCGCAATCTACCGTTCGTCGCTAGGCGAAAACTCGTTCGCACAACAAAGCTTCTGATCGCTTTGGGAAAGGAAGAAAAGGTAACAGAGAGATTCAATATTCTCTTGAGAGACTAGACCGCTCGAGGCGATGTCACGCTTGATACTAAACTATTTTTCCGCGGCACTTGCAAAGTCTCCCTGTTCTCTCCCCCCTTTTGTCTATGAGCTGACTTAAGGGAGGTGAGAACAGGCGACTGTAAAGTGCTGCCGCTCATCATCGTATTTGATTTTAATATAATTTGTGTTGCGACGCAACACCTATTCAATCTAATAAACTCAAATAGACAAAAAATTATTAACAATAATAAAAACAGAAAAAAATTTCCATTTTGATCGTAAATATTTTTATTTTATTAAAACATTCGCATGAAACCGAAAAACTTATCGTACAAGAGGGGATTGAGGATAAAAAGATCTGTAATTACAACCTTTTAAAAATCTAAACGCGTTCACATCACGGGGTTTTGCTCGCTGGGTCGAGGGGATTCACCTTCACTAAGAATTATATAACATAATCACGAATTTCGTGTCAAAATACAGCGGGATACAATTACATATGTTCCTATCTAATGTAAACTTGATGCTTTCATACATTTAGTTTTAGGAATCTGCGAAATGCGAACTACAATAACTGAAATAAAAGTTAACGAATACTCGTAAAATAGCATCCATGCGAAAAAAAAAATTATAAAACCGTATTTGTGCTTATAATGGCAAATTTTAGAGATAACCAAAGCAACTTGTTGCAGGCATGGTGAGAAATTCTCATTTTGCATTTTCTATCTCATTTTTGTTTGTTTTGTGTTGACGCTCCTTTTTCCTCTAAGGTGCAGAACCTTGTCCGCGGAGGGGAGCGTTGGCAGTGACTAAGCAAGATGTTCAATGATTAATCTAATCGAATTGACTTTCTCACTATGCACCAACAAAAATGGTGAACATCGTAAAATATGAAATGATTGTATTAATTGCGTTAATATAATCAAGATAAGATTCCGAATACAAAAATTTTTACCTGCGACTCGTACCATAGTTAATAAAATTATTTTAAGAATGAATAAAAACGTTGAAAAATTAATTAGTTTCATAACTATTAAATTTAAGATAAGGAAAGTGCATGCAAATTTGCTAGCATTCATTAACAGGATAAATGTAAAGATTTAAATCAAATGCAACACTTTTAAATAAACAGTGAATTATCCGTAGATAAACAAAATGCTCGCCGATTCGCAAGCATTTGTCTAAAATATTTCTAGTAAACAATAGCAATTCGTACGATTTATAAATTAGGCTGGCAAATAAATCTTATATATTGCCAATCTTTAATTTAAAATGATGTATTTATCAAAATTCAATTTCACAATTAACTTTATGCGTACAAAGTGATAGCGTGAATAGAATCAAAATAAACTAAAAATCAATTTAATAATTCAATCTAAAATACTACTTAATTGAACACGCAGAGTTGTTGCCGTGCAGCACTCCAAATTTTTTTAACCTAAACATCAACTTAAAATTTTAAAGAAACTTTCATGAAATTAAAATAATTTAAACAGTTGAATAGTATACAATCATATTAAATCTTCGATTGCTAAGATTGAAATTATCATTATGAAAAAATTCCGGTCGATAAAAGCTATAAAATTACCGACATGCTAACTGAAATCTGTAATTATCCGTTACCATCCGTGGCGGAGTAACTCATGGTAACGATCCATAATCAATACCATTTATGGTAACTCCAACGTAAACTTAGTATTTACCGCTGAACAATGACTTTTAAAATTCTAAACTAATTTAATTTAGTTTCAACTTTAGCAATACAATTCGTTAACGGCAGGCCGGAGTAGAACCTGATACCGACCGAGTAACAATTGAGTTGTTTGTTATTTACTCAAGTATTAATCGGTGTACCTTCAAAATAAAGGTTGATCGCAATAGATATTATTATTATGAATATCTATGCACAAGAAAAAAAAAATCTACCAATTTGTTTTTGAGAAAACTAAGGAACGCCGAAGTAAAAGATTATGTTTATAATATTTTCGCGTTCCTTACTTTTCTCAAAAACAAAGCGATAGATTTTTTTTTTCTTGTGCATAAATATTTGTAATAATAATATCTATTGCGCTTAACCTTCAATTTGCAGATATACCGATTATTACTTGAGTAAATAACAAAAATGCCAATTAGACAAGGACAGCGAATCCGGCCTGCTCTTAATTTCATTATTAAAAATTTTTTTTTCTTTAATCATTTTCATCATTTGTTTCTCTTTCCGTTTTTTTTTTTAATAAATTAATATTTATACTAATAATAACTAATAAGTAACCGAATCACTATTCATTTTTTCGAGATTATTTTTATTTTTGTTTATGAATATGTTTCAAAAACAACATAATCTACTGGTATACCATAGTGAACAATTAACTAAATTTACAAAATCAACATTAAGGCGACTTCGGATTTTAGGTTAGGTTTTATTTTTGAGTTTACAAATTACTCTTTCAATATGTAAAATTTTTCAGATTTTTTAATTTTCCATCATTCTACGAATTATAATAAATGGTAGAAAATTAAAAAATTCAAAAAATTTTAGAAACTGAAAGAGTAATTTGTAAACTACAAAATGAAATCGAACCGAACTTCCGTAGTCGCCTTAAATATATATTAACTTTACAGTAACATACTTAAAAAAAAAATAAAGAAAATGTTAAAAATTACATGCTATAGTTTTCCGAATATTTTTAATTCAATAATTTGAATCATTCTGTTAATTAAATACTAGTAATTAAAGCACATTCACAGTTAATCCTTTTCTAAATGATTTTAAAAATTAAAATTGAAATAGCCTCGATATGTTTTATCTATAATTAATCATAATCAGTATAATAAATTAAATTATTATTACGTTTTTCTATTTAATAGACCCTTTACAATATACAAGAATATAATAATTCTCGGATTATACAGTAAATACTTAACATCTTCTGTTACAATCGTTAACTTTAAATTTAATACTTACCAGTAATATAAAAAAAATGCTGCAAGCAGGAATCTTGCTTTCAGAAAAATAATAGGAATGTAACATGACATTTTAACTCAACTGATTTTCTCACGTTGTCATCTAAGACAAGTAAGGCAATGTAAGGGCAAAAGCGTTGCACTAACTATATGCTTCTCGCGTGACATTAAATCTAATATTTCAAATAGTACACAGAAAAAAAATATATCATATCCTATATTTTAACAAAAAAAAACGCGTAAGCGAATTGCTATTGTACTAAATAACACATTTATATGTATACTTAAATAAATACTTTAATGAAATTTCGTTAGTTTCAGACAAATAAACTCAACATAATCAAACCATGGGAAAGATTTTCGTTTATTCGAATGAATAATTTGACAACACATACTTGGCAGGTATGCATATTTTAGTTAATATGCATCCAATTTATTTTAACCATTTATAGCATGAAATAAAAAAAAATAGGTCTAATATTAATAATAGAATCGTAGTGGCTTAATCATTAATATTAAGTCCAACAAAATTCAAATAAATTTTGGGCGGAGTCACAAACAGTTAATTTTTTTTTGTGGAAATATAGTAATATTTTTCAAATCATACTCACAAACAGTTACATATCTGCTGATGGATATGAAACGAAATTTTTCTTTTTAGTAATAAATTTTAAACTCAATTTAATATCATTTACATGAATCAATTTTTGTAGATTATTAATAAATAAAAGCTGCTTTATTTTCAAATCATAGAGTACGAAATCCGGTACCGGTAGGTTAGAATACTTTAGTCATTAAGTTAGTTTAGGCAAAGCTATTGACGTTCATGGATTGGACAGATGGTCCAAAAATGATGGCTTTATACTATGTGACTGATCACCATGTAGGATAACAAAAGCAACCATGTAGTCAATGATTCAGATGTTGCGACTCGAGTATAATTGCGAATATAATTACTAAATAAAATGAAATGATACAAATGAAATACAAAATACAAAATGAATAAAATGATTTCCATACGGACGCTTTTTGTTAAGGTCACGTTATGATGAATTATAACCGGATGCTTTTTGTTAAGATCCGTGTAAAAACAATGAAAAAAATATGCTACGATAAATAAAAAAGGAATACTAAATTTTGGGGATAATACGAATGGTATTTTCTGCTGTACCTGTTGATTTCAATGAAACGTCACTGTATAGGGTAAGAGCTGACTTGGTCAACATACAGTGGAACGCGATGGAAATTCCTGATGTACTGGGGTATCTAACGTCACCGTATGGGGCGGAAGCCAGATACACAGTGCAATATTTTCCGATAATAAGGGGGATACACGTACGGTTTTTACGCGAGAAAAGTTTACTAGAGCAATCATCGAAAAACTTTGAGAAATTTAACATCTTGTTTTAAGGGTGGAAGCCAAATTTGCATAGTTGTCGGTAATTGCCTAGAGTATCCATTTCAGGGTTACGAATATGGAATGCGAAAAATTTCAACTTATAGGGGGGACCGTGGTGTAATTTTGCAATTGAAATATAAAACGTCAAAATATACTATTTTAAAATGAAAGTGAATAATAAGAAGAAAATAGAACTACGACAATAAAAAAAAGAAAGTGTAATGAATCAAAAGAACTGCACAAATCATACATACATTAGGTTAAGAACAATAAATCTCTTACTAAAGGTTCAAGATAGTAACAATATATAATTACTTACGAATTACCAATTCCAGAAATATAATAAAGCAGCAATACAACTCACTACGTAAAACAAGTAAAGTCATTTCTTTTAAAACTAATGTAAATTCTTTCTGACGATAAGTTAAGTTAATAAAATATCATTTTGCTTCAAAGTTTATATTTCATACTTCTTATCTAAATATGTGACTCTGACACCAAAAAAACTGCAAGCGCAGAATCTACGGTTTACAAGTAAAAGCGTTTAAGTAAAAAGAATATGATGCGTCCCCATAGAATAGTGTAGTTACAGGGAGGGGAATTAAAAGTAAATTAAATTAGATATAAAGATGGCACTGCTCAAAAGAGAGGGCACCTCTCCTACGAATTCATAAGTATATAAACTACCTGGACAAGACAATGCGCATCAGTCTTGTTCCAGCAGCATTGACAGTAGTTTCTCTACAAGTTTAATAATTATTTTAAAAGTGGAAATAGTTACTTAGTAAATAAGACTACAGTGTTCAAATTAGTAGTTATATAGTGTATTAGTGCGACACTGTCTGGTGAATTCAAGTTTAACTGACGCTAGGATAAACCTAGGTAAAATCAATTTTTTGTTATTTTATATACTCTGGATATGCTACCATCGTGCTTCCTACAATAATTTTATTATTATTATTTAATTTATTTATTAATATATTATTACTTTTTCTTTTAAAATTAACTATTAATTTTCTTATTAAATTTTTTAAAGTATTCAAATTAAATTCAATGTTTGCGTGGTTTAACACATTAATTCCCAATGATGATACGTTCATCCAAGCAGCGCAAAATAACCCGAAAAAATTAATTCAGTCGATCTTAACCTTACAATAAATAGAACATAGTAAGCGGAATTGATTCCCATATTAACAATAAATATCAAATTATTTTTCAAATTCAAAAAAATTTTTAGGGGCTTTTCCAGATTAGTAAAAGCCCCGGAAAAACTCTTCACAATATTTCATGAAAATCATTAAATTTAATCAATGTGATTGCCACACGCACCTGCCTCGCGTCCGCCAGTCCATGGCGAGCCTGAAAGCCATCGTCTATAAGATGCTGTATTTAATATTTACCAAAAACTTTTAAATATTAATTAAAAAAAAAAATTTTTTAAAAGATAAAACTATTGATCAGTTCTATCTTCATTCTAACTTTCTAAAGGCTGGAAACCTGTGAAAATTCGAAATTAGTTCAACACTTCTAGCGTATTCGAGGAGTTTTTGCTATATTATACGCCATACCGATGTATCACTATCACTCTCGTCTTCTTTTATACCTGATCCTCAATAACTTTCTTGTGCAGTGGTAAATGTCGATACTGCTTGGTATTCAAACTCATTTTCGTTGAAGAAAAATTGCTTGCTCTCATGCTCCCTGTGTATTTACACTTTGGAGATAATAAATTAACCTTCAGCCCGCTTAATAAATTGCGGTAAAATAATTAAAATAATTCTTTTGTTCAAATTCTGTTAAATTTCTCCGGAGAGTAAAAGCGTCAGAAAGACAACTAAACAAAATTAAACCGAATGTGATTAATAGTAAATTCCTAAATTAATTTCCAATATCTTCCTAATCATTAAATTCCTATCCGAAACAAATTTTTTTTCTTTAATTATCTCAAACCCTCTTAAGAGGCTAGTAATAATGCGAAATATAAAATTGTTGATCAACCCGTATTGATTTTTAACCAATAACCTCGTATTAATCTTTTTGGTTACTAATTCTTCAAAAATTTCGATCGCCATGTAAACCGTTTAATCTCGGAAATAAGTCAAACATCTGTGAATGTATCTAAATTAAATTTACTCAATACTCTCATGTTATAATTTAAAATAACCCTTCGAAGAACCTCTTAACTTTTATTAAATAATTTAATTTTGGTAATGTTACTAATGCTGTCATTTTTTTTCTTTTTCTGCTATAGATTAGCACTTGCAATTTCTCAATTAAAACATCCTAATATCCTATCTTGCTATATACATAAAAAAGGGGACAATTATGGTTAAAAATTTCCCAGTCTTTCTTCTAAACACTTGTCGGAATGAGAATTTGAGATTTGAACACGTTCCCATAATCACACCTACACTAAATTTATTTATCCTCTCGAAAATTTTTATACAAGAAAAATCAGATACTTATCAATAATTTTGCATTTTATTGCTTCTACTATATTATATGTAATTGTACATATATTCCCTAAACGCCAAATATTCGTAAATTCTCACTTCTAATTTTACCTCTAAACATGGTAAGTCTGTAATATTGGAATCTTATTCCAAACCAATTAGTCGTTGATAACAGGTTGCTATCAATATTGATTTATTTAATGAGATGTTAATGTACTAAAACTTCAAGTACACACTCCTCTTTTTACTGTGTTTTTGGATAATATTATTTTTCTGAAAATCCAACCCGAATTTACATCTTTTATATACAATTCTCATTTACAAAATTATTCCTATCAACACAAAACATCTTTAACAGGAAAACAAATGAAAATTTTTATAAAATCTAAAATAAAACTATACTATTTTCTAACAAGAAAATCTAAGATAAAACTATTGATCAGATTCAAATTAAATTGGAATCATGGTCTCGGACTCATTTCGTTCTTAAATATAAT
Organism: Anastatus disparis; assembly: GCA_017163975.1. Classification (NCBI taxonomy): domain Eukaryota; kingdom Metazoa; phylum Arthropoda; class Insecta; order Hymenoptera; family Eupelmidae; genus Anastatus; species Anastatus disparis. Next base: position 242,978 of record JAFFSR010000141.1, read on the forward strand.
TATAAGATTCTAGAGTTTCCTTCTAAATAGTCTTCAAAACTAAGCGATCAGCCAAGTTCGAATAATTGTATTCTCTTACTTAACGATGGTATAATAAAATCACGCTCACTACAATAATTAATCAAACACCAATTATCTGGTTTATAGGCTTCTGACAAACATATCCCCAAAACTAAATTTTTGTTTTACGGGGAACATGAAAAAAATATAAAACTATTGATCAAATTCGATAACTCTATTCAAACGCAGCCAAGTTTGAATAATTGTACTTTCTAAAGGAAATACAGTACTATAGACCACCCCGTACATTTAATTTGTATCGCCTTTAATTTATTATTTTAATGACTTTTCATATACACCGTTATTATTGTTCAATATTCACCATAACTAAAGATTGATTGTCGGGGACGACAATAAACTTAATAAGGGGGAGAGGTCAACAAGTGACTTACTAAATTATTTAAATCCGATACATTTTTTTTTTATTTTATTTTACTTTTATATTGATGCTTTTGAATTAAATTCTTAGTGCGATTCATTATTAAAATACTAAAACTTGATTTCATTTAAAATGAAATCAGTATCACTAATAAAGCATAAGTTTTATCTTCGGAATTAAATTTTCGTCTCTTATATTCGTCGTTTCTATTATAATATGATTGGGCACTACAACCAGCAGCTCGATTCGGTCAGCCATATTTTTGCGCTTTTTAAATTTTTCATTATGAAAATTAAACTTCTTGCACAAGCTAGCCTCGCTCTGGTGTATCATATCCGATCGGTAATATTTGCTAATAGTTAATCCTCGTTAATTCTGCTTAATTAACAATTGTTCGTTAACTTATTTATCTTGTTTCTCTTCAGAATCTGAATAATATAAACCGTGTTGTCTTAGAAATAATCTAAATTCTAATTTTCTTTATCCTTATTTATTTCTTCGTATTCTTATTGTACCGTGTATTAAATTCCTTCTTTGATTGCGAAAGGATTAAATTAATTCGAAGATATAGTTTTAAATTTTTATAGGTCTTTATTTTGTGCTCTCTCTTATGCTGTCAGACTTGAACTTTTATGAATATTACAATCAGTTTCGTATATACAGTTTCTTAGAGATTATAACTTAATCTTTTTGTACTTTCTATGTAATTTTAGGAGTCTTATGCATTACTTTTCCTTGTTAAAATAATGTAAGAAATGATTACTAAAAGATTATATTAATTTTGGTTTATATAGATAGCATTCTGAATTCTTTGTTGGGGTATTTCAACCTTTTTATTAAGAGGACGCTGGATCTCTCTATCCTTTTCTAATTAAAAAATGTAAATTTTTGGAAAAACTAGTTATTATTGATAGAAATTAAGGGTTGTCCGCAACTTCTATAGCGAAAAACAAAATTTTGTCTGATGAGAGCAAATTAATTTTGTTGGAAAAGTGCGTTTACCACTCCCGATAGACATTACCAGTATAAACGTCTTCCCGAGGGCCTCAAAGGGGCTCCCGCAACGTTTCAACGTATGGTTGACAAAATATTGCTAAGATTACAAAATACAGAGATGCTAGTATATTTAGACGACACTACCATCTACTCCAAGGACTTACACGATAATAAAAGGAAGACTCGTAAGTTTTTTGAACGCCTCAGAGCAGCGAATCTTGCGCTTCAGCCGGAAAAAGTAGAATTCTTAAGGAAAGAAGTAACCTTTTTAGGCCATATAATCAGCGAAAAAGGGGTTGAACCTGACCCTGGAAAAATCAAAGCAGTTCAGGAATTCCCTATGCCAAAAACACCTAAAAATATTCGACAATTCCTCGGATTAGCCGGATATTATAGACGATTCATAAAGGACTTTTCTAAAATTGCCAGACCTCTATCGAACCTGCTGAAAAAGGACGCAATATTCGAGTGGGGGGAGGCCCAGAAACAAAGTTTTCAAACTCTAAAAGGACATCTTATTAAGCAACCAATACTGATTTTTCCTGATTTGAACAAGACTTTTACTTTAACTACCAAAGGGTCTAACTATGCTATCAGAGCAGTGTTGAGTTAGGAAAAGGATGGTTTTGACCATCCAGTAGCCTATCTGTCGCGATTACTAAATCAGGCAGAAAAGAATTACTGTACCACAGATAAGGAATGTCTAGCAGCATTGTATTCTATGCATCATTTTAGACCTTACCTACTAAGCAAGGAATTCATACTTCAAGCAGATCATGAACCCCTAAACTGGATGCACTACCGAAAAGACCCAGGGCAAAGACTGATGCGGTGGATGATGAAATTCACTGATAATACTTATAAATCCAGATACAAGCCCGGCAAATTAAACACCAATGCTGACGCCTTGTCGAAAAAATCCAGTCGAAACACCGACTGAGCAGGAAATTAATGAACGGTTGCCAAAGCTAAGAATTTTGACCCTAGATAGGAAAGGCAAGAAAACTTTAGAGGGACTGCCAGTTGCTGAAACTGACGAACTTCCGCATACTCTCGAACCAGCTGTTTCCAAACCAGAACCGCCTGTGCTATCAAAAAGGCGGGGGAGACCACCGGGTCCCCTTAATAGACAAAAATTACCTGAACTTGAGCACAGCGTAGTAGCTCAGAGAACCCGATCCAAACAAGTAATGCCTCCAAAAACGAGTGTTGTTCAGCAAGGGAGAGTAACAAAGCCAGCAGCCACTCGAACTAAACCAGCGTATCGGGAGCCACTTGCGAGTCAAGCTCGCAAGGCTGTGACCAATAAAGAAATGCTAAGTAGCCTGACAGCTACTGACATATCAAGTGATCACAGTAGCAAACTCAGTGTAGCTTTTACCAAAAGCAAGAGGTTAACCAAGAGAAAAACTACTGCCGTCTCTGACACCGAAAGCGAGGCAAGCACTTCTTACACCGACGATCGATCTCCTATAAAAGATCCACGACAAACATGCCTGAGGGATTTCTCTACCACCGAAGTTGAAGAACCATCCAGTTCACAGGAAAATGTCGAAAAGAATAAAACAACGGAATTCAGTAACCCTTGCGTTATACAGATGGACGCTGTGCAACCAAGTGATACAGGTAAAGAAACGGATATAGACGGTGAATGTAGTCAGTTGGAACTTACAACTACTACTCCCACTAATAATCAATCCACTGAGTACAAGATAAACACCAGTGATTCCCGCGTCAATATTTCAGACTTGCCTGACTACGAAGGAATAATCCCAAAATCCGTTTTGTCATCAACAGCAATAAATGACCTCAGTCAAGGTCAAGACAATCGACATGACCTTGCTGTGACAGTACCTTCAAGCACCACTAAACTTACCGCTGCACACAAACACCGTATTAGGCACGAATGCACCAACAAATCCAGGAAGTTGGAAAAAAGTCTCCAAGACTACTGGTTTAATACAGGAGACTGGTTTTTTGTAGAAAAAAAATGCAGATTCACCTGTAAAACCATTGCCAAATTACTTTTCCGAAGATGAAGAACCGACACCTTCCCAACGAGAAATTTTAGATGAGATGGCAGCAAAGCTAACGCTTGCAGAGATATGCAGAAACTCGGCAGAGATAAGTCAAATCGCGGTTGAAGAACCAGGGGCAGTGGAACAAGGACCCCTTATGGACACTGTAATACCAACAATCGTGCCATTATTGTCAGAAACTCATGAAATTGTAAGTACTGCGAAGCACACTGTCGAAAACTTAATAACTGACCTAGAAGCAGGTTTTGAAGAAGCTGATAACCTAGACTCCTCTATAATTCAGCGATCACAGGAGTGAGCTTTATCGACCACTCCCAGTGAACGATCGGCTGTGCCCAGACATAGTAGCACTCCCAGGACTATCAGAAAACCAATACCAAAATCCAACTTACAGGCAATCCCGGAAGTAACTGAAGGGTCTATTCACATTGAATATTCTAAAGCACTAGACGACGTTATGGGTGTACTTTTACCTAACCCATGGACTTGGAGTGATAACTCACTTACCTCTGATGCCAGTACAACCAAGACTGACATATCTACCAGCGGAATTCAAGTAATAAGACCTACTAGACATTGCCTCACATACCAGCGGGATAATATTATTCATTTTATCTCCAGTGATTGTGATCATCATGACCCAATAACAAAACTATTGAATGACATTGGAGCAATAGAGCGTAGGGATATAAAGAGACGAAAACCCAAGAAGGGAAACATTATTATTACCCCTTATAAATAGCACAAAATATTTTCACTGGTAGTTAAAGACTACGAGGAGGACTCGTTAGATTGCGAGGATTTGCGTGATCTCTTACAACAGTAGATAGCTTCGACAAAGTCTCTATCGACACGGTTGGAAAACTAAGATTAACGACTTCGGGGAATTGCCATTTGCTGACTATGCAGTGCCATCTGACTAAGTACGTCATAGTAATTCCTATTCCGAATATAAGGGCGACGACCATAGCAGAAGCTTTAGCTAAAAATCTAATCTGCCAATTCGGAACACCTAGAGCCATATTATCTGACAGAGGTACTAGCTTCATGTCCGACCTTATGACGGCATTATTGCAACTACTCAAGGTGACTCAGTGACATTCTTCTGGTTACCGACCGCAGACTACTGGTGCATTAGAACGTAGCCACGCTCCTCTCGTGGACTTCGTCAGAACGTATTCTAAACATTACGAGGACTGGGACCGTTTAGCCCCATTTGCCGCTTTCTCATACAATACAAGTGTTCATGCTTCGACCGGCTTCACACCATTTGAACCTGTGAATGGAAAAACTGCTCGTTTTCCTCTCAGAATACCGTCTGAAGATCGGCTGGCGACATACAATCAGTATCTAACAGATCTTGTAAGAAGACTGAAGGAAATGAAGTTAACGGCTGGACAGAACCAGGTGGAGAAGAAAAACCTTTCATAAAAATACTACGACAAGAAGGTCAAGACATTCCACCCAAAAATCGGGCAATATGTGTACATAAAGAATGAGCCCAGAACTTCCAAATTCGAAAAATACTACTTGTCACCATTAAAAGTAATAGGTATCCTAGGGCATAATAACATCTTGCTGGAAACCCCCGATCATAAAACTATATTGAAACATATCGATAAGGTTAAACTTGCTTAACGATATTAACAATTCCATTATAGGCTCAGACACTTAGTCATGAAGGGATATATCTTGACGACCCTAATTTCAGTGTTAACCTTCTATGGACTGCAAACCACGGGACTACCATCTCATAAACTGACGCCCTTAAACACTAATCCAGGCATTTATTATGAGAAAATAGGCATTTTACGACTAGAACGAGCGGAATGGAAAATCCTTATACATGTGAACACCGACATAATTGACTCCTAAATAGACATAAGCAAGGTTATAAATCTATCGATTGAACTGCCGGGAACAACTCGCTAAGCTAAAATGTCAACCTAAAATAGCTGTCCAACGAACAGCGGCTATTGACAGTTACAGAGAGTGCTTAAAGAGCTTTGACAGCGAGGATTGTGAAAATGCGTTGAACTCGCATGTGCTATTAAAAAAACAGAGCCAAGCTCACGAATTTCAACACCAAGCTAAGGACCTGTCGACTAGATTGCATTTTAAAGATAAATCAAGTAACAGTCAGGAGACAATCAAAAGATCGACGACGCCTCTAGGTATCATTGGAAGTGTAAGCAACACACTTTTCTGGCTAGTCACGGAAGATGAGATAGAAAAAGTACACCAAAATATCGACAAGTTGCTAAATGATAATAAAGAAATAATTAAACTCACAAATCAAAAGACTCATCCAATCACAACAAATTTCAAAAGTCTAGAGAATATCACAAATAATCATGCTGACGCACTGAAAAACTTGGAAAAGACGATTCAAACCCTCGAATCCGAGCAACAACGAGACTCCTATTTCCAAAGTCTTACTGCACATTATAGTCGTTTAGCTATGGCTATTGAACAAGCTCAGGAAGCTCTCAAGCAGTTAATCGAACTAGTTGAAACCTTATTATAAGGGAAGCTACCCTGCGAATTATTGACGCTCCAGCTCCTAGCCCAAATGAGCCAGGATATTACAGAACATTCGAGTCATTGGGATGTACCTATGCCTACCAAGCATGCAAGTCCTGAAGAAATAGCAAGGATCTCGAAAATAGATGCTGTCTACGATAACAACCGGCTGATAGTAATGTTATATCTGCCTATGGTTGAAACAGAACCGTATGTACTGTACCGTATGTATCCATTATTGACTACCCAATCATGAGAAGACCAGCATCTCGGTTTTGCGAAAATCCAGCCAACTCATGCGTTTTTAGCGCTAAATGAGAAAAACAAACAATATGTAAAGTTCGACCATGACTATTTACATGAGTGTACAAACCATACTTAGGGGATGATTTGTGAAACTCATTAGCCATTGCTCGACGTTCCGACTTCTAAGGATTGTGAACTTCTGTTATTCACGCAGTCTACTGAAAATCACTTCAGACACTGCACCATAATCTACCTGACTGAACCCAGCTTACAATGCAGTTATCTTCATAATGAAGCTGCATGGTTGTACTCTTTAGTCGAACTAACAACTATTCGAATTACCTGTAACCAACAGAAAGACCAGATACTACGATTAAATGTGACTAGCAAAATTCAGATACGTGATGTTTGTACTGGTAGGACTACGCAAGTGACTCTTGGAGGTATGACAACTCGTACCAGTACAGAGTTCTACACCTATTAACCTAAGCTACATCTGGAAATTACAGATGTATTGACAAGAAGCATTCCTGACCATATTATGAAACCTAAGGATTTATTTCCAATTCTGCAACTCAAGGATGAATACAACTGGAATAACCGTGACGTACAACAAATTTCTTATAAGCTAAAAGAAATCGCACAGCATAAATTAGACAACGGTGAAATTCAACATACCGTGTATGGAAGTGTTTGGGTGTTACGGTTTGGGAGTGCTGCTGTGTTTTGCAGTTATGATGTTGGCAGCCAAGACTATTAAATGCAAACGCACCGTTGGGGCCTACAAACCACGGGTAAGAAAACGCTATCAACCTGGAACCTGCCATGATCTAGAAATCGTAACCGCGGGTGTAGGAAATGACATCTTACCTTCCACTGACAAAGACCAGACTACGACCACTGTTACGACAGCACAAGGGATACAACAAACAGCCTTAGTAGACAATTAGTGAATAAATTTTGACGTCTCTATTTCTAGACGAATATCGCATCAGGATGTCGAGAAATGAGACCTTGCAATTGACCAATAACAAAGACCAGACCCTTTGGAAAATCATCCGAGATCTCGAAAGACAAGGGCCTGTCCAACAAATAACGACACTAGAATACGTTAACCATAAGTATACTAGACTCCTAATAAAATTTTTTGACCATTTTTCTGTAGAAAAATCTACAACTAACGATAAAACTGACTCTCAAAACCCTAACCGGCTTTTTTGTTTAGTAACAAAAAATGACACGGTGCAAACCTTAGCTTCTGTATTTAGACCTTTCGGGTTATTAGACTACGTACATATTACTCGTGGGAAAGTAACTGAAAATCGGTACGGATGCGTAAGATTTTTGCATAAGACTGATGCTCAAACAGCTTTGCTACAGACCCGTAATAAATACAGAGCAAGACAAGCTGAGCCTTTACGACAAAAACGTAAACGGAGTGAAATTCAAAACATCTGGACTAGGTGTAGTAATTGTAATTACGGCGTTACTACACAGTATAGACGCACACATATGCTGTTGTGCCATGACCAGCAACTCTCGACAGATGGTTCCGCGAGACTGCATGATGAACACATCTACTTTATATGCGACTTGTGTAAAAAACCAATTACAGACAATTACGCGTTGCATGACAAGGACTGCGTTGACACGCTAGAACTACAGGAGACCACCTCTAACCAGGTGTCCACTGAGACTGAGTTGCAACCTAACTCTTCGACATGGACAGACGCAGCTACCGATAGTGCAGCCCCGCCCCCCGCTTCTGTACCTTGCGACAATGCTGAAAAGCATTTTTTTTCCTTGACGGAGTATGAAGTGCTCCAACAGGCAATACGCCTCATCCTTAATCCTGCAAAACCTAGACCGCTTGCTTTGCGTGTAGATAACTTAGACCTTGACTAACAATTCAAAAATTTTTTTTTAATGCTAAGTAACATGTAAACAGCATTTAATTAACCAGTGCATGCAACTAACCTAAATCTTTTCAATAACAATTTTTTTTAATATACTTTTGTTTTAGGTTAAGGGGCAAGAAACGGACTTTACAATTGCCAGCATGAACTGCTGGCATACACCAACATCGACCGCCGAAGGTATTATCAAAGTTGACCAACTTTCATATCGACATTATGCGGCAGCGATAGAAACAAAAATCAACATACCTACAGGGGGAGCAAACGGAAGAAAACCCCGCTCGTCCTGTGAAGACGGTACATCGCCACCATCAGCAAAATGAGAAGTAAATTTTTTTTAACAACTATTCAAATATTTTAGTTTCAATTTTTATTGAACAATCAATTTCAGTTTATAACATTATATTCTTAGCGTAATAATTACTGTTAAACAATTAATTTTAAATTACAACTCGGTTACATACTAAACTCAAATTCTATTCAAATCAATACTTGTAAAGCGGAATCCTTATCTTTTCCCAAATCCTAAATTATTTCCAAGTCAACCCACCTTATGAAGTAAACAATCATCAACCTTTATTTCTATCCGCTATTTTGTTTTTCTTAATCAATATAATTATTATGTACACTTGAATTTGTAATGCAGGTTCTCTTGGATTCTCAAAGCTTGCTCCTGCGTGACCTTCTACTACCGGGGACGGCAGTTCTCTTTAGTAAGGGGGAGTGTTAAGTGACAGAAATTTTTATTTCAATTTTTCTTTATTCTTAAGAAAATATTTTTTGATTTGTCTAAAAAATTTTTAATCATTTATTCCCATAGTAAAAAGAAAGAGGTCTTAAAAGTGTCAAGGCCACTTTCTTTTCACTCTCTTATCGGGTTCTGAGAATTCAACAGTTTAACCGTTGATGGAGATCGTCGCAGTCTCCACTCTCTCTACTTTTCTGCATTGGAGAAGGAGAAAGAGAGCTATCATTCTTTTTCTTGCATCTCCTCCCACTACCAGTTGCTTTGTTTGAAGTTGGCCTGACGGTGCTAGCGTTAACGACGGGCCTAGCTTAAAGAGAGACGCGCGCGACCAGGCCTAAGGGCAGTACGTGTGTGCTGCAGCCTGCGAGGCTGCAGACACTAACTTCAAGTTTACTATTGTTCGTCTTCGGTTTTGCTTTTCGTTTTTTTTTTTGTTCTATTTATTCATAGAGGTAATTTCATATTAAATTCACTGCGGAAACTAGCTTGTTGATTTATTTATTTATTTATATTTTCTTTTCTCGGGTTTTGCTATACTAAACCTCTCTGAGTAATTTTACTACATCTGGGTATGGAATATTTCCTTAATCCCAAGATAGTCCATGGTAATGCTCTTCTTACCATATGTTTTCTCTCTTATACTTATCCGATAGGCAACGCCAAGGTTAAGGTTTCTCGAATAAGAGTACAACAGGGTCGGAATCATTTTTGAGAGAAACTATAACCAATTCTTCGAGAATGTCGTCATTGCCTGGCTGTTTGAAGCCTTGCGTATCTACCAGGTACTCCATCCTGAATAAAAGACTTTTAAGAGTCCGCTGTATCTCTGTCCTTTTCTAATTAAAAAATTGACTTTTTTCCCAAAATTAGCAACAAGAGGCAAAAATAAAGAGATGTTTTCGATGTGTTTAATAAAATGTAATATTTTCTTTGATTAGTATGAATTAATTTTATTGCTTTGTTTTTAAGAAAAGTTGGAATAACTTAAAAAATTAGAAATTAGTGTCAAATAATGGGATTTTCAAGTTATTCCAACTTTTCTTGAAAATAAAGTGGTGGAATCAAATTATTCTTATCAGAGAAAATATTGCTTTCTATTACATGAATCGAAACCATCTCTTTATTTCTGCCTGAAGCTATTAGTTTTTATAAAAAATAAATTTTAAATAGATTTGGTAAAACAGGTAACTGTGTCGGTATACAGCTGACTCTTAATGACGAGTCAACTTTTTATAATGATTCCTCCACCACTCATACAAGTTTTCATACGTTACCGCTCGCGGCGCTGTACTGAACTACACGATAGTGTAAGATTAAGCAGTAAGCAGACGTTCCGACTGGAAAGTTACCTCTTGATTTGAATTCCAGTCGAACATCCAAAGAGGCACTCTTTAACGATTTGTTTTGTTTAGAACAATCGATCACGATTGAAGGTAGGTATTCGATGTAATGTTGCTTTTTTAGCATAGGCTCGATATCTTTAAAATAGTAAGCACTTTGAAAGTTGGCGCACATATCTTATAGCATTGCATATTGATTATAATGGATATCTAAATTTAGATTTCCATACGGATAGTATTGAGAATTGAGAAACAGCTTTACATTACTGATATTGCAATGATCGAAGCGAATCGCGTTGATAGTTCTCTGACTTTTTCGATTCGTTTGAAAACCTAGTATTACGAATCGTGGCTTTTCCAGCTGATTTAAAGTTTTGACGGTCCAAACATGCATAGATGTTGTAGGAATTAGTGGATACTCGTACAAATCCCAACTACGAAAACTCATCGATTGGTTTATCCTTTTCAACATGATTTAATAGTTGAATCTTTTACGAGCTTAATACTACTACGTAAGGCATAAGCCACTCTATTCTATTCAATTCAATCTTGAAATTCTTAAACGCGTTAGGATGAGCAGGGTCTGGTGCTGTTTGTACGATAACGTTTAAATCGTTTCTCGTTCTCGTTAGAATAAGCTCGTGTTTCACGTTGATTATAATTTTACGATAATCTTCAGCAAAACCGAGAATTATAGCGAGAGGAATCGATAGTCAAAGTAACCTGCATTATTAGTAAACTGCTGCGTTTCTTCGACATCAACCCATCCTGCGTTCTCAATAATTAAGTTTTGACTGGGGTTCAGCGAAACCCAACCTTTCATTAGAGTAGTCGAACCTACATTCTTACACTTATCGATTTCTACTGTGTTGATCTCGTAGCGTATTTTCTCAAACATATGATGGATGGCGTTGTTGACTAATTTAGTATTGGTTACAGCAGCTCCATCAGCTTTCACTAGTCTACCGCAAATATGTAGCGAACTGCGTGATGGTAAAAGACACAAATCTTGATGTTGAATGGCAATGCGAATCTCATCGCTATTGTTGAAGTTGGATGCTGAGTATGGTTGATGAGTGTGCATCTCGTAATGTTCAATTACGAGATGCACGCTCTTTTGATCGAATTTGATCGAATTTTTATCTAATTTTCATTGAATTTGATCAAATTTTTATCGTATCTGATCGAATTTGATTGAATATTTATTGAACTTGATCGAATTTTCATCGAATTTGCTAATTTTGAAGCTACAAGATGGAAATGGCTAGATGTTTATTTAAATCATAAAACTATCTTGTTATCTTAAAATCATCTTATCATCTTATTAAACTTGTTACATACCAGGTTAATTTACTATAAATACAACAGATTCTAGATTTGAAAATCAGTATGCATAGTACACTTGAGCTATCAACATGGCTAACTTTCTTGAAATTGAAAAACAAAGGGAGACGATTAAATCTAAACTTCCAAATCAAATCAATCAATCAAACATGAATCCTGGTCAATTATTTGATTCTAATCAAAATAAAGAAACATCATTTACAGGTAATTCAGAGACTGAGGTTACTTTGAACGATGCTGATAGGTCTACGCTTAATACATCTCTTCAACTTATAAAAAGTTCTAAAGGAAAAGATAAACCTCTTTTAAATGGTATTCTATTTTATAAGGATAAGGCCATGAGTGATAGGAATATTCACTGGAAGTGTCAATTTTACCGTTCAAAACAATGTTCAAGTCGTGCTGTAACGAAGGATATGAGATTTATAAGTTGTACATCACGTAATCATATAATTACACCTGTGCAGGAAATGTAACAAGAAATATGACTTTTAAGGAAAAACGTAAGTTTAATGATGCTCTCAACACACATCATACAAAAGCTAAACTCGCGAGGAGAGATAATATTGATTTCATCGATCATCAAAGGTATCCAGAATCAAAATTACTTCAAAATAGTTATTCTAGCTTTGATGATGAAATAAAAAATTATCAATAGAGTAGAAACACATTTGAAAGTTGTAAAAAAAATTTCGTAATAACGCTTCATCAGTATCAAGATGTAAAAAGTCAAAAATGATTCCTAACGATGTTAATAGCAGTACATTATCAGATTCTTCTAATAATACCTTCTTTAAACTCGAAAATAATCACAAGAGTAAAGAAGAAAATTTAGAAAACTGTAATAGAAAATCTAATACTAAAGTTTTACAAGTATCTAGATCAAAAAAAGCTAAAGTAAGTTCCATAGATTCCTGCGATGAAACTTCATCAGATTATTCTAGTTGTGATGAATCTCATTCTACATATGTAGGATGGAATGATCCTAATGTATTGGTTGATCGTTTTCGTATTCTTACATCTTCAACTGATAAAAGTCTTTATACTTATAAAAAAATAAATTTTATAATTAGTGAACTACGAGACGCTGGTTATATATATTAAGTTAACTTAGGATGATATAACATTTATTTCAAATGAATATCATTAGTTAAAGAAGCTTTTGAAGATAAAAAATATCATCGATATAAAATCAAAAGTTTCTTTGCTTTCTGAACGTCCATCTGGAGAGAATATTTTCTAGCTGGAACATCTGCTTAATCTTGTCCTATCGGATAGTTAGCGCCATCAGTGGTAACATAAGAAAACTTATACGAGTAGTGGAGATCCAAAACGGTGGGTGAATCATTATAAAGGCTGAATCTTCAGTAAAAGATTCATTTAGGATGAAATACTCGGCGGATGTGCAAGGGTTTAAATAGTCAGATTCGGAAACTTGGCTATTGCTCCCAAAAATGATTCTGACTTTACTGTACCACTATTTAAGAAGTTTTATTCTTAACATCAACTACCGTACAAGAGAGAAAACAGTAGTATATTTGTGTAACGACTTACCACAGTGTTGAAGAAGAAATCGTATATTTTGACATTCTTTTGGAGGCTACACTGATGGTGGTGGCTGTTCATTCCTACAATTCGGGTCACCTATGCAGCATAGGCTTGAGTAAAGGACAGTCGCTGGTAGTCCGTTTCCATGAGTTGATACTCGTCCTTAGACTCTATGCTGAAATTAATTTAATTTCTGTCCAACTTTCGAAATTATCGAAAGCCAAGTGGATAATTCAACCCTTGATTGCTACTTCCCTTTATGTTTTGAACTTTGTTACATTTATTGAACAAAGCCAAACGCCGCCTAGCGTCCAAGTAGTGAACTATGGTACGGCCGCGATACTTCAAAGATCGGGAATTCTCCGTGTATATGCGAGAGACCGAAAAATTCATTTTTACTTAAGATATAAATTTGACAAAATTTTCAAAGTACTTTCTTAATTCGAATTAAATAAATTTTCACTTTGAAATAAAATTTATAAAATTTTTAAAAAAGTTGACTTAGGTTGGGATCGAACTCGTGACCCTCTGGTCGAGAGGCATGCACTTTTACTACTCGACCACGGAGTCATTACACTTAATAATTTTGGAAACTTGTATATCCGCAGTTTATCGAATATGTTTCCATTTTTATTTATTAATTTGATTAATTTTCAAAATATTGTTAGTTATTAATAATTATTAACAATAATTAATAATTATTTATTATAAAAAAAAATTTTTCTCGCTAAAAAAATTTTTAAATAAAGATTTTTATTTAAAAATTAATAAAAATAATATTAAATTAATTTATTTAAATATTAATAATTAAAATATTTAAATATTAATAATTAAAATATTTAAATATTAATAATTAAAATATTTAAATATTAATAATTAAAATATTTAAATATTAATAATTAAAATATTTAAATAAAAAAATATCCGCATCCCGGCATATTCCCTACCTTATCGGCGCTCGTTCAATTGCATAGAAATGCACTGGTGCGCCAGTATTGCAGAGGGGGTGGGGAAGGTGGGCTAGAAATGCAGAGGGCAGGAGGGTGGGCCAGTATCGCAGTAGGCCAGAACCGCTATTGCCTATCTATTTTATTTTTATTAAACATTGTATCAAAATTTAATGATATATTTCTGTGATGTGCTCTAAAATCCTTGAATATCGCAAATATAAACATTTTTTTCTGGGAATCGTAATATCGCTTTTCTAACCATTAGATTATAATCATGTGTTCTAGCCATTTCACAATTCTAATTTCATTCAGCGAGAAGTAATCTTAGAGACTGAATAGGGAAAATTCTAGAATTATTATTTTATTTGGTTGGTTCAAAAGATAAATTTATCCCTTCTCTTAAATTTACTTTTTTTCACTATTAGTTGAATCTTGAAATTCTTATCCTCTCTTATATTTTCATTGAATTTTCACTTTACTATTGGTCAAATCTTGAAAATTAGTATACCCTCTTAAGTTTTCACTAAATTGTCTCTTTACCATAGGTCAAATTTTTAAATTTGTAACCCCTCTTATATTTTTATTAACTTTTTTTTAACATTGGTCGAGCTTTGAAATTTGTATTCCCTCTTATATTTGGATTTACTTTTCTTTTTCACATTGGTCGAATCTTGAAATTTTTATCTCCTCTTATATTTGCATTATCTTTTCTTTTTAACATTGGTCGAATTTTCAAATTTGTATCTTCTCTTATATTTTTACTAACTTTTCTTTTTCTATTGGTTGAGTAATAAAATTTGTATTTCCATCTTTCATTTTCTTTGCCTATAAAAAGCGAAGCTATTTTTCGGACTAGTACAGTTCGTAAATCACAATCAATCAGATTTGTTCTCAATTATTATGTAACATATTCATATAACATAGTGATTACTCTAGTATTATTTTAGTGCTAAAAAAAAAGTAAAGATAGACACGTGTAATTCCGCTGTAATAAAATCAAAAGAAAAAATCGCTCAACCAAATCTCAGAAGAGGAGAGAAACAGAAATGTCAAACTTGTATAATACATCTCTCGTGTGTGTAAGTGCAGTTGGAACAACATCTTCAACAAGGAGGTAATCTAGAATCTGAGGAAACAGAAACTAGAGTCGAATGGTGAGATGTGAAGTCAGCTTTCCAAAATCGCATTAGGACTGGTGTAGTTATAAATATTAAATACGTGGACATTTTGAGGAAACAAGAGAAGAAGAGGAAGCAAGCAAAGAATGAATTTGAAAAACTTTTCTATAAATTATTAATTAACTCTGTCTATGGAAAGTGCATCGAACGAGAGCGGTCACGTGTTGATGTACGATTAGTAAATAAATTCACTGGCAGATATGAAGCAGAAGCACGCATAGCTCAACCAAATTTTTATAGTTGCGCAATCTTTGATGAAAATTTGGTTGCTATTCAGCTAAAAAGAACTAGTATTATAATAAAAAAACCAATATACGTTGGTTTTTAATCTTTGATTTATCTAAAACATTACTTTATGATTTTCATTACTCATATATGAAACAGCGAGTTGGACAAAAATTCAAACTTCTATAAATCATAATCGAAGAGCTTGAGAACAATTAACCTTGTGCAAGGAAAGCAAGACTTGACTAATTTTTTAAGTAAGTTTAAAGTTCATTCATAAAAACAAATGAAATTTTTTTTCTATCAAAATTTTTTCTTTAACAGAAATTTTTATCTTCACTTTTTCTTTTTTTTTTTTTTTGTTTTCAGAATGGATTTATCATCACTCAATAAGATTGCTGGAAGCGACTTTTTGCCAAATAAAAAAGTAACAGACTTGGAAAAAGATAAATAATACGCTTACATATACTTTCATGAAAATTACTATGTAAAGAGTAGTGATTTATCTTATACTTCTTCATAAGATTCTGGAAGTTTGAATTATAAAATTCTTTCCCTTGGTCAGTTTGTAAATTTTTCGGTACTCGTCCTTTTTTTAGTATCGATTTCATAGCTAGAGTAACATCATTGCCACTCTTTGATTTGACTGGAACGGCCCATGCATACTTTGAAAATATATCTATGACAGTGAATGAGTAGCGAAAATCTTTGTTCTCCTCAAAATAAGGTATCATTTCTACAAGGTCAGCTTGCCAAGTCTCATCTAATCCGCGTATATCATATTTTCTTCGCTTGTACCTGCAACGTGCTGGCTTGTGTAGCTCTTCAACTACTCTTTGACGTTCCATCTTAAACTTCAACTTTAGCAATATCCGATTGTCTATTCATTTCTTTAATTATATATTCAATACTTGCAAAATTTTGTTGAGTCATATCATAGAAATAAGTTAATTTGTTGTCTATGTTTGCCTATATATTTCAACTTTGTTCTCATATTCTTGTATAGCTTTAGCAACTTCTATAATTTTAGAAGATAAGTAAAAAATCAGTTCTTTATCATCGAATAATATATTTCTTTTTTCAACACGGGATGCGGCTTCCTCTTTTGTTTGTCAAAATTAATAGTTTAGAAAAAAATCAATCTTTTGATAACAAAAGAACAGATAATACGACTTGTTTTTAACAGTTGTAGAAATTCTTCAAATAATCTTCTGTCCTTACATACATTAATTTTCTATGAAAGTTTTTTTTATGTTCCGTAAAAGATTACGTGAAAGCTTTTATTAATTTCTTTTGAAAAATTTCCGAAGGCTTCTGTCGAAAGCTTACTAATAAAACTTTTGGGAAGCTTGTAGTTATCTTTCATGAAAGATTGTATTAAACGTTAGCGGAATATACTATGAAAGATGACATGAATCTTTTCAGTAAGCTTCCTGTAAGCCTTCATGATTACCGAACCGATGAATCTTTCGGAAAGCTTACTTAGTAATCTTTCTTACTATCTTACATGTAATCTTTCTAAATACATTCATGGAAGATTTGCTAAAAGATTACTGTAAGATTGTAAAAATATTTCAAGGAATCTTGCACGTAATTATTTAGTAACCTTTTTTCTAGATTACATTTAGCTATCTGTAAACTTTCATGAGATCTTCCAGTGAAATCTTCCTGTAAGGCTTTCTAAAAAGCTTACATTTACGGTGGTGAAAATTCTTTCTGTAATCTTCCATCTTTATTTACATTATTCTTTTACTAAATCTTCTATTTACGTTTTGTGAAAGATTACGTAAAAGCTTTTATTAACCTTTTTTGAAAGATTTAGGAAAGCTTCTGGCAAAAGCTTACAAATAAATCTTTCGGGAAGTTTGCAGTTATCTTTCATAAAAGATTGTATTAAACGTTAGCGGAATATTCTATGAAAGATGACACGAATCTTTTCAGTAAGCTTTCTGTAAGCCTTCACGATTAACTAACCGATGAATCTTTCGGGAAGCTTACAAAAATCTTCCTCACTATCTTACATGTGACTTTACTAGATCCATTAATGGAAGCTTGGCTAGAAGGCTACTGTAAGTTTTTAAAAAGATTTTGTGGAATATTTCACGTAAGCTTTCATTAGCTATTTACCCATGCTTACGTTTAGCTTACTTTTAGATTACATGAAATATTACAATGCAATATTAATGAAAGATTCAGTAAGCTTACAGAAAGGCTATATATAATATTGGATGTCATTGTTGTGATTATTATTTCCAGCAGATCGTTCGGCTATTAATAATCATAGTCTCTCTACAAGCTCATTTGGATCATCCCAGTAGACTAGATCTATGGGAGTATTCTGTTTTGCTATTTTATATTTAGGTGTGAGACCTCCTCCGCTGGTAGACATTCTACTGCGATCACTGCGGAACATTTGTGCTATGATTTTTGAATATTTTCTACTCTTCGAAGAGCGTATATTCTCACTTTTGCTATGTCTTTTCCTATGGTCATTTGTTGCTTCCAGGATAATGCGATAATTCTTGCGATCTGTCATACTTAAAAGATTATCATCTGGTTCTTGTTTGAAAAGTAATTCCATTAGACCACTGCTTTTAGGAAAACTTAAATCTTTCACTTTTATTATTTTATCATCAATTTGAATTTGTGAATCACCCATCATGTATACCCCACTGACTTTTATCACTCTGTATATGCCATCGATTTTTCGGCGGCTTCCATTTAGCATTGATAAAAAGTCTGTCGGTTCAGTTTCTTTATGCGCAGATACAAATGGTGAATATATAAATTTGAATGATGAATTCATCATTGTGCTATTCATCGGAGAAATATCGTTTACAATATAACTTGATTCATCGAATCTCAATCCTTTTTTGGCCGATTTTTGGTTATGGTCTATAGCCGAAATGTGATTAGAACGTGACACACTTTCAGTTGTCGAATCGACAAGCTTTTCAAGTGGTGTTATAACTGGTTTTGAAGTATCACCTTTTCAAAATCATCTCTCTCCTTTTTTAACAAAGAGTATTTTTTTCTAATAGTCTCACGTGCTCGTGAGAGCTCTCTCAGAACATTTTTTTCTTTCTCAAAGTCAGGCATGCTGACAAGATGCTGTCTACAATCAAACTGCAGAGATTAAGATTTATACTTCCTTTTTAATGGCGAAACAGTCAAATCCTTTTCTATATTTACCATCATTCATTGCTCTATTTTTGTTAATAACAACAAATCCATACTAGTCATTCTTCCAGCATTCAGTATAAAGATTTCGAAATTCATTTAAAGTTAAGTCAGTATTCACATGATCTTCATAAATATGTTTATGATTAACATCATCTTGACGATAAATTACCATCAAATTAATATTGTCCCTGATGAGATGTTTCGGTATATGAGCATATGACTGAGATAGATATAAGCTATCTACACTTTTGTGTCTCCCCATACAATAAAAAGCTCTGACGTTATCCTGCTTCTCACAAGCCACATCATCAAAAATCATAATTGAATTAGGTAGGGCTTTATCTGGAGACACTACAGATGCATGTTCACTAAATGGTAGATGTGATATACCTTCTGGTTTTTTGGTTGATTCAAGGATTTAGAGTATACAGACAAATTTTCGAATCTAAGACCATTAGGGTGTGTAATTAGAGCCGATAAACTATTAGTTTTTCCACAGTTTAATGGGCCTCAGAATACTGCCCGTATATTATGTGGAAGTAACTCTCCGTGTCGCTTTTTTCTTTTCGTAATCTTAAAATCAAAGTTTGCGACGGGAAGTTTGACGTTTTGCTCAGTAAAATCCATGTTTAAGTAACAAAGTCAAATTTAAGATTGACCTTTTCAAAATATAAACGCTTGTTTTATATTTTGATCATCAGTTGTAAATCAGCACTCGAAGAGAGATGCTCGTACACAAATCGAAGAAGCACCCTAAAGGTAAAGGGTTACTTGATAAAGTAATCAATAACTTACCTATTGAAATTCATATTCCTGGATATCAATACCCGGTCAAAAAAAAACATCTATAAATATAGCTAAAAATATAGATAAAGAAAATACAGCTATATTAATGTGTATTATAGCTGTATTCATGTGTTTTTTTTAGCTGTATATCTATGAGAAATATAGATAGATTTTCAGCTATATTTCTAGCTATAATGGGCTAAAATAGAGATTATACCTATAAAGATAGGTAAATTATTGCTAAAAATCTAGCTATATTTCTCATAGATATACAGCTAAAAAACACGTAAATATAGCTGTAATACACAATGTAGCTATATTTTTACCTATATTTTTTAGCTATATTTATAGATGTTTTTTTTTGCAGGGTATTGTGGTCCTGGAACAAAACTGAAAAAGCATTGATACAGGTATCAATCTACTTAATCAAGCATGCAGAGAACATGATATATCTTATTCTGATAAAAATGCTAATCGAAAAGTAGCTGACATGAAGCTCGCTGATAAAGTTTGGCAGCGTGTTAGAGCCAAGATGCAAATCTTAGCGAAAAAGTAACTGCTTCTGTTGTTGCAAATGCTATGAAATTAAAAGGAAAGACAGGAATGAGTGTAAAATTAAGTAAATTAGTAACGGCTAGTAAAAAATCATTAAAACCAAGTAAACATTCTCGGAAAGTTATTCAGTCCGCCTTAAAAGGTGCACGTGAAGCTCTTAAGATCGTTGGCGGTAAAAAAAAAATTATCATTCCACGTATTTTACTTCTTCCATCAAAAATAGGTGGCACTCTGCCTTTTTTCATATCATTGTACTAAGTGCAACTGGTGTTTATTATGTAATATTTCTATGAGTTTTCGTTTTTGGGAGTTATTTGAATATCCTCTTTTTTTGACAACAAATAAACACGTCTGGACGGTAAGAACTTCAAATCAATTAGAGAAACCACGTTTTGTGATTCTTGGATTACAATCGAGAAAAAAGGTTCGGAAATTAAAAATTCCAGTCGCTTTGACCACTGTAATATTGGTAATGTGAGACTTTTCTTGAATTTGCAATATTATTCGTACAACAATCTCAATCTTGACATATCTTAGAATTAATTACTATTCTCTATGATATGTATGCTAATTTTCAGAAAAGCTATTACGGAAGAGATTCACAGCCATTGTTGACCAAATTCTGAGTTTATCAACTTTGAACCACTCATAGTTATTGACTGTTCACGACAAAACGAATCTCTAAAGAGCGCTTCTGTCGATGCACGTCTAGAATTTGAGTCTTAAACTGACTTTCCTGCTAATACTTGAGCTTATTGTATAATCTTACACGATGGAATTGTTCAGTACAATCCTATTAGTGAAGATGTTCGGAAGCTTGTTTAAATAGCA
Organism: Anastatus disparis; assembly: GCA_017163975.1. Lineage (NCBI taxonomy): Eukaryota > Metazoa > Arthropoda > Insecta > Hymenoptera > Eupelmidae > Anastatus > Anastatus disparis. The sequence goes on from JAFFSR010000141.1 coordinate 263,825, forward strand.
TATTATCTTTACTCTTAAGAAAAAAATTTTACATTTTAAAATGGAGTATGCGGTAGACATGATTGGTTTTAAGCAAATGTATGGTGAATATATTCTAAAGGAAATAGCAATCACTCCTTTCAACGGCGATGATGATCCTATCGTTCATCTGTTCAAAAAACCTTTCTCATGGGAAAGGCTCTCTGACCAATTGCAAGCAGAAAACATTCGACTCAAACAAAGTCATGAAATCACCTGGAAGACTGACGGCTTGATTAAACTCAAATTGAAAACTTAATTCGTGAATATTCACATAACGCTACCAAAATTTTTGTCATGAATAAATCAAACGAAAATGGTTGCTACGATTCAAGCTTCCCGTTTATAACATACATCAATACGGCTATCCGTCAAATCCAGCTTTTAAGTGTGTTACAAAATGTCCAAACCATAATCTAATTTATAAGACTGTCTGTGCAATACACAATGTCAAACTCATGAAATTATTCCATCTCTCAAAAAGTCCTTTGTAAAAAAAAGGAAAAAGGAATAGAAAAAAAAAACAGTAGTAAACGATATGGGCATTCTAGATCACGTTCGGATTCTGGATCATTGAAATGATCTAGAATCCGTAGGCATACTGCATCACTTTGGAGAGAGAGGAAGTGATACAAAATGCCTATGATCTAGGATGATTATAGCCTATCTACTGCTTCTAAAAATTAAAAATTTTTTTTTAACAAATATTTTTAATGACAATTTATGTTCATAATTCCCAACAATATGTCGGCGGTGGTCCTCCAGTAATTTTAACCGTTGAGTTCTTGTATCTCAGATTTTCCTTTTAGATACGACACTGAGCACATTTTGGATCTAATTCCAACAAAAACCAAAATCGAAGAATGAGCACTTTTTTATTTATTCGAATTTAATTTTTCATATATGTTTTTTATAAGAAAAAAAATTTTTATTGGTAATTTATGAGCTCAACTTCTAAAATGCCGTTTTCTGATGTAATTATAAATTATTGACATATTTTAAGCTAATATTATTGTAAATATATTTAGTTATATCTATAGTCATGTAACAATGCAAGCGTAACGTATGTATGTATGTAGGTATGTAGACATGTATGTATGTACGTATGTATGTATGAATGTATGTAGGTATGTATGTATGTACGTATGTATGTATGCATGTATGTATGTAGGTATGTTGTATGTACGTATGTATGTACGTACGTATGTATGTATGTATGAAGGTATGTATGTTTGTACGTATGTATGTACGTATGTATGTATGTATGTATGTATGTAAGTATGTGTGTATGCATGTATGTATGTATATATGTATGTATGTATGTATGTAGGTATGTATGTATGTACGTATGTATGTACGTATGTATGTACGTATGTATGTAGGTATGTATGTATGTACGTATGTATGTACGTATGTATGTATGTAAGTATGTATGTATGTATATATCTATGTATGTATGTATGTATGTATGTATGAATGTATGTAAGTATGTATGTATGTATGTATATATCTATGTATGTATGTATGTATGTATGTATGAATGTATGTATTTATGTATGTATTAATGTATGTGTGTATGTATGTATGTATGTATGTATGTAGGTATGTATGTATGTATGTATGTATTGCGACGAGTATACATACTCGCGCATTTAAAATCTCCCGCCTAACGGCCAAGCTACTATAGAACAGTAGTTCTGAGCTCAGCCGCTAGGCGGCATCCTCAAATGTCGTTGCACGCAACGAGAAAAATGAGGTATATAAGAGGCCAAGAAGCTAACCAGAGCAGAGCAGTGTAGACTACGGTGTCCCCTCTCTCTTTACTTGAGTGAGCACGCTAGGCTAAGAGAGAGTGAGACAGGTAGTGGCTGGCCTCCTTGACTTGGGGACTACCCACAGCTCAGGTGGAGCTTCTCTTTCTTGCACACGAGAGTAGGCCAAGTGAGCACGCTGGTCTACACTCTAGTGCATGGGCTCGCAGTATTAGAGATACATCGAGTGAGCACGCTGGCGTAAATCTATGCTGCCTAGAGCACACACACAATCTTTTGCCGTTGCCGCAATGCCGAAGTTGCGTCGCTGAATTTAAGGGTGATGTCCACCCAAACATTATATTCCATCTCACATATCGCAACTGGCTTAATTAAGGGGACACACGAGTAAAACTGTGTTTTTCAACAAAAAAATGAAGTTTCTTATTTTTAATTTTTAACCCATAGCTCCTACAACGTAGTCCATGCGTAATGTTGTTTAAAATCATCTATAAAAACTATAAAAAAATTTTCAGCCTGAGATATTGAAAAATGTGAGACTTGTTCCATTTTAATTGCTGCTTGGTTTACTGGTAAATGAGGCAGCAGCTAAAATGGAACTAGTCTCACAGTTTTTAATATTTCAGGCTGAGAATTTTTTATAGATTTCTCAGATGATTTTGAACAACATTACGCATGGATTACGTTGTAGGTGCTATAGGTTAAAAATTAAAAATAAAAAACGTCATTTTTTTGTTGAGAAACACAGTTTCACTTGTGTCTCTCCTTAAGGGTCTCGTCCACCCACAGCTGTCGCGTCCGCCACTACGTGACTTATAGAATATGTTAAGAGTGTTGTCTACCCATTACTTGTTCCATATTAGTTTATTGGACTCCGTCCAACCGCTTGTAAATAGTAGACTTTAGAATAACTTAAGGGTGTCGTCCACGCATTACCTATTACGTTAATTAAAGGACTCCGTCCGCCTGCAGCGTAGTTATTAAGATCGTAGAATAAGTTAAGGGTGTCGGCCGACCTTTATCTTTACATCACTTAAGGGCTCCGCATGCCCATGGAGATTAGTAATTTAGATAATCAAGAGAGCTGGCTACCTATTATTGCCGTAGTATTAAGTATTGCGATATTAGGTGCCATTCGCCTATTAATATCATTATCATTTAATTATTAACTATTTGTCTCTTTTTCTTTGCACATTGTTGTAGATAAGAGCTGCCAGTACAAACTAAACCACCCGGGCCAAAGAATCTTTTAGTTAATTAGATTCATTTAAAGATTATTAATTAATTTGATTCATTTATTAAATAGCCGTCATGTAGCCAAAATAAATAAAAATCTAATTACTTTGTAAATTATATTTTTATTTAAGTTTAGGTTAGTTGTTTGTATTATATAAAATAATACGTTTAGTTTTGATTAATACATTATTATTATTTCATTATTGTAATCGTCGTTGTACATGAGTTTAATGAGAACAATAAAGCCAAGGTACTCGCTAGCATAACCAAACGTGATCAACCCGGTTACTTTCCTTTATTTTCCATAGTCCGATCCTTCCCACTACTGCCGATCTTACTCTGGTCACTCACTAAAGCGCCTGGCAAGAGGAGAAACACGTAGTTCCCCCTCCTGAAGTGAAAAAACGTTACAGTACGTATGTATGTATGTATATATGTACGTATGGATGTATGTATGTATGTACGTATGTATATATGTTTGTATGTATGTATGTATGTATGTATGTATGTAGGTATGTATGTATGTATCTATGTATCTATGTACATATGTATGTATGTATGTAGGTATGTATGTATGTACGTATGTACGTATGTACGTATGTACGTATGTATGTAGGTAAGAATGTATGCAGGTAAGTATGTCTGTATGTCTGTATGTGTGTATGTATGTATGTATGTATGTATGTATGTATGTATGTATGTATGTATGTATGTATGTACGTATGTATGTACGTATGTATGTATGTATGTTTGTATGTATGTATGTACGTATGTATGTAGGTAAGTATGTATGCAGGTAAGTATGTCTGTATGCCTGTATGTATGTATGTATGTATGTACGTATGTATGTGGGTAAGTATGTATGTATGTATGTACGTATGTATGTATGTATGTTTGTATGTATGTATGTACGTATATATGTATGTATGTATGTATATATGTATGTATGAATGTCTGTATGTATGAATGTATGTATGCTTTTATGTATGTATGTATGTATATACGTATGTCCGTATGTATGTATATACGTATGTCCGTATGTATGTAGGTATGTATGTATGTATGTATGTAGGTATGTATGTATGTACGTATGTACGTATGTACGTATGTACGTATGTATGTAGGTAAGTATGTATGCTGGTAAGTATGTATGTATGTATGTCTGTATGTATGTACGTACGTATGTATGTAGGTAAGTATATATGTATGTATGTTTTTTTTTTTTTTTTTTGGTGGTCAAAAAACGGGTAAATCTGCTATTAAACCTACAGCGACGTGGGCTGCAGCTGGATCACCTTAACCACTGGTGTGACGGGATTCTGACGCTGCGTCAGTTTGGAGGGAGAAAGAAACCTGGTAGGTTCGCATTCGCCCCCGAGGCATCCACAGGCAGAGACCGTCTAAACCCCCTTTACCCTGGCCGCGGAAGAGAAGCAAGAAAATGCCTCACTTACACGGGCAGGGATCCGTAACGTCCATCGTTTAGAGCCACAGCGTGGAACTGCGTTAGCATTACTTCACACTGCGTCCATTGTCGCTCGTCTCGTCCGTCCGTTTAGGCACTAGGCCGTGTCCATTCATACGTCTAAACATGCATACATTTGCCTGTCATCCTACCTTACACTTCTCCATTCACACTTAGCTCGGGTACGTAGGGTCGCCGGGCCCAAGGACTTTTCAGTCCCCCTGCGTGTTCGCACAACTTTATCCTCGCCTTCATCCATTCATTTAGTTTGTTATTCACTCGGCTCGGGTACGTGGGGTCGCTGGGCCCAAAGACTTTCCAGTCCCCCTGCGTATTTGCATATTTACGCGTTTTTTTTTATCTACACATTCAGTACACCATTCACTTAGCTCGGGTACGTGGGGTCGCGGGGCCCAAAGACTTTTCAGTCCCCCTGCGTATTTTCATATGTACGCGCTCTTTATCTACACATTTAGTATACTATTCACTTAGCTCGGGTACGTGGGGTCGCGGAGCCCAAGGACTTTTCAGCCCCCCTGCGTGTTTGCACATTCACGCGCTCACTTTCATCCATACATTCAGTATACCATTCACTTAGCTCGGGTACGTGGGATCGCTAGGCCCAAGGACTGTGCAGTCTTCCTGCGTATTTGCGTTTCCTTATTTTATCCTGCATCCACACATTCACCATGTCATTTGCTCGGCTCGGGTACGTGGGGTCGCTAGGCCCAAAGACATTTGTCTCCCTGCGTATTTGTGATTCTCATCCATTTAGACTAAACACCCTTCCTCTTTTTTCCCTTCGAGGACGACCGTGTCGAAGGTCACCACCGCTGCCCAGTTTTGAACGTCCTCCAGCATCCAGTCTACAATGTTGTCTGGTGTTAAGTCTCCAGTCCGTTTCTGTAACGTTCGTCTGTCGGAGTCCCATCGCGAGCATTCGAAGAATCTATGCTCAGCGTCGTCCCTGTGGTGTCTGCAAAAGGTGCAGCCCGCATGCTGCATCTTGCCACTTTGGTGCAGGTACCGCCTGAAGTAGCCGTGTCCGGTCAAGAATTGGGTAAGGTAGAAGTCCACCTCCCCAAAAGTCCGTTGCGTCCGCCGTCTTAGGTCTCTGATCAGACGTCTAGTCTATGCCTCCGTTCCGTCTCTCGTCCACCGTTCACTCCATAGCGTCATAGTCAGGTCTCTTTCCCGATCTGCCGCTTCTGTCCGTTCTGTTTTAGCGCTTCTTTAATAGATCCGCTTGCGCTCTAGCGCGAGGAGATCTATGGGGACTACGCTTGCAACCACCATTACGGCCTTCACAGAGACCGTCCGGTAGGTGCAAGCTATCTGAAGCGCTCCCCGTCTCTGTACGTCCGTCAGTCGCTTTCGGTACTTTTGAACGCGAAGCGCATCGGCCCATATTTCCGCCCCGTACAACATAATCGAGTAAGTCGTTGTCATGAGCAACAGTCTTCTACTCAGTTTCAGTCCGTACGTGTTTGCCATAAGGCGGCCCAGCGAGAACGTCAGTTTCGTCGCTTTGTCAGCCACCCTCTGAATATGCAGCCAAAAAGTAAGCCTGGTATCCAGGGTGACTCCTAGGTATTTTAGGCTACCTACCGTCTCCGTCCGTTCCGTACCAACATCAGTTCCGTCTTGTTCAGTGCCAGTGACAGTTCATGTTCTGCCATCCACCTGCCGACCTGCCTCATAACTCTGTTCAGTGTCAGTTGTGCTAATTCTGTAGTCCTTTGGACGATCACCACCGCCACGTCATCGGCGTAAGCGACAAGCGACGCGCCCTCGAGCATCTCCAGTTTCAGCAAGCTGTCGTAGTCCACGTTCCAAATTTCTGGTCACAGTATCGAACCCTGTGCAACCCCCGCAGTTATTGGTCTGCATATCTGTCCTTCCGTCGTCTCGTACGTTAAGCATCTGTTACGCAAGTAATCCTCCAACACCCTCATGAAGTAGTCCGGCACCCCGAAGGACCTATAGGCCTCGAGGATATCGGAGAACCTGGCGCTGTTAAAGGCGTTCCTTGCGTCCAGCGTGCCAAGCAGTACCACGGGTCTTTGTCTGAGGTCCATCAGTGCTGTCCTTCTAGAAGGCTCAAGGACTTTCTGCACAGCATCCATCGTCGATCGACCTTTGCAGAAACCATACTGGTTGTCCGAGAGTCCTCCTGCCCTATCCACCGCTTCCGTCAGTCTGTTTTTCAGTAGAAGCTCTAAAGTCTTCCTTGCCGTGTCTAAGAGGCACAATGGCCTGTAGGAATTAGGCGCATTTGGCTCTCCCTTGCCTTTATAGAGGAGAACCAGTCTGGCCTTTTTCCAACGCGTGCTGAAGATCCCCGTCCGTAAACATTCGTTATACATGTCCAGGAGCAGACGCGGCCTGTCTAAGGTGACCTGCCAGAGAATCTCTCCTGGAATGCCGTCCGGTCCTGGCGCTTTTCCGGGTCTCAGAGAGGCAGTAGCTTCCAGCAATTCTGCCTCCGTGAACTCCGGAACTGCTTGGCTTCGGTAGTCGACTGGCCCCTCCGTAACCGGAAGGTTTGGAAACAGCCCGTCCACTATCGTCGCCATCGACTGTCCGTCTTTGTGTTCTGGAGGGCCAAAAGCCCCCAGTTTCTGGGTAACCAGCTTGTAGCCCATACCCCAGGGGTCGCGGTCCACCTCTTCACACAACCGTCTCCAGCATCGCCTCTTACTGTATTTTATGGCGTTCGTCAAGGTCTTTTTAGCGTCTTTATACGTCTGTGCAAACCTCGTCGCATCTGCCTGTCCTCTTTTACGTGCTCTGTACAGTCCTTGTCTGTGTTTTATGCACGTCCGTCGTAAAGAACTTATTTCGTCCGTCCACCAGTATGCTGCCGGTTTATTATGTCGAGTTACGATGCATGGCATAGTAGCCTCACAGAGGCGAACTATAGCGGTCATCGTCCTGTCCACAATCAACTACGTCCTCTGTTCGTCAGTCAGGTCCGTCGGGATGTTTTCAGAAGGCGCAACCGTTTTCAGTAGCGTCCTCCGAAACAGAACCCTGTCCTGTTTGTTAAAGTTCCACCGCGAGAGTCTGACCGAAACGTTTTGTGACGTATCTGTCCATTCCGTTACTTCAAAGGCGATGCACTGGTGATCGCTGGCCGTGTAGTCCTCGAGCACTTGCCATCCCCTTATCTGCGTCTCCAGGTCTTCCGTTGTCAACGTCACGTCGGGTATTGAGTTACCGTAACCCAGTCGTCTATACGTAAAAACCTGTCCTCCGTTAGCTACTGTCAGTTCCAGCCTTGCAGCCATCTCTAACACTAGCCGTCCGCGTCTGTTTGTGGTCGTCATGCCCCACTCGATCGCCCTGGAATTAAAGTCACCGGCAACAACTAAATTCCCCGATATATCTCTGAGACAGTCCTCTAGAGCCGCGATTTTGCCTTCGAATTCTCCAGCCGTACAATTTGGTGAGAGATATATACTCACGTTAGTAACATCTCCCACCGTCGCCCATACGTAGTCCTCTACCGCGCCGGAAATTAAAGGACCCCTTGAGCGTGCGCCTCTAACCCAAATGGCCGACGAGCCTGACGCGTTCGAAAGCCATGTCTGTTGGCGTAAGTTGCGGTACTGATCACTAATTATAAGTACGTCTGCTTTCCGTTCTGTCGCGATTTGGTCCAGCAAAAGCTGAGCCGCTTCGCATCTGTTCAGATTAACTTGGAGCGTCACAGTCATGTCGTGGTCTGCTTTTTCCGCTTTTCAAGCTCAGCCCGGAAGACGGCGCATGTTCCGGAACCCGGCACATGAGCGTATCCTCGGAGCCTCGCCTCCGTGCAGAGATAGCAGGTCGGGTTTTTCTCGTTGCACCCTCCACTGGTATGTCCCGTCCGTCCGCACCCACGACACAGTCTGCTTCTGTCAGTACCCTTGTAGTCTCGTCGTTTGTGTCCGAAGCCGAAGCATCTGTAGCACCTTGGCACCATTAGTCTCGCCCGTACGCGGCAGTTCATTCACCCTATTATGATCCGGCCCTTCTGCAGCAGAATTCGAGCGGCACTCTCCTCTACATCACAGACGGCCATGCAAACATTCTGTTCATTGGGACCGAAGATATGCGGGTTCGGATCCCTCACTGTCCCTGTCTCCCGTCTTATTGCGTCAGTAACGTCTTGTGCCTCTGTGATGCAGTCAAGATCAAGAATCTCGATCTGCACCTCCAGCGTGAAATCCCGTACTGTCCCGTCATTTCCCAGTGCCTGTTTGATCTGCTGTTCGAATTGCAGTCTGTCCTCCGTCTTGCATCGCAACCTGATCAGGAGACTGTAGTCTTTCGTCTTGCGACAGCCCTGTACCTGCACCTTGTTCTCGTCAGTCTTAACGTCCTGTTTGAGCCTGCGCAGAGCATCAGCGTACGTCATGTTGGCGGATAGACCAACCAAGACGGCGCCGACGTCGTTGCGTGCACCCTGCTTCCGTCTGGACTGCCCGCGGCCGGTCTTCTTCTCCCATTTCGTCTTGTCCTTTTGAGTCCTCTGGTCGCTCGGTTCTTTCGTGCCGTCCTTAGGTACCGTACTTGCGGTCCTGGTCTTTCGTTTGGCATCGACCTTCTTCCATCCAGAGCCTTCGCCGACCTTTTGAAAGGCCGCCGACTGCTCAGGACTGGCACCGGTCATCTCTCTTCCGCTTCTGAGCCTCAGCAGCAGCCGACGCCACAGTCATCCGCTGCGCGGTCAATCGTTCACACTCAGCCATTACCGCCTTACATGCATCCTTGATAACAGGCCATTCATCCGTGATTCCGGTGCTCATCGTCCTAACTCTCCCTTCCACTGATTCCATCTTAGCTACTAATTCCAATATTCTCTGAATCTGCCCCTTGATGATGTCAGGAGGAAATCGTTCCTGCCCTTCCATTTCCCTGCTTGGTTTTGTTAAACACACCCCCGAGGCCAAGTCGGCCATCTCTGAGGTATGTGGGCCTGGGATGCCCAGAGCGCTGATGGATGCTGAAAGCTCAAATTCTTTCGTAGACATCAGCATTTTTGTTTAAATTTTACTCCTCCATCTTTCCTCGTGTAATATATGTTCGTGGTCAAGAATCTACTCCCGGTGAGGTCAAGCTCGTGCACCGTCCGTCAGCCTTCCACCTTAAGGATCGCCCCACCGCCGGTTACCTCGGGGGAGCCCCCATTTCCCATTTTCGGCGCTCAGTCCGGGTGCCACCTGGCACCAGGCAACAGGAAGATGGATTTTTCGCCAGCTGATAGGGCAACCAGTGCAGAGTGGATAGCTCCGACCGGGCCCCTGTACTATCTGGCGGCCTGCAGCATCAACGCGGTTTTTCCCCTGTATCCTCCAGCAGTGACCCGATTCCCATCCTAGGTCGGCCTACTCACGGCCGTCGCTAGACTCCGGGGCATTTCTGCTTTATTGGTGTAAGTGTCCATTGGCCCATATACTCTATCATTCATACTGAGGGTATTCAGTCATGCAAAGAGAGAGTTACCCGTCTATAAGGTCCCATGTTCTTTCGCTTCCAGGAGATCTTGTTTGTAAAGTCCCCGCAGTCCGTACTGTAGACAGGATGAGGACTGCAAGCTGCCCTCATCCTGGCTTCTCATATACATGCATACATCTTTCGCAGCCTCTTTGTTCTATTTTTACGTGCTGGGTGATACTCGTTTATAGAGCCCCAAGCCAAAGCATTCACTCAGATACGCACAGTAGGGAGAAACCCGTTTATAGGGCCCCCAATCTACTCACTTTGGCCTTTCGGTGTTGGGTGTGTGCCGTGTACGAGTGGAGGTGTATTTGTTTGTGTAGTGTGTAAATAGTGTGTTAGTAGTTGTTGGTATCAGCAGTTACCACTATACCTGCTTCATCCACCAGTCAGTGCTTCCTATTTGCAGTCTTCGTTATAGCATTGCTGCTTGGAGCCTTGAGGCAACAAAAACGCCCGGGAGCGGGACATGGACTCTGGAAGATGACATTTGCCCAGGGAGGCTCCCCCGGCCGACTCCCATGAATGCATGTATGTACGTATGTATGTATGTATGTATGTAGGTATGTATGTATGTATGTATGTATGTATGTATGGATGTATGTATGTAGGTATGTATGTATGTATATATGTGTGTGATAGCCAGGTTCTGACAACTTTTTATAGTTACCTCTATTCTGTCTAAAAATCGTTATAGTTTCTTATTTTCATTTGAACTATAATAGTTTCGTATTCCTAGAAAAAAATTTTGCCTTTCGATAGTAAGCCGGTTCTGGCGACAAAGATTTTATAGCACCTAAAAAGCGGGTACATATAACTTATAGCTTCCTCGCAACCGGTAAACTATAACATATACCAGAATAAACCATGGCTTTCTAAAAAGCACTTTCAAAATACAAACCAATCATTGTAAAAAATGAATCATATACATACAGCAAATGATGCTTGATAAAACTATTAAGAAGAAAAAATTTTTTTCGAAATCTTTTGAAAGTCGCCAGAAACGCGATAGGCCCACATACACCTTTGCCTAGGTAAAAACGAGCATTTTCTGAGAAATTAAAATGGCTTATTCCAGAATCTCTAAGTTTTATCGTAAAATATCACATTAACTCATAATTTTGAATTTCTCCGAAATATTTTAAAAGTCGCCAGAACCGTGTTATGCGCAGATATACCATTACGTAGATGAGAGCGAACACTTGCTGGGAGATTAAAATTGCTTATTTCCGAATCTTAAGGGTTTATCGTAAAATATCACAATGATAAGAAAGAGCAACTTTGAATTGTTTTTTTTTTTACTTTACATTCATCTTGCGAATATCTCAAAATGACGCAAATAGCACTCATACCAATCATATTTTATAATAAAAATAAAATCATTATTATATCCTCAAAAATAATTCACTAATTTTTAAAGTAGAATATTTACGGGATATAACATATTACCGATATATCTTCATACTATTAATCGTAATTTTAAATTTCTCCAAAATATTTTAAAAGTCGCCAAAACCGTGTTATGCGCAGATATACCATTACGTAGATGAGAGCGAACACTTGCTGGGAGATTAAAATTGCTTATTTCCGAATCTTGAGGGTTAATCGTAAAATATCACAATGATAAGAAAGAGCAACTTTAAATTGTTTTTTTTTTACTTTACATTCATCTTGGGAATATCTCAAAATGACGTAAATAGCACTCATACCAATCATATTTTATAATAAAAATAAAATCATTATTATAACCACTAAAATAATTCACTAATTTTTAAAGTAGAATATTTACGGGATATAATATATTACCGATATATCTTCATACTAATAATCATAATTTTGAATTTCTCCAAAATATTTTGAAAGTCGCCAAAACCGTGTTATGCGCAGATATACCATTACGTAAATGAGAGCGAACACTTGCTGGGAGATTAAAATTGCTTATTTCCGAATCTTAAGGGTTTATCGTAAAATATCACAATGATAACAAAGAGCAACTTCAAAATGTTTTTTTTTAACTTTACATTTATCTTGGAAATTTCGCAAAATGACGTAATTAGTACTCATACCGATTATGTTTTAAAATACAAATGAAATTATTATTATTATTATTATTATTATGACCACGAAAACAATTCACTGAATTTTATAATAAGAGACTTTAAGGGATAGAACATATTATCGACATCTCTTCATATTATTAATAATACACAATACTTTATTTTTTCGAAATATTTTGAAAGTCGCCACAAACGCGCTAGGCGCAGATATACCTTTTCGTAGATAAGACGGAGCATTTGCTAAGAGATTAAAATTGCTTATTTTCGAATCTCGAGCTTTTATCGTAAAATATATCACAATGATAAGAAAGAGCAACTTTATAATGTATTTTTTACCTTTGCATTCATAGTCTGAAATTTCTCAAAATGACGTAATTAGCACTCATAACAATGATGTTTTATAATACGAATAAGATCATTATTATAACCTCAAAAATAATTCACTAATTTTTAAAGTAGAATATTTACGGGATATAACATATTACCGATATATCTTCATACAATTATTCATAATTTCAAATTTTTCCGAAATATTTTAAAAGTCGCCGAAACCGTGTTATGCGCAGATATACCATTACGTAGATGAAAGCGAACACTTGCTGGGAGATTAAAATTGCTTATTTCCGAATCTTAAGGGTTTATCGTAAAATATCACAATGATAAGAAAGAGCAACTTTAAAATGTTTTTTTTTTTAACTTTATGTTATCCGCAGATATACAATTACGTAGATAAGAGCGACTACTTGCTGGGAGATTAAAATAGCTTATTTCCGAAGCTTAAGGGTTTATCGTAAAATATCGCAATAATAAGAAAGAGCAACTTTGAATTGTTTTTTTTTTTTACTTTACATTCATCTTGGGAATATCTCAATATGACGTAAATAGCACTCATACCAATCATATTTTATAATACAAATAAGATCATTATTATAACCACAATATACAAATGATTCACTAATTTTCAAAGTAGAATATTTACGGGATATAACATATTACCGATATATCTTCATACTATTAATCATAATTTTTAATTTCTCCAAAATATTTTAAAAGTCGCGAAAACCGTGTTATTTTAATGTATTTTTTATTCGCATTCGTCGTGGAAATTTCTCAAAATGACATAATTAGCACTCATACCAATCATGGTTTATAATATAAGTTAGATCATTATTATAACCACAAAAATAATTAACTAATTTTTATAATAGAAGATTTGAGGAATATAACATATTACCGATATATCATCATACTATTAATAAGAATTTTCTAATTTCTTTAAAATATTTTAAATGTCGCCTAAACCGTGTTATGCGCAGATATATCATTAGGTAGATAAGAGTGAGCACTTGCTGTGAGATTAAAATTGCTTATTTACGAATTTTGAGGGTTTATCGTAAAATATCACGATGATAAGAAAGAGCAACTTTAAAATGTTTTTTTTTAGCTTTAGATTCATCGTGGGTATTTCTTCAAATGACTTTATTAGCACTCATACTAATCATGTTTTAAAATACAAATAAAAATTTTTTTTTTTTTTTTGATTGTTTAAAGCCATCTCAAGCCTAATTGGTTTATTTGGGCTGATTAAGTACATTGTTCTATAATTTTTTACATCGTTTACAAAAATATATACATATTTAAAAGAGTTTTACATTAGAAAGATATCGCATTTATACATTCATACGTATTTCCTTAAAAAAACATTATTATGTAATAACAGGCTTTGCTTTGTGGTTCACTTATAATAGTCGTAATGTTCAGAGGAGGATATACTTTTAAAGATATTAAGTTCTGAATTAATTTTTTTTTCTTGTTATCAAATAGTTTACATTGTCACACTACATGGTTTAAATCCTCATCGAACAGATTGCATTTGCATAGGGCAGAATCAACCAGACCTACTCTAAATAAAGAAGCCGCAAGGGCATAATGGTTAGAACGCATACGACTAATAATAACAATATGTTCTCGTGAAAGAGTAATATTCTTGAACCATGGCTTGACACTAGAATTATAAAATGCATCGAAATATTTGACGCCCTTGACTAGACCTTGGTTAGTGATTTCAGTTATAGTGTTTGTAGCAGCAGTTTTATTAAAATTTGCAAAAAGATCAGTATAAGGAATGGTATAATTCGGATTAGAAGTGTTCAAGGTGGCTGTTTTGGCTAATATGTCAGCCTCCTCATCCCCAGCAATTCCGATGTGAGCTGGTGACCAGAAGAAATTAATTTGAGATTGATTAGAGTTATCATGATGGAACTTATTATATTTTTCTTTAATTTTAAAGATATAGGGATTGATTGTTATGCAAAATTTACTTGTAGTAAGAGCCTGTAACGCACTTAAAGAATCAGAAAAAACGAGAAAGCTGAGATTTTTACGTGAATTGATCAGATCCATAGCCATATCAAGAGCTACACATTCTGCGGTAAAAATAGAAGCGGCTTTGTTAATTGATACAGTTTTCCTAATGCCTAGATAAGGACATACACAAGAGGCAGCAACAGAGTTAGCATCAGCCATCTTTGATCCATCAGTGTATATAGGTATAGCGTTGTGTTGCTTTAAAAAGTTAGAAAAAGATTCGTTAGGGTTATGAGCAGTTTTCCATATCTGTCCTATTGTTAGATCAATAGGTATATTTGTAATTATTGTATCATAATTATGACAATATAAAATAAATTGACTTTGCTTGTCAGTAACTGAATTGACACTTTTAACGTCTTTAGCAACACTATGTAAAAGAGTGCGCATATTCCTACGATTATTATTACAAACATTCAAGTATTTGAGAGTTACTTTACAACTAATAGAATTTAAATTAGTGTAGATTTTTGAGAAATAGTTTTTGCCCAATTGTGATATTCTTTCCTTAAGCATTAAGAGCTTGGATTTACCTAGTAAGACATTAGGCGTACTTCTTTTTAGCCCCAAAGCAATCCTAATGGCAGCATATTGAATTTTTTCAGTTTTGTTTTGAAGTGTTGAACCGTTGGGATCGGTAATGAAACCACAGTAGTCAATAATAGATCTAATGTAGCTCTTGTACAATGTAAACAAAGTGTTAGGGTCAGACCCCCACCATGTGCCACATAGAAATTTTATAATGTCTATTGCTCTAGAGCATTTAAGAAAGACTTGATTAAGATGTACAGCAAACGAAAGTCGGTAGTCAAAGATAACACCCAGAAAGCGGACCGTTCTGCTAGAAGGTATTTGACAGTCACCAATGCTAATACTAGTAGAGCCAGGAATAATATTCTTTTTGTTAAAGTGCAGAAACTTGGTTTTATGCGGGGCAATAAGCAGTCCAAGAAGAAAAAGATTGTTATGAATTTTGCTAATCGCGTTATTGAGAATTCGTCTTCCCCATTTAATTGATTTGCATTTAATATATAAAGCAATATCATCTGCAAATTGAGAAATATGTATTGACTTCGAAAAAAACGTGTTTTTTTCAATGAAGGCTTTATCAACGGTTAAAGACAGATTACTAACATTATCAGTACATGATCTATCCTTCCGGAAACCATTTTGGCTGTTCAGGAGTATACCATTTGTTTCAGCCCACCATTGCAATCTATTTTTAACTAATGTTTCAAACAGCCTGCAGTAACACGATGTTAATGCAATGGGTCTCAGTCCTTTCCCCTCAGGTTCAGAAACAAAATGAATAAAAGAGTTTTTCCAATCATATGGGAAGTCATTGTAGGTATACATGAGGTTGTAGATGTCAAGAAGTAATAATCTAAATTTTATGGGCATTTCTTTGATGACCTCAAAGTCAACACCATCCATGCCACATGCAGAATTATCTCTTTTTTCATTAAGAGCTACATTAAATTAATGAAAAGAGAACAACTTGCTTAAAAATTGGTTATTCTTACAGATAGGCACCTGATTAGGATCAGTTTCCACCTACGGAGGGCTTAGCTTACTAAGAGTGTTGTGTATTTCTGTATGTTGTAAGTTGCTTTCGGTATGTTGCTGTGTTATTTTTACCCATTTATTTTTAAAAATCTTACATTTGTTCCAGACATAACCCTGACTGGTGCGAAGGTTAATAGAGGCAGCAAACTTCTTAAAACACTCCTTATATTTTTGTTTAAATGTTTTAGTTGCAATCGCACAATTTTTGTTATAAGTTAAAAGATCTTCAAGTTTACGTGTGGTTTTCTTTTTTTATAAGCACAGAGCCTAAGACTTTTAACCCTCTCGCAGTCAGAGTCCCACCATGGAACAGGATTATAATGTTTTTTACCTTTAGTCCTACCAAAACTCGGAATTTGTGTGTCAGTATTCGCATTAGTAACAGCTGAAGCAACAATGTTTACAAAATATTCATATTTATTACGAGGGCACAAATTATGATATTTTAAAGAGACAAATTTTTCATAAATATTATCAAGATAATTTGTAAAACGTAACCATTCGGTACGCACATTTTTAAGTTTAAAAGATTTTTTAATATATTTATTCTTAGTAAATTCATAGTTTATAAGTAAAGGAAAATGATCAGAGCCTAGTGTCTCTTCACAGACCTCATAATTAACTTTATCAGCAATATTAGTACTAGAAAGAATAAGATCCAGATTTAATTGGTAATTTTGCCGCTCATTTACATTAGTTAACGTATCGCAATTGTGTAAGAATATATTATTATCATGTATAGATGTTTTAAGTCTATTACCATTAGTGTCTGTGTGTACGCAATTCCACATAATGTTATGTGCATTAAAATAACCAATCATAATACAGAATTTGCTGTTGACCATATTTTGTAATAATTCATTCCATGAGCTCTGCGAGAGATCATGTCCAGGCGCTCTATAGCAAATAATTAAGTCTAATTTTGGGTTGATATTAGCGAGACTAACACCGCATACTTTAATACTCTCATGACTGGGCTTGACAGTTTCTAAGTTGGTGAACGCAAGATTTCTTCGTATGAGCAGCAGTAGACCCCCTCCTTTTCTATTATCCCTGTCTTTTCTGTAGGTTACGAAGCCAGGTATGTTTATGTTCTGCTTGGACGTAAGCCAGGTTTCGACACATGCAAATATATCCAAATGCGATAAAATCTCTGAAAGTTCATTGAGTTTTGGAATGACACTGCGCGCATTCCAAAACATTATTTTTAAATCTTTATTTTGTTCACACATAATTATGCATGATTATGAATTATCTAAGCCTCGTCCTCTTGTGAACTAGTATCATTAAATTATGAGTCGGTAGCTTCTTTAGTTTGCAAGCGTTTAATAATTCTAAGTATACGACTCTTTAAATTCCGGTCTACAATGTATACAACAACCTCGTTAAGCATATTCATCAATGCAGCGATGTCATTAGTATACTGTGCTGCAAGACCCGGAATGTCAGTTTGACCATAAGAATATTGCATGAATTTGATAAATTTGTTGTAATTAAGTGGGAGTTTTTCATGGTTATTATCTATATATTCTTTAGCAGGGGAGACCTGTTCAGCCACTTCATCATCTGTGACATCCAGCCTCCGCTTTTTCCTGTTTCTGCTTTTTTCTTTTTCAATTCCGAATTACCTTTTCCATTAGGCTCAGATGTGTTAACTGCAGAAATTGTGGAAATGCCAGACGACGATGTAGAGAGAGGCCGTTTAAAGTGAGATTCAGCGGTGAAATCGATTATATTTTCTTGATTAGAATTTATTACATTCATAGATTGTTGTTTGTTTATTTCCAAGATAGAGTCAGTATTGGTGTGCTTGCCATCATCATTTGTAGTAGGCTCAGGTATATTTTCTTGTACTGAATTAATCGCACATTCCTTAGATTGAGCTTCATTATTTACTCGTAGTAATTTGGGGAAATTCTGTGTATACGAGTCGTCATTCTTAGCTGTAATATTTTCTCCTGGTTGACTAGCTATATTTATTGAACATTGCTTTGCTACATGCCCTGTCTCCTTACATACAAAGCACTTCATCGTATCTGTAAAAATAAATATTCTGAATAAAGAGCCTTCATAATTAACCACTATAGAGTCAGGCAGTAATGATGCACAGTCAGGGTGAATCAAAACTTGCCGGCCGAAACTAATGATATGCGCGCATCCTGGAACTGAGACTCCAGCTCTCATAGAAGTAACTTTAGATTCAATTTTGATATGAAGGTCAGTCAGGGCTTTTTCGATGATTTCGTGAGGAATCGAAGGCCTTACATTAGATAGTATGATGCGCTTGAAACGCGCAATCAATGGTCCAAAATATAGCACTTTGTTGTCGATAAGTATTCTTTTACGTTCATCGACCAGATCATCAGATATTTTGTTCGTATTAAAGTAAACACATAGCCTATTATTTGAAATTCTTGAAATAGCGAATATGTCTTCTGGTTTGACAAGTTTTAAAATTTGCAAAATGTAGTCATCTAAGGTACAATTTTCCAATGATTCAAAAACAACTGCTTGTTCATCTTTGGGGAAATTATCCATGACTGATACTGTAGAATAACTTTTTTTTTGACTGGGAACATTTTGACCGGACGCTTGGCCTGTAGAATGGTCTCCTCCAGAAAGAGCAATTTCCAGCTGCTACCAGCACCCACCAGCACTTTCAAGAACCACTAAAGTATAACAATCTATGCTTGATCGCAAACTTTATAATCAAATATTTAATGTTTACACGCGACCCGTAGCAAAGCGGTAAGCAAACACGTCTCTACTCAACGAGAGTCGACGTTAAACTCAACAACTAAAATTATTATTATTATTATTATTATGACCACAAAAATGATTCACTAAATTTTATTATAGGAATCTTTAAGGGATAGAACATATTACCGATATATATTGATCCTATTAATCACAATACTCTATTCAAAATATTATTAGAGTCGCCACAAACGCGCTAGACGCAGATATACCTTTTCGTAGATAAGACGGAGCATTTGCTGGGAGAATCAAATTGCTTATTTTCAAATCTCGAAGGTTGATCGTTAAATATCACAATGATAAGGAAGAGTAACATAATTATGTTTTTTTTTAGCTTTACATTTATGGTGGGAATTTCTCAAAATGACGTAATTAGCACTCATACCAATCATGTTTTATAATACAAATAAGATCATTATTATAACCACAAAAATAATTAACTAATTTTTATAGTAGAATATCTACGGGATATAAGATATTACTGATATATCTTCATACTATTAATCATAATTTTGAATTTTTCCGAAATATTTTAAAAGTCGCCAAAATCGTGTTATGCGCAGATATACCATTAGGTAGATGAGAGCGAGCACTTGCTGGGAGATTAAAGTTGCTTATTTTCGAATCTTAAGGGTTTATCGTAAAATATCACAATGGTAAAAAGGAGCAACTTTAAAATGTTTTTTAATTTCTTTACATTCATCGTCGGAATTTCTCAAAATGACGTAATGAGCACTCATACCAATCATGTTTTCTAATACAAATGAGATTATTATTATAACCTCAAAAATAATTCACTAATTTTTAAAGTAGAATATTTACGGGATATAACATATTACTGATATATTTTCATACGATTAATCATAATTTTGAATTTCTCCGTTATATTATAAAAGTCGCCAAAACCGTGATATGCGCAGATATACAATTACGTAGATAAGAGCGAAAACTCGCTGGGAGATTAAAATCGCATATTTCCGAATCTTGAGGGTTTAAAGTAAAATATTACAATAATAAGAAAGAACAACTTAAAAATGTTTTTTAACTTTACATTCATCTTGGAAATTTCTCAAAATAATGTAATTAGTACTCATACCGATTATGTTTTAAAATACAAATAAAATTATTATTATTATTATTATGACCACAAAAATAATTTACTAAATTTTATACTAGGAGACTCTAAGGGATAGAACATATTACCGATATATCTTCATAATATCAATCATAATTTTGAATTTGTCCGGAATATTTTGAAAGTCGCCTAAACCGTGTTATGAGTAGATATACCATGAGTAGATATACCATAAGAGCTAACACTTGCTGGGAGATTGAAATTGCTTATTTCTGAATCTTCAGGGTTTATCGTGAAATATCACAATGATAAGAAAGAGCAACTTTAAAATGTTTTTTTTAGTTTTACATTCATCGTGGGAATTTCTCAAAATGACGTAATTAGCACTCATACCAATCATGTTTTATAATACAAATAAGATCATTATTATAACCACATAAATTATTCACTAATTTTTTAAGTAGAATATTTACGGGATATAACATATTACCGATATATCTTCATACTGTTAATCATAATTTTGAATCTCTCCGAAATATTTTAAAATTCGCCATAACCGTGTTTGGCGCAGGTATACCATTACGTAGATAAGAGCGAGCACTTGCTGGGAGATTAAAATTTCTTATTTCCGAATCTTCAGGGTTTATCGTAAAATATCACAATGATAAAAAAGAGCAACTTTAAAATGTTTTTTTTTAGTTTTACATTCATCGTGGAAATTTCTCAAAATGACGTAATTAGCACTCATACCAATCATGTTTTAAAAAAATAAGATCATAATAACCCAAATCACTTTTAAAATCGAACTTAAATTTATCTCGTTTATAAACGTGTTTGCCAGGTCCATACGTAGATAGGCGAGCACTTCTGGAGATTAAAATTTCTTATTTCCGAATCTTCAGGGTTTATCGTAAAATATCACAATGATAAAAGAGCAACTTTAAAATGTTTTTTTTTAGTTTTACATTCATCGTGGGAATTTCTCAAAATGACGTAATTAGCACTCATACCAATCATGTTTTATAATACAAATAAGATCATTATTATAACCACATAAATTATTCACTAATTTTTTAAGTAGAATATTTACGGGATATAACATATTACCGATATATCTTCATACTGTTAATCATAATTTTGAATCTCTCCGAAATATTTTAAAATTCGCCATAACCGTGTTTGGCGCAGGTATACCATTACGTAGATAAGAGCGAGCACTCGCTGGGAGATTAAAATTTCTTATTTCCGAATCTTCAGGGTTTATCGTAAAATATCACAATGATAAAAAAGAGCAACTTTAAAATGTTTTTTTTAGTTTTACATTCATCGTGGAAATTTCTCGAAATGACGTAATTAGCACTCATACTAATCATGTTTTATAATACAAATAAGATCATTATTATAACCACATAAATTATTCACTAATTTTTTAAGTAGAATATTTACGGGATATAACATATTACCGATATATCTTCATACTGTTAATCATAATTTCGAATCTCTCCGAAATATTTTTAAATTCGCCATAACCGTGTTATGCGTAGATATAAAATTACGTAGATAAGAGCGAACACTTGCTGGGAGATTAAAATTGCATATTTCCGAATCTTGAGGGTTTATCGTAAAATATCACAATGATAAGAAAGAACAACTGGACTTTGCGCATGGCGGCGGTAGAGTGAGCACGCTCAGTCGAAGGCTCCCGAAAAATTTAAAATTTAAGTTTAGAAGTGGATAGGGATAAAATATTTGGGCAAGTAGTAAAGAGAAAGAATGTAATTCAGTGCAGGAATCAAAGGAGAAAAGTCGATTATCTAAGAAAAGGTGAAAGAAAATGGAAAGTGAAAGTGAAGAGTGGTTGAAAGAGGTTAGGTCACGAAGAAAACGTGGTCGAAACAAAGAAATGAGCAGCAACGCATCGGAAAAAATGGCTACTCGAAGCAGTGCCCGGTGAGGGAGACGCCGATAAAGACAAAATTAAAAATAAAAAGGAGGAAGGTAAAAAGGATTTAAAAGTGATTGATGTGAAAAGTGTCTTGAAGGATAAATCAGGAGGAAAGGGGCAACAAACATTAGATAGAAATGGCGCGATAAAAAAAGTGAAATTTAATGAGAAAAAAGGACATGCTTGATGAAATGCGCGAAATAAAAGACTTAACAGCAGGCCGGAGTAGAACCTGATACCGACCGAGTAGCAATTGAGTTTTTTGTTATTTACTCAACTATTAATCAGTGTATCTTCAAATTAAAGGTTAAGCGCAACAGATATTATTATAATAAACATTTATGCACAAGAAAAAAAAATTCTACCGATTTGTTTTTGAGAAAAGTAAGGAACGCTGAGGTGAAAGTTTATGTTTATAATATTTTCGCGTTCCTTACTTTTCTTAAAAACAAATCGGTAGATTTTTGTTTTCTTGTGCATACACATTTGTGATAATAATATATATTGCGCTTAACCTTCAATTTGCAGATACACCGTTTAATACTTGAGTAAATAACGAAAATCTCAATTAGACAAGGAGAGCGAATCCGGCCTGCTCTTAACGGCAGGCCGGAGTAGAACCTGATACCGACCGAGTAACAATTGAGTTGTTTGTTATTTACTCAAGTATAAACGGTGTATCTTCAAAATAAAGTTATCGCAATAGATTATTATTATGAATATCTATGCCAAGAAAAAAATCTATCGATTTGTTTTTGAGAAAAGTAAGGAACCCAAGTAAAAGATTATGTTTATAATATTTTCGCGTTCCTTACTTTTCTCAAAAACAAAGCGATAGATTTTTTTCTTGCATAAATATTTGTAATAATAATATCTATTGCGCTTAACCTTCAATTTGCAGATACCCCGTTTAATACTTGAGTAAATAACAAAAATGCCGATTAGACAAGGACAGCGAATCCGGCCTGCTCTTAAGAGAAAAAATGACAGAAGAAATAAAAATAATGAGAAAAGAAAGATTTGAAATGGAAAAAATAAGGGTAGAGTTAAAACAAAGAGAAGTAGAGATACAAGAAAAAATGGAAAATTTAGAGAAAAGGATGAAAGATCTTGAAGAGCAAGAAAGACAAAGAGAGGAATATATGCACAGAATATTCGACGCACAAGCGGAGGTGAACGCGGCGGGAGGAGAGAGGGGAGACAGCAGCTCAGTATGGAGTCTAGCTAGCAGCGGTAGCGCTAAGAGCGGTAAAAGCATGAGAAGCGGCATAAGCAGAATGAGCGGGACAAGCATGAACTTGTCAGAAAGAGAAATAGGAAAGGTGAAAAGGCTGCTGTTAGACAAGGAAAGACAAGAAAGAGGAAACAACATAGTCATTAGAGGTTTGTATCTACAAACCAAGGAAGATTTAAAAGAAAGAGTAAATGAATTCTTTCAAGAGAGGTTAAAGATAAAAGCAGAAATAATTGAGGCATGGATAACGGGAAGTGTTATAGTAGTAGAATTAATTTCGAGTGAAGCGAAAAAAGAGGTTATGAGTAGTAAACACAGATTGAAAGGCACAACAATTTACATAGAAAACGACATGGACTTTGAAAAAAGGGAAACGCCAAAAGAAATAAGAGTTTGGGTTAGGCAGTTAAACGAAAAAGGTAAAGCGATAAAAATAGGCAGAGGGAAAATTTTGTTGGAAAATGAGTGGGTGAGATGGGATGAGAAGGATAAAATCGAAGAATGGATTAAAAAAAGTTATGAACAAGAAGAGAGGGAGAAACAAGGTAGCAAAGAAGCAGTAGGAAATAACACAGCGGTTTTCGAATAAACCAGAAATGAAAAAAAAATATAGAAGAAGTAAGGTTAAGAAAGAAAATAGCAGTAAAACTAACAACATAAAGAATGAAAAAAATAAGATCGATGGGTATAAAGAAAGAAGTAATTATAAAAAAATAAGTGGCAGTGTAAAAATATGTATCGGTGAAAAAATAAGTGTCGAAAAAAAATAAGTGTCGGTAAAAACATAAGTGACTATGAAAAAGTAAGTGAATGTGATAAACTAAAAGACGGGGCTTATTTAAGTGACTGTGGTAAAATAAATATCGAAAGAAATAGTAAAGGTGGTAAACATAGGGACAAAAATAAAAAAAGAATTAAAAAAGAAAGGAGAATTATTTATTGGAATGTGGCAGGGGTATATAATAAGGATCAGGATTTTTGGAAGTTTATATATGAAGCAGACTTTATAAACCTTATAGAAACATGGGTAGAAGAAAAAGATATGGAAAAAACAAAAGAGAGGTTATCTAAAGACTTTATTTGGAAGATTGTGCCGGCAGTAAGGGACAAAAAGAAAGGAAGAGCCGAAGGAGGTTTCATAGTTGGGGTAAAAAAAGAGTGGTACAAGGAAGACAAATTAGCAAACATACTAGAGGAAGGGCTACTGAAATCAGAAGTAAAAGAAGACTTTGGGGTAAATTTCATATTTACAATATATAACTCAAGAGGGATGGAAAACATTTACAAAAAACTAGATGAAGTAGACTTACTAGGAGAGTATCACATCTCCGGATCACGGATTTTGCTCTAACTTTGAGATAGGTTTTTAGATGTCAAAATATGGAAAAAGCCAGAGTTGTAGACCCCAACGCTCAATATTTCTCTAGTTGCAGGCAATTAAAGAAAATCACTAAAAAAGTTACTTGATTTTCAAACGCTTATAATTATTCAGCATTAAGAGCTAGACGCTTATAACTGCTTTTAAATGAAAGCTACGTTTAAGTCCTTTCGAAAAAGCACCTATAGCATATCAAAATATTATTTTTTCCCCAAGTTACAGCGTTATAAGAATTTGAGCTGATATTCCTTTTAAAAATATTAATTAATGATAAATGTTAAGATGTAGTACCATTTTCATAACGCTGTAACTTTGGGAAAAAATAATATTTTGATATGCTATAGGTGCTTATTAGAAAGGATTTGAACGTAGCTTTCATTTGAAAGCAGTTATAAGCGTCTAGCTCTTGATGCTGAATAATTATAAGCGTTTGAAAATCTAGTAACTTTTTTAGTGATTTTCTTTAATTGCCTGCAACTAGAGAAATATTGAGCGTTGGAGTCTATAGCTCTTGCTTCTTCCATATTTTGATATTTGAAAACCTACCTCAAAGTTAGAGCAAAATCCGTGATCCGGAGATGTGATACTGTCCTAGTTAGTGGAGGAAAAAAGAATTATCATAGGAGGAGATTTCAACATAAGAACAGGTGAAAAAGGGAGAATATTAGGAATGGAAAACAAGAAAGGTGCTATGAATAGAGTAAGCAAGGACAAGAAAATAGGTAACGGAGGAGTGAGGTTGATAAACTGGATAGAAAATAAAGGATGGAGTATATTGAACGGTACAACGGAAGGAGATTAGGAAGAAGAATTCACATTAATAGGGGCTAAAGGAAGCACAGTGATAGACTATATTATAGTAAACGAAAGCACATGGAACGAGTGAGTAAAGTTTAAAGTTGAAGAGAGAATTGAATCGGATCACGCACCTATAACAGTGATATTGAGGAAAGAAGAAAATACACAGGAGTATAAATCAAGAGAAATTAATGGAAATGTTAAAAATAAAAATAATAATAAGAAGCAAGTAATATGCTGGAGTGAAGAAAACATAGAGGTATACAGATCTAGAACAGAAGACCTAGAGATAGGCAAAGAAGAAAATGAAAATGCACAAGAAAGATGGGAGAAAGTAAAAAAGATAATAGAAAAAGAAATGATTAAGAAGGAGATCAAAAGAAAAAAGTGGATCATCGGAATGAAAAGATAGTGGGACAGGGATTGCTAAAAAAAAGAGGAAAGTTATAGCTACATATAAAGAATGGAGAAAAGGAAAAAATAGACAAGGAAAGGCATACAAAACATAGAAAAGAGTGGAGAGAATTATGTTATAGAAAAGAGTCAGAGCTGAAAGAAGCAGAAGACCAAGAATTAAGAGAACTAAAAAACGAGAATCAAGTATGGAAATTTCTGAATAGGACAAGAAAAAAAAAGAGTTTTAATAGAAAATCAGATAAAGAAAGAAGAATAGTCAGCGTATTTTAGGAAGCTGCTGGAAGGAGCAACTACAAGACAAACGGGAGAAAAAAGGAACATATAAGTAGAAAAGGGAGAAGAAGGGAAGATAAAAGCTGGGGAGATATATACGGCTATAAAAAAATTGAAAAAGAAGAAGGCTGCAGGAATAGATAACATACCGAATGAGGCATGGATTTACGGAGGTAAGGACTTAATTGACAACTTAGTATGTATCGTTAGAAAAGTATGGGATGGAGATGAAATGCCGAAAGAATGGAAAACCGGGATCATCGTACCATTATGCAAAAAAGGGGACAGGAACAAGGTTGAAAATTATAGGGGAATATCATTATTACCAACTGCCTATAAAGTATATACAGAGGTTATAAGAGAAAGACTAGTAAAAGAAATCGACGAAAAGGATATCTTAGAAGACGGTCAGGCAGGGATCAGAAAAGGCAGGTCGACCATGGATAATGTATTCATTTTAAATCACATAGCACAGACCGCTAAGGTAAAGAAAGAGAAGGTATATGCATTTTTTGTGGATCTGAAGGCTGCCTTTGACACAGTTGATAGAGATGTACTATGGGAAATAATGGAAGACAGAAACATTAGTAAATATTTAATAGAAAAAGTGAAAGGAATTTACGAAGAAACAAGAACAAGTGTAAGAACTGAAGAAGGGATAACTGAAGAATTTTGGACAACTAAAGGTCTGAGGCAAGGTGATTTATTAAGCCCCAATTTGTTCTGTGTTTATATCACAAAGTTGGAGAAAGAATTTAAAAAAAGAGAAGTTGGGGGAGTTAAGATAGGCAATAAAAGAGTGTGGTCGTTAGCATATGCTGATGATATAGTGTTGCTAGCAAACGGCAAAGAGGCATTGGAGGATATGATGGCAACATTGAGGAAGTTTTTTAATAAAAGGAAATTAATAGTCAACACTGAGAAATCTAAGATCTTGGTTTTTAATAAAAGAGGAAAGGAAAAGAAAGAATTATGGAAATGGAAAAATGAAAAAATT
This sequence comes from Anastatus disparis, assembly GCA_017163975.1. Classification (NCBI taxonomy): domain Eukaryota; kingdom Metazoa; phylum Arthropoda; class Insecta; order Hymenoptera; family Eupelmidae; genus Anastatus; species Anastatus disparis. The sequence continues at coordinate 290,664 of JAFFSR010000141.1, forward strand.
GAAGAGGTTAGGAATTTTAAGTACCTAGGTTTTACATTCAACAATGATAGTAATTATAGAGATCATCTGGAGGAACTAAGGGAGAAAGGAAATATAGCAGCGAGGAAAACCTGGGGGCTTGGGGGACGTAGTTGTAAAAATGATTTTAAAAGAAGAAATATGTTATTCAATTATTTGATGAAAAGTGTAATGTCGTATGAAGCAGAAGTATGGGGGTGGGCAGAGAGAAAAGGATTGGAATAAGTGAAAACAGATTACATGAGATGGATACTAAAACTGGATTTCTGCACACCAAGGTACATCCCATATAAGGAGACAGATACAAAAAAGATTAAAATGGAGTGGGCAGGAAGGGCCATGAAATATGAAGAGAAAGTATGTAAAAGCAATGAAAACAGGATTACAAAATGGTGTTGGGAGGAGAAAAAAACATTAGAGGAGAAAGATATATATAATTCAGAAAGAAAACAGTTCTACAACAGTTTAGGGTACAGTTTGGTAGCAATTGAGATGAAAAAAGAGGAAGGAAATGAGTATCAGAGGGGGCTAGCTATAAGAGGAAAGGATATTGAGGATCAAGAAACATGGGCGAAGATCAAAGAGTTAAAATATAACACAACAAGATATGTCAAAATAGCCAAAGATGGTTTACCAAGGTACCTACAAAAGAATCATAAGGGAAAGGATATTGAGGTAATTGCAAGATTGAGATGTGGAAATATGGAGAGGACAAATAAATATTAGCTAAATGAAAAAAGTAAAATGTGCCAGTTGTGTGGAAAGGGGAACAGTGATTTTAAGCACTTATTTGAAAAATGTAAAAAAACAAGAGGAAATAGGGAAGAAATGAAAAAGGTAATAAGATGGAGCGAGGATCAAATATTCGGTAAAGTAGGATTTAAAATGATCTTAGATTTGTGCAAATTTATAGAAAAAGAGGAAAGGTTAGGGAATCTACGTGAAGAAAAAAAAAATGAAGAAACGGAAGGAGAAAAGGAAGAAGAAAAAGAAGAAGAAAAAGGGTGATGTGAAAGTTAATATAAAAGATAAAAGACAAAATTTGAAGTTAAGAGGAGGTCACGTATCTCTGTCCTTTTCTAATCAAAGAAATGATTTTTTTACAAAAACTAATTACTTTATCAAATAATGAAGAGAAAGCCGCATCTTGCATCAAAATAAGCAATATTTTCTTTGATGAGAAAAAATTAATTTTATCGCTTCGTTTTCAAGAAAACCTTGAAAAACTCAAATCATAGAGGTTAGGGTGGACAATTTGGTTTTTCAAGGTTTCCTTGAAAACGAAGCGATAAAATTAATTTTTTCTCATCAAAGAAAATATTGCTTTTTTGATGCAAGATGCGGCTTTCTCTTCATTATTTGATAAAGTTATTAGTTTTGTAAAAAATCATTTCTTTGATTAGAAAAGGACAGAGATACGTGACCTCCTCTTAAAAGACAAAATGTAATATATAAAAATTTATATGTATAAATATGTCAATGTATAAAAATGTAAAGTATAGATGTAGGTGTAAATGTGTATGTATGTGTATATGTGTATATATGGATATATATATATATATATATATATATATATATATATATATATATATATATATATATATATGGGTATATGTGTGTATGGGTGTATGTATGTATATATATATATATATATATATATATATATGCTGCTATGTAAAAAGTCCATTTCTGGGCCAAAAGGCTGAAATTAATAAATAAAAAAAAAAAGAAAGAACGACTTTAAAATGTTTTTTAACTTCACATTCATCTTGGAAATTTCTCAAAATAACGGAATTAGTACTCATACCGATTATGTTTTAAAATACAAATAAAATTATTATTATTATTATTATTATGACCACAAAAATAATTCACTAAATTTTATAATAGGAGACTCTAAGGGATAGAACATATTACCAATATATCTTCATACCATCAATCATAATTTTGAATTTCACCGAAATATTTTAAAAGTCGCCAAAACCATGTTATGCGTAGGTATACCATTACGTAGATAAGAGCTAACACTTGATGAAAGATTAAAATTGCTTATTTCCGAATCTTCAGGGTTTATCGTAAAATATCACAATGATAAGAAAAAGCAACTTTATAATGTATTTTTTAGCTTTACATTCATCGTGGGAATTTCTCAAAATGACATAATTAGCACTCTTCCCAATTATATTTTATAATACAAATAAGATCATTATTATAACCACAAAAATAATTCACTAATTTTTAAAGTAGAATATTTACGGGATATAAGATATTACCGATATATCTTCATATTATTAATCATACTTTTGAATTTCTCCGAAATATTTTAAAAGTCGCCAAAACCGTTTTTGGCGCAGGTATACCATTACGTAGATAAGAGCGAACACTTGCTGGGAGATTAAAATTGCTTATTTCCGAATCTTAAGGGTTTATCGTAAAATATCACAATCATAAGAAAAAGAAACTTTAAAATTTTTTTTAGCTTTACATTCATCGTGGGAATTTCTCAAAATGACGTATTTAGCACTCATACCAATCATGTTTTATAGTACAAATAAGATTATTATTATAACCACAAAAATTATTCACTAATTTTTAAAGGAGAATATTTACGGGATATAACATATTACCGATATATCTTCATACTATTAATCATAATTTTGAATTTCTCCGAAATATTTTAAAAGTCGCCAAAAGCGTGTTATGCGCAGATATACCATTACGTAGATAAGAGCGAACACTTGCTGGGAGATTAAAATTGCTTATTTCCGAATCTTCAGGGTTTATCGTAAAATATCACAATGATAAGAAAGAGCAACTTCAGAATGTATTTTTTAACTTTGCATTCATCGTGGGAATTTCTCAAAATAACGTAATTAGCACTCATACCAATCATGTTTTATAATACAAATAAGTTCATTATTATAACCACAAAAATAATTCACTAATTTTTAAAGTTAAATATTAACGGGTCATAACATATTACTGATATATTTTCATACTGTTAATCATAATTTTGAATTTCTCCGAAATATTCTAAAAGTCGCCAAAACCGTGTTATGCGCAGATATACCATTACATAGATGAGAGCGAGCACTTGCTGGAAGATTAAAATTGCTATTTCCGAATCTGGAGGGTTTAAAATACAAATAAAATTATTATTATTATTATCACCTTAAATAATATTAAAAATAAAAAAAAAACTTTTTAATGTACTACGTTTTTATAATGAACCAAAAAGTATAAAATAATGTGTAATAAAATGAAAAATGAATAATGATTTGAAATAAAAAAAACGTGGGGCGCATGTTTATTATTATGTATTGTATGCGCCCACGTTTTTTTATTTCAAATCATTATTCATTTTTCATTTTATTACACATTATTTTATACTTTTGGTTCATTATAAAACGTAGTACATAAAAGTTTTTTTTTATTTTTAATATTATTTTATACTTTTTAGTTCAATTAAAAACGTGGTAGATTGAAAATTTTTTTTTCTATTTAAATATTATCTTATACATTTTGGTATTATTATTATTATTATTATTAATATTATTTATCGTGTTGTCCAACAGTGCATATTATATAGCATATATATTGTTGTCAAGGGACTAAAACGTGTTTCATCTATTTTTTTAGAGAACACGTAATCGCATGCTGAGTTTCCCGCCATTTTGACGATAATGACGCTATTAGAAATTCAACCAAACTTTATTGTTTTATGCATTGATAGACCATAAAATGAATAAAATACAGTCTTAAATTTTATATGTACAATACAAAATGCTGTAATTTATGTCTAATTGCAATATGAGAAGTTAAAGAATTTTAAAAATTTTCGAAGATGGTTAGACACTAATGTTAAAAGTATATCTATATATAAAATCTTCAAAATTTCAATTTTTCCAATATCTCCGTATATAATTGTATTAATATATTTTTCGGTGGGAATATATATTTAATTATATTATCCAACAATGCATGCAAAAATATAATATTGAATATATTAATATATTAATATATTTGATATATTAATATATTAATATATTAATATATTTGATATATTAATATATTTGATATATTAATATATTACTATATTAATATATTACTATATTTGATAAATTAATATATTAATATATTAATATATCAAAAGAAGATTTTTAAAATTTTCGAAGATGTTTAGACACTAATGTTAAAAGTGTATCTATATATAAAATCTTCAAATCTTTAATTTTGCCAACATCTCCGTATATGATTGAATATATTAATATATTGTTTGGTAGATATATATATTTTTTTTATAATATTGCATTGTCATCCAGTTCCGAGCTATATTTAAAATTTCAAGTCTCTAGCTCATCAGGAAGTTAGTTTACAATCGGTTGCAAAATTCGTACCGAACAGACAGACAGACAGACAGACAGACAGACAGACAGACAGACAGACAGACACCAAAGCGAGTTAATAAAAACATAGTAACGTAGTAAAAACGTAGTAACGTAGTAAAATAGTTCACTGAATTTTATAATAGGAGACTTCAAAGGATAGAACATATTACCGATATATCTTCACACTATTGATCACAATACTCTCTTTCTTCGAAATATTTTGAAAGTCGCCACAAACTCGCTAGGAGCAGATATACCTTTTCGTAAATAAAACGGAGCATTTGCTGGGAGATTCAAATTGCTTTTTTTCGAATCTCAAGGGTTTATCGTGAAATACCACAATGATAAGAAAGAGCAACTTTATAATGTATTTTTTAACTTTGCATTCATCGTGGGAATTTCTCAACATGACGTAATTAGCACTCTTCCCAATTATATTTTATAATACAAATAAGATCATTATTACAACCACAAAAATAATTCACAAATTTTTAAAGAAGAATATTTACGGGATATAACATATTACCGATATATCTTCATACTATTAAACGTAATTTTGAATTTGCATGTAAATATTGTAATTGGAAGTCCAGGTTAAGTAAGAATATAAATAAAAATTCTCAAGATATTTTGTAGAGAAAAATTTTATTATTTATTAGTAATGTAACGTTTCGTAGTTCATTGACTACCTCTTCAGACTGGAAATAAATCAAATATACATTTGTAAGGTGGACTACATTATTATGGATGTTTTATATATAATAAACTATATCAAACCTCTTAGCAATAAGAATTTACAACAGTTTATGATAATACTAATAAAGTTAATAGTTTTAAATATTTACAATTGTTGGTAAATTTACAACAATATGTCATGATTTTTTATACAATAGGTATGATGTCAAAATTGATATGTACTATTGACAATAAATGACTTAATATAAGATATACATATGTCTAAAACAAGCAGAAGAGCAAACTCAGATGTGAAATTAAGGTATAAGTCGCAGAGACAGTGTCACAACAGTATGACAATATATGAAAATTAAGGGTATACTCTACATAGAGTCTGTGTGTGAAACTTGGTACTTACGTACAAGTCTCAATTAATTTGTAATATTACTTGTAATTTATAATGTAGAGTATATCCTCGATTTTTATTTATTGTCGTACTGTTGTGACACTGTCGCTGCGAATTATGTTTGAGCATTGGCAGGAGAAGATTTCTTATGAGATGCAAGTTCCATGATGTTTTTCCTAAACATATTAGTTGTAGATGCAAGAATCTTAACAATTTACATATATATAGCAATAGTTATTATTATTAATTTAGATCTTATATTTGTAAGTTAAAATATAAACTTATTACATTCGAAATCAAAGACATACATGCATACATATATTTCCTACAATTTGATATAAAAAAACAATTAATAAGTCTACAAACAAACATATTGAATTCATGAACAGTTAAAACATTTTTGTGATCTTGTAGAATGTTATAAAACATGTTTAGTAGCAAAGACTAACAAAAAGTTTATTAATAAGTTTAACAATATTTTAAATAAGTCTAATTATACTTTCAATTTAAATAACACAGATCAGGTTCCTTATCAACTTAATAATAATAATCCGTCAAATATAACTGATAGAGTGGTCAATATTGTTGATAACAATAATTTTGGTACAAATTTTGTTAATCTTACAGAGAAAGTAATCCCTCAAAATATAATTGATATTGTTAAACTCAGAGAAAAATTTAATAAATTTAAATCAAAAATTGATAAGAAAGATATAATTAATATCATTAAAACGTTGAATATAATCTTGATCATACAAAAATTTTAAATATTACTAAAGATAGAATCGGACACTCAGTAGTAGATTTGCTAAAAAGTTCCTTACATATGAACACCCATCGCTCATATCAGGAAAGAATTTTTACTCATAATTCCAAAAAACTGTAGAATATTGTAAAGCAAACTCGGATGTCATTTTTTTGAATTCAGATAAAAGTAACACAACGGTTTGTATGTATAAAAACGTTTAAATTGAAAAAGTTGAAACAATATTGCCTGATGAAAGTACATACATTAAAGTTAACAAATACCCATTAAATAAAATGCAAAAAGTGGTTTATGATATACTGAAAGATCTCAATAAAAATGAATTTCTACATAGAGTCTTCCACAAAAATGAATTAACATGTACTGAGTATAACCTTCCAAGATGCTATTGTCTGCCAAAAATTCACAAACCTGATATTCGAATGCGTCCCATAATTTCCACTGTTAATTCTCCAATACATTTTATTTCTAAACTTTTATACAATGAACTCAAAAAAGCGATTGACCCTCCAAAATCTACTATGAAAAATAGTTTGGAATTAATAGAAAAAATTAAAAATATTGATGTTCCTGATGAGTATAAATTATGCTCGTTAGATGTTACATCTTTATACACCAATGTTTCGTGTAATTTAGTAATAAAAAGCCTAGAAAAGAGAATCCAGATTATAAGAACGCGTTGTAAAATTCCTTTTGAATATGTTGTAGACATCACTAAACTTTTGTTAAACAATACTTTTTTCTCTTTCAATGAAAAATACTACAAACAAGTATTTGGTACTCCTATGGGCTCACCAATTTCACCCTTGTTCGCAGATATTGTTATGGCTGACCTGGAAGAATCTTGTTTGAATATATTGAAAATTCAACATAATATTGACTGTGTTTTCTACTTTAGATATGTTGATGACATTTTTTTGTGCACACATAATTCCTCTTTTCAAACATTATTAGAGATTTTTAACAGCCATTATGACTGACTTAATTTCACACATGAAATAGAAAAAAACCAAGGCCTTTCCTTTTTTGACATTAATTTCAAAATCTGCAATCATTTCCTTATCTAAAGTTGGTACCGAAAACCTTTTAACTCCGGCCGTTTCTTAAATTTCCATTCTAATCATCCAAAAAATTTAAAAATTAACATGGCCTATAATCTTGTAGATCGTGCCGTCAAACTATCTAGTCCACAATTCCATTGAGAAAATTTGCAGATCGTGAGAGACCTACTTCATATTAATAACTATCCTATTTCCTTTTACGACTTACATATAAAAAATAGATTAAAATTTCTTAAGTACCAAAATATAGCTCTCGATTTAAAAAAAAATAATATCCCCACTTCCATCACTACATTG
>JAFFSR010000142.1:0-44201 GCA_017163975.1 Anastatus disparis
TTTTCTTAAAACAATCTCCTTCTAAATCAGCTGGCCCAAAAGTTATTATATCGGAAATTCAAAGAGAAATGTTGGAAATTTATCTAATTTTCTGAATTTTTTTGAATTTTTTGTGTATAATCATTATACCGATTATAACTTTGATATGAAAATCATGCGAATTGATTTTCTAGAGTATCCTTCAGACAAATGCATTCCAAAACAGCTGGCCCAAAAGTTATTATATCGGAAATTTAAAGAGAAATGTTGGAAATTTATCTAATTTTCTCAATTTTTTTGAATTATTTATGTATAATTACTATACTGATTATAACTTTGATATAAAAATCATGCAGAATGATCTCTACAGTTTTCTTAAAACAATCTCCTTCTAAATCAGCTGGCCCAAAAGTTATTATATCGGAAATTCAAAGAGAAATGTTGGAAATTTATCTAATTTTCTGAATTTTTTGAATTTTTGTGTATAAACATTATACCAATTATAACTTTGATATGCAAATCATGCAGAATGATCCTCTAGAGTTTTCTTGAAACAATCTCGTTCTAAATCAGCTGGCCCAAAAGTTATTAGACCGGCAATTTAAAGAGAAATGTTGAAAATTTATCTAATTTTCTCAATTTTTTGAATATTTTATGTATAATTACTATACTGATTATAACTTTGATATAAAAATCATGCAGAATGATCCTCTAGAGTTTTCTTAAAACAATCTCGTTCTAAATCAGCTGGCCCAAAAGTTATTAGACCGGCAATTTAAAGAGAAATGTTGGGAATTTATCTAATTTTCTGAATTTTTTGAATTTTTTGTGTATAATCATTATACCGATTATAACTTTGATATGAAAATCATGCGAATTGATTCTCTAGAGTATCCTTCAGACAAATGCATTCCGAAACAGCTGGCCAAAAAGTTATTATATCGGAAATTTAAAGAAAAATGTTGAAAATTTATCTAATTTTCTCAATTTTTTTGAATTTTTTATGTATAATTACTATACTGATTATAACTTTGATATAAAAATCATGCAGAATGATCCTCTACAGTTTTCTTAAAACAATCTCGTTCTAAATCAGGGTTGGTTTCTGAAAGGCTCTACGCTCACAGTTCATGACTGTCAGTGTAGAGATTTAGTGTTTATAGCGCTGTGACGACTTATTTGTTAACTACTACAACCTACTATCTTCAAGCTTACAGTCATGAACTGTGAGCGTAGAGCCTTTCAGAAACCAACCCTGTTCTAAATCAGCTGGCCCAAAAGTTATTAGACCGGCAATTTAAAGAGAAATGTTGGAAATTTATGTAATTTTCTGATTTTTTTTTAATTTTTTGTGTATAATCATTATACCGATTATAACTTTGATATGAAAATCATGCAAATTGATTCTCCAGAGTATCCTTTAGACAAATGCATTCCGAAACAGCTGGCCCAAAAGTTATTAGACCAGCAATTTAAAGAGAAATGTTGAAAATTTATCTAATTTTCTCAATTTTTTGAATTTTTTATGTATAATTACTATACTGATTATAACTTTGATATAAAAATCATGCAGAATGATTCTCTAGAGTTTTCTTAAAACAATCGCATTCCAAATCAGCTGGCCCAAAAGTTATTAGACCGGCAATTTAAAGAAAAATGTTGGAAATTTATCTAATTTTCTGAATTTTTTTCGAATTTTTTATGTATAATTACTATACTGATTATAACCTTGATATAAAAATCATGCAGAATGATCCTCTACAGTTTTCTTAAAACAATCTCCTTCTAAATCAGCTGGCCCAAAAGTTATTATATCGGAAATTCAAAGAGAAATGTTGGAAATTTATCTAATTTTCTGAATTTTTATGAATTTTTGTGTATAATTATTATACCGATTATAACTTTGATATGAAAATCATGCGAATTGATTCTCTAGAGTATCCTTCAGACAAATGCAGTCCGAAACACCTGGCCCAAAAGTATGAAGCTGAAGCTACCGCTGAACCTATCCGCCGTACATAGGCGTAGAAGCATGAGGGACCCGATACTTTTCATACTCTCATTTCTACCAAATATCACTCAAATAATGTTAAATAATAATGAATCATGTATTTTCAGCAATACATAGAACTAAGTAATCAATTATCTTTAATAATAAAAGTTTAAACAATAAAATAACCAAACTTTAGAAAATCGCAGATTACCACACTTAATAAATATTAATACTTTATCAATGATTGATTAGCACAAAAATCAATAGAATTAATCCCTAATAATTTCTAAAGATCATCGCGTCGTATAATTGCTGGCCCAAAAGTAATGACTATAATTATTTTGTTTATTAACCTCAAAATTTTCAAGATTTTATCAATTTTTCGGAATTATTGATTTGTAACTATTTAATAAATTGTAAATTTAATATAAAAATCATGCAAACAGATTCTCAAGAGTTTCCTCGAGACAAATGCATTCCAAAACAGCTGGCCCAAAAGTTATTATATCGGAAATTTAAAGAAAAATGTTGAAAATTTATCTAATTTTCTCAATTTTTTTGAATTTTTTATGTATAAACATTATACCAATTATAACTTTGATATGCAAATCATGCAGAATGATCCTCTAGAGTTTTCTTGAAACAATCTCGTTCTAAATCAGCTGGCCAAAAGTTATTAGACCGGCAATTTAAAGAGAAATGTTGAAAATTTATCTAATTTTCTCAATTTTTTTGAATTATTTATGTATAATTACTATACTGATTATAACTTTGATATAAAAATCATGCAGAATGATCCTCTACAGTTTTCTTAAAACAATCTCGTTCTAAATCAGGGTTGGTTTCCCAAAAGTTATTACGCTACATTCGGAAATTCAAAGAGAAATGTTGGAAATTCATCTAATTTTTCTGAATTTTTTTGACTTTTTTGTGTATAATCATTATACCGATTACTAACTTTGATATGAAAATCATGCGAATTGATTTTCGTAGAGTACCTTTCAGAAACCAACCCTGCATTCTAAATCAGCTGGCCCAAAAGTTATTAGACCGGCAATTTAAAGAGAAATGTTGGAAATTTATGTAATTTTCTGATTTTTTTAATTTTTTGTGTATAATCATTATACCGATTATAACTTTGATATGAAAATCATGCAAATTGATTCTCCAGAGTATCCTTTAGACAAATGCATTCCGAAACAGCTGGCCCAAAAGTTATTAGACCAGCAATTTAAAGAGAAATGTTGAAAATTTATCTAATTTTCTCAATTTTTTGAATTTTTTATGTATAATTACTATACTGATTATAACTTTGATATAAAAATCATGCAGAATGATTCTCTAGAGTTTTCTTAAAACAATCGCATTCCAAATCAGCTGGCCCAAAAGTTATTAGACCGGCAATTTAAAGAAAAATGTTGGAAATTTATCTAATTTTCTGAATTTTTTTGAATTTTTTATGTATAATTACTATACTGATTATAACCTTGATATAAAAATCATGCAGAATGATCCTCTACAGTTTTCTTAAAACAATCTCCTTCTAAATCAGCTGGCCCAAAAGTTATTATATCGGAAATTCAAAGAGAAATGTTGGAAATTTATCTAATTTTCTGAATTTTTATGAATTTTTTGTGTATAATTATTATACCGATTATAACTTTGATATGAAAATCATGCAGAATGATCCTCTACAGTTTTCTTAAAACAATCTCCTTCTAAATCAGCTGGCCCAAAAGTTATTATATCGGAAATTCAAAGAGAAATGTTGGAAATTTATCTAATTTTCTGAATTTTTTTGAATTTTTGTGTATAAACATTATACCAATTATAACTTTGATATGCAAATCATGCAGAATGATCCTCTAGAGTTTTCTTGAAACAATCTCGTTCTAAATCAGCTGGCCCAAAAGTTATTAGACCGGCAATTTAAAGAGAAATGTTGAAAATTTATCTAATTTTCTCAATTTTTTGAATATTTTATGTATAATTACTATACTGATTATAACTTTGATATAAAAATCATGCAGAATGATCCTCTAGAGTTTTCTTAAAACAATCTCGTTCTAAATCAGCTGGCCCAAAAGTTATTAGACCGGCAATTTAAAGAGAAATGTTGGGAATTTATCTAATTTTCTGAATTTTTTTGAATTTTTTGTGTATAATCATTATACCGATTATAACTTTGATATGAAAATCATGCGAATTGATTCTCTAGAGTATCCTTCAGACAAATGCATTCCGAAACAGCTGGCCAAAAAGTTATTATATCGGAAATTTAAAGAAAAATGTTGAAAATTTATCTAATTTTCTCAATTTTTTGAATTTTTTATGTATAATTACTATACTGATTATAACTTTGATATAAAAATCATGCAGAATGATCCTCTACAGTTTTCTTAAAACAATCTCGTTCTAAATCAGGGTTGGTTTCTGAAAGGCTCTACGCTCACAGTTCATGACTGTCAGTGTAGAGATTTAGTGTTTATAGCGCTGTGACGACTTATTTGTTAACTACTACAACCTACTATCTTCAAGCTTACAGTCATGAACTGTGAGCGTAGAGCCTTTCAGAAACCAACCCTGTTCTAAATCAGCTGGCCCAAAAGTTATTAGACCGGCAATTTAAAGAGAAATGTTGGAAATTTATGTAATTTTCTGATTTTTTTTTAATTTTTTGTGTATAATCATTATACCGATTATAACTTTGATATGAAAATCATGCAAATTGATTCTCCAGAGTATCCTTTAGACAAATGCATTCCCGAAACAGCTGGCCCAAAAGTTATTAGACCAGCAATTTAAAGAGAAATGTTGAAAATTTATCTAATTTTCTCAATTTTTTGAATTTTTTATGTATAATTACTATACTGATTATAACTTTGATATAAAAATCATGCAGAATGATTCTCTAGAGTTTTCTTAAAACAATCGCATTCCAAATCAGCTGGCCCAAAAGTTATTAGACCGGCAATTTAAAGAAAAATGTTGGAAATTTATCTAATTTTCTGAATTTTTCGAATTTTTTATGTATAATTACTATACTGATTATAACCTTGATATAAAAATCATGCAGAATGATCCTCTACAGTTTTCTTAAAACAATCTCCTTCTAAATCAGCTGGCCCAAAAGTTATTATATCGGAAATTCAAAGAGAAATGTTGGAAATTTATCTAATTTTCTGAATTTTTATGAATTTTTGTGTATAATTATTATACCGATTATAACTTTGATATGAAAATCATGCGAATTGATTCTCTAGAGTATCCTTCAGACAAATGCAGTCCGAAACACCTGGCCCAAAAGTATGAAGCTGAAGCTACCCGCTGAACCTATCCGCCGTACATAGGCGTAGAAGCATGAGGGACCCGATACTTTTCATACTCTCATTTCTACCAAATATCACTCAAATAATGTTAAATAATAATGAATCATGTATTTTCAGCAATACATAGAACTAAGTAATCAATTATCTTTAATAATAAAAGTTTAAACAATAAAATAACCAAACTTTAGAAAATCGCAGATTACCACACTTAATAAATATTAATACTTTATCAATGATTGGATTAGCACAAAAATCAATAGAATTAATCCCTTAATAATTTCTAAAGATCATCGCGTCGTATAATTGCTGGCCCAAAAGTAATGACTATAATTATTTTGTTTATTAACCTCAAAATTTTCAAGATTTTATCAATTTTTCGGAATTATTGATTTGTAACTATTTAATAAATTGTAAATTTAATATAAAAATCATGCAAACAGATTCTCAAGAGTTTCCTCGAGACAAATGCATTCCAAAACAGCTGGCCCAAAAGTTATTATATCGGAAATTTAAAGAAAAATGTTGAAAATTTATCTAATTTTCTCAATTTTTTTGAATTTTTTATGTATAAACATTATACCAATTATAACTTTGATATGCAAATCATGCAGAATGATCCTCTAGAGTTTTCTTGAAACAATCTCGTTCTAAATCAGCTGGCCCAAAAGTTATTAGACCGGCAATTTAAAGAGAAATGTTGAAAATTTATCTAATTTTCTCAATTTTTTTGAATTATTTATGTATAATTACTATACTGATTATAACTTTGATATAAAAATCATGCAGAATGATCCTCTACAGTTTTCTTAAAACAATCTCCTTCTAAATCAGCTGGCCCAAAAGTTATTATATCGGAAATTCAAAGAGAAATGTTGGAAATTCATCTAATTTTCTGAATTTTTTTGAATTTTTGTGTATAATCATTATACCGATTATAACTTTGATATGAAAATCATGCGAATTGATTTTCTAGAGTATCCTTCAGACCAATGCATTCCGAAACAGCTGGCCCAAAAGTTGTTATATCGGAAATTTAAAGAAAAATGTTGAAAATTTATCTAATTTTCTCAATTTTTTTGAATTTTTTATGTATAAACATTATACCAATTATAACTTTGATATGCAAATCATGCAGAATGATCCTCTAGAGTTTTCTTGAAACAATCTCGTTCTAAATCAGCTGGCCCAAAAGTTATTAGACCGGCAATTTAAAGAGAAATGTTGAAAATTTATCTAATTTTCTCAATTTTTTTGAATTATTTATGTATAATTACTATACTGATTATAACTTTGATATAAAAATCATGCAGAATGATCCTCTACAGTTTTCTTAAAACAATCTCCTTCTAAATCAGCTGGCCCAAAAGTTATTATATCGGAAATTCAAAGAGAAATGTTGGAAATTTATCTAATTTTCTGAATTTTTTTGAATTTTTTGTGTATAATCATTATACCGATTATAACTTTGATATGAAAATCATGCGAATTGATTTTCTAGAGTATCCTTCAGACAAATGCATTCCAAAACAGCTGGCCCAAAAGTTATTATATCGGAAATTTAAAGAGAAATGTTGGAAATTTATCTAATTTTCTCAATTTTTTTGAATTATTTATGTATAATTACTATACTGATTATAACTTTGATATAAAAATCATGCAGAATGATCCTCTACAGTTTTCTTAAAACAATCTCCTTCTAAATCAGCTGGCCCAAAAGTTATTATATCGGAAATTCAAAGAGAAATGTTGGAAATTTATCTAATTTTCTGAATTTTTTTGAATTTTTTGTGTATAAACATTATACCAATTATAACTTTGATATGCAAATCATGCAGAATGATCCTCTAGAGTTTTCTTGAAACAATCTCGTTCTAAATCAGCTGGCCCAAAAGTTATTAGACCGGCAATTTAAAGAGAAATGTTGAAAATTTATCTAATTTTCTCAATTTTTTGAATATTTTATGTATAATTACTATACTGATTATAACTTTGATATAAAAATCATGCAGAATGATCCTCTAGAGTTTTCTTAAAACAATCTCGTTCTAAATCAGCTGGCCCAAAAGTTATTAGACCGGCAATTTAAAGAGAAATGTTGGGAATTTATCTAATTTTCTGAATTTTTTTGAATTTTTTGTGTATAATCATTATACCGATTATAACTTTGATATGAAAATCATGCGAATTGATTCTCTAGAGTATCCTTCAGACAAATGCATTCCGAAACAGCTGGCCAAAAAGTTATTATATCGGAAATTTAAAGAAAAATGTTGAAAATTTATCTAATTTTCTCAATTTTTTTGAATTTTTATGTATAATTACTATACTGATTATAACTTTGATATAAAAATCATGCAGAATGATCCTCTACAGTTTTCTTAAAACAATCTCGTTCTAAATCAGGGTTGGTTTCTGAAAGGCTCTACGCTCACAGTTCATGACTGTCAGTGTAGAGATTTAGTGTTTATAGCGCTGTGACGACTTATTTGTTAACTACTACAACCTACTATCTTCAAGCTTACAGTCATGAACTGTGAGCGTAGAGCCTTTCAGAAACCAACCCTGTTCTAAATCAGCTGGCCCAAAAGTTATTAGACCGGCAATTTAAAGAGAAATGTTGGAAATTTATGTAATTTTCTGATTTTTTTTTAATTTTTTGTGTATAATCATTATACCGATTATAACTTTGATATGAAAATCATGCAAATTGATTCTCCAGAGTATCCTTTAGACAAATGCATTCCGAAACAGCTGGCCCAAAAGTTATTAGACCAGCAATTTAAAGAGAAATGTTGAAAATTTATCTAATTTTCTCAATTTTTTGAATTTTTTATGTATAATTACTATACTGATTATAACTTTGATATAAAAATCATGCAGAATGATTCTCTAGAGTTTTCTTAAAACAATCGCATTCCAAATCAGCTGGCCCAAAAGTTATTAGACCGGCAATTTAAAGAAAAATGTTGGAAATTTATCTAATTTTCTGAATTTTTTCGAATTTTTTATGTATAATTACTATACTGATTATAACCTTGATATAAAAATCATGCAGAATGATCCTCTACAGTTTTCTTAAAACAATCTCCTTCTAAATCAGCTGGCCCAAAAGTTATTATATCGGAAATTCAAAGAGAAATGTTGGAAATTTATCTAATTTTCTGAATTTTTATGAATTTTTGTGTATAATTATTATACCGATTATAACTTTGATATGAAAATCATGCGAATTGATTCTCTAGAGTATCCTTCAGACAAATGCAGTCCGAAACACCTGGCCCAAAAGTATGAAGCTGAAGCTACCCGCTGAACCTATCCGCCGTACATAGGCGTAGAAGCATGAGGGACCCGATACTTTTCATACTCTCATTTCTACCAAATATCACTCAAATAATGTTAAATAATAATGAATCATGTATTTTCAGCAATACATAGAACTAAGTAATCAATTATCTTTAATAATAAAAGTTTAAACAATAAAATAACCAAACTTTAGAAAATCGCAGATTACCACACTTAATAAATATTAATACTTTATCAATGATTGGATTAGCACAAAAATCAATAGAATTAATCCCTTAATAATTTCTAAAGATCATCGCGTCGTATAATTGCTGGCCCAAAAGTAATGACTATAATTATTTTGTTTATTAACCTCAAAATTTTCAAGATTTTATCAATTTTTCGGAATTATTGATTTGTAACTATTTAATAAATTGTAAATTTAATATAAAAATCATGCAAACAGATTCTCAAGAGTTTCCTCGAGACAAATGCATTCCAAAACAGCTGGCCCAAAAGTTATTATATCGGAAATTTAAAGAAAAATGTTGAAAATTTATCTAATTTTCTCAATTTTTTTGAATTTTTTATGTATAAACATTATACCAATTATAACTTTGATATGCAAATCATGCAGAATGATCCTCTAGAGTTTTCTTGAAACAATCTCGTTCTAAATCAGCTGGCCCAAAAGTTATTAGACCGGCAATTTAAAGAGAAATGTTGAAAATTTATCTAATTTTCTCAATTTTTTTGAATTATTTATGTATAATTACTATACTGATTATAACTTTGATATAAAAATCATGCAGAATGATCCTCTACAGTTTTCTTAAAACAATCTCCTTCTAAATCAGCTGGCCCAAAAGTTATTATATCGGAAATTCAAAGAGAAATGTTGGAAATTCATCTAATTTTCTGAATTTTTTTGAAATTTTTTGTGTATAATCATTATACCGATTATAACTTTGATATGAAAATCATGCGAATTGATTTTCTAGAGTATCCTTCAGACCAATGCATTCCGAAACAGCTGGCCCAAAAGTTGTTATATCGGAAATTTAAAGAAAAATGTTGAAAATTTATCTAATTTTCTCAATTTTTTTGAATTTTTTATGTATAAACATTATACCAATTATAACTTTGATATGCAAATCATGCAGAATGATCCTCTAGAGTTTTCTTGAAACAATCTCGTTCTAAATCAGCTGGCCCAAAAGTTATTAGACCGGCAATTTAAAGAGAAATGTTGAAAATTTATCTAATTTTCTCAATTTTTTTGAATTATTTATGTATAATTACTATACTGATTATAACTTTGATATAAAAATCATGCAGAATGATCCTCTACAGTTTTCTTAAAACAATCTCCTTCTAAATCAGCTGGCCCAAAAGTTATTATATCGGAAATTCAAAGAGAAATGTTGGAAATTTATCTAATTTTCTGAATTTTTTTGAATTTTTGTGTATAATCATTATACCGATTATAACTTTGATATGAAAATCATGCGAATTGATTTTCTAGAGTATCCTTCAGACAAATGCATTCCAAAACAGCTGGCCCAAAAGTTATTATATCGGAAATTTAAAGAGAAATGTTGGAAATTTATCTAATTTTCTCAATTTTTTTGAATTATTTATGTATAATTACTATACTGATTATAACTTTGATATAAAAATCATGCAGAATGATCCTCTACAGTTTTCTTAAAACAATCTCCTTCTAAATCAGCTGGCCCAAAAGTTATTATATCGGAAATTCAAAGAGAAATGTTGGAAATTTATCTAATTTTCTGAATTTTTTTGAATTTTTTGTGTATAAACATTATACCAATTATAACTTTGATATGCAAATCATGCAGAATGATCCTCTAGAGTTTTCTTGAAACAATCTCGTTCTAAATCAGCTGGCCCAAAAGTTATTAGACCGGCAATTTAAAGAGAAATGTTGAAAATTTATCTAATTTTCTCAATTTTTTGAATATTTTATGTATAATTACTATACTGATTATAACTTTGATATAAAAATCATGCAGAATGATCCTCTAGAGTTTTCTTAAAACAATCTCGTTCTAAATCAGCTGGCCCAAAAGTTATTAGACGGCGGCAATTTAAAGAGAAATGTTGGGAATTTATCTAATTTTCTGAATTTTTTTGAATTTTTTGTGTATAATCATTATACCGATTATAACTTTGATATGAAAATCATGCGAATTGATTCTCTAGAGTATCCTTCAGACAAATGCATTCCGAAACAGCTGGCCAAAAAGTTATTATATCGGAAATTTAAAGAAAAATGTTGAAAATTTATCTAATTTTCTCAATTTTTTTGAATTTTTTATGTATAATTACTATACTGATTATAACTTTGATATAAAAATCATGCAGAATGATCCTCTACAGTTTTCTTAAAACAATCTCGTTCTAAATCAGGGTTGGTTTCTGAAAGGCTCTACGCTCACAGTTCATGACTGTCAGTGTAGAGATTTAGTGTTTATAGCGCTGTGACGACTTATTTGTTAACTACTACAACCTACTATCTTCAAGCTTACAGTCATGAACTGTGAGCGTAGAGCCTTTCAGAAACCAACCCTGTTCTAAATCAGCTGGCCCAAAAGTTATTAGACCGGCAATTTAAAGAGAAATGTTGGAAATTTATGTAATTTTCTGATTTTTTTTTAATTTTTTGTGTATAATCATTATACCGATTATAACTTTGATATGAAAATCATGCAAATTGATTCTCCAGAGTATCCTTTAGACAAATGCATTCCGAAACAGCTGGCCCAAAAGTTATTAGACCAGCAATTTAAAGAGAAATGTTGAAAATTTATCTAATTTTCTCAATTTTTTGAATTTTTTATGTATAATTACTATACTGATTATAACTTTGATATAAAAATCATGCAGAATGATTCTCTAGAGTTTTCTTAAAACAATCGCATTCCAAATCAGCTGGCCCAAAAGTTATTAGACCGGCAATTTAAAGAAAAATGTTGGAAATTTATCTAATTTTCTGAATTTTTTCGAATTTTTTATGTATAATTACTATACTGATTATAACCTTGATATAAAAATCATGCAGAATGATCCTCTACAGTTTTCTTAAAACAATCTCCTTCTAAATCAGCTGGCCCAAAAGTTATTATATCGGAAATTCAAAGAGAAATGTTGGAAATTTATCTAATTTTCTGAATTTTTATGAATTTTTTGTGTATAATTATTATACCGATTATAACTTTGATATGAAAATCATGCGAATTGATTCTCTAGAGTATCCTTCAGACAAATGCAGTCCGAAACACCTGGCCCAAAAGTATGAAGCTGAAGCTACCCGCTGAACCTATCCGCCGTACATAGGCGTAGAAGCATGAGGGACCCGATACTTTTCATACTCTCATTTCTACCAAATATCACTCAAATAATGTTAAATAATAATGAATCATGTATTTTCAGCAATACATAGAACTAAGTAATCAATTATCTTTAATAATAAAAGTTTAAACAATAAAATAACCAAACTTTAGAAAATCGCAGATTACCACACTTAATAAATATTAATACTTTATCAATGATTGGATTAGCACAAAAATCAATAGAATTAATCCCTTAATAATTTCTAAAGATCATCGCGTCGTATAATTGCTGGCCCAAAAGTAATGACTATAATTATTTTGTTTATTAACCTCAAAATTTTCAAGATTTTATCAATTTTTCGGAATTATTGATTTGTAACTATTTAATAAATTGTAAATTTAATATAAAAATCATGCAAACAGATTCTCAAGAGTTTCCTCGAGACAAATGCATTCCAAAACAGCTGGCCCAAAAGTTATTATATCGGAAATTTAAAGAAAAATGTTGAAAATTTATCTAATTTTCTCAATTTTTTTGAATTTTTTATGTATAAACATTATACCAATTATAACTTTGATATGCAAATCATGCAGAATGATCCTCTAGAGTTTTCTTGAAACAATCTCGTTCTAAATCAGCTGGCCCAAAAGTTATTAGACCGGCAATTTAAAGAGAAATGTTGAAAATTTATCTAATTTTCTCAATTTTTTTGAATTATTTATGTATAATTACTATACTGATTATAACTTTGATATAAAAATCATGCAGAATGATCCTCTACAGTTTTCTTAAAACAATCTCCTTCTAAATCAGCTGGCCCAAAAGTTATTATATCGGAAATTCAAAGAGAAATGTTGGAAATTCATCTAATTTTCTGAATTTTTTTGAATTTTTTGTGTATAATCATTATACCGATTATAACTTTGATATGAAAATCATGCGAATTGATTTTCTAGAGTATCCTTCAGACCAATGCATTCCGAAACAGCTGGCCCAAAAGTTGTTATATCGGAAATTTAAAGAAAAATGTTGAAAATTTATCTAATTTTCTCAATTTTTTTGAATTTTTTATGTATAAACATTATACCAATTATAACTTTGATATGCAAATCATGCAGAATGATCCTCTAGAGTTTTCTTGAAACAATCTCGTTCTAAATCAGCTGGCCCAAAAGTTATTAGACCGGCAATTTAAAGAGAAATGTTGAAAATTTATCTAATTTTCTCAATTTTTTTGAATTATTTATGTATAATTACTATACTGATTATAACTTTGATATAAAAATCATGCAGAATGATCCTCTACAGTTTTCTTAAAACAATCTCCTTCTAAATCAGCTGGCCCAAAAGTTATTATATCGGAAATTCAAAGAGAAATGTTGGAAATTTATCTAATTTTCTGAATTTTTTTGAATTTTTTGTGTATAATCATTATACCGATTATAACTTTGATATGAAAATCATGCGAATTGATTTTCTAGAGTATCCTTCAGACAAATGCATTCCAAAACAGCTGGCCCAAAAGTTATTATATCGGAAATTTAAAGAGAAATGTTGGAAATTTATCTAATTTTCTCAATTTTTTTGAATTATTTATGTATAATTACTATACTGATTATAACTTTGATATAAAAATCATGCAGAATGATCCTCTACAGTTTTCTTAAAACAATCTCCTTCTAAATCAGCTGGCCCAAAAGTTATTATATCGGAAATTCAAAGAGAAATGTTGGAAATTTATCTAATTTTCTGAATTTTTTTGAATTTTTTGTGTATAAACATTATACCAATTATAACTTTGATATGCAAATCATGCAGAATGATCCTCTAGAGTTTTCTTGAAACAATCTCGTTCTAAATCAGCTGGCCCAAAAGTTATTAGACCGGCAATTTAAAGAGAAATGTTGAAAATTTATCTAATTTTCTCAATTTTTTGAATATTTTATGTATAATTACTATACTGATTATAACTTTGATATAAAAATCATGCAGAATGATCCTCTAGAGTTTTCTTAAAACAATCTCGTTCTAAATCAGCTGGCCCAAAAGTTATTAGACCGGCAATTTAAAGAGAAATGTTGGGAATTTATCTAATTTTCTGAATTTTTTTGAATTTTTTGTGTATAATCATTATACCGATTATAACTTTGATATGAAAATCATGCGAATTGATTCTCTAGAGTATCCTTCAGACAAATGCATTCCGAAACAGCTGGCCAAAAAGTTATTATATCGGAAATTTAAAGAAAAATGTTGAAAATTTATCTAATTTTCTCAATTTTTTTGAATTTTTTATGTATAATTACTATACTGATTATAACTTTGATATAAAAATCATGCAGAATGATCCTCTACAGTTTTCTTAAAACAATCTCGTTCTAAATCAGGGTTGGTTTCTGAAAGGCTCTACGCTCACAGTTCATGACTGTCAGTGTAGAGATTTAGTGTTTATAGCGCTGTGACGACTTATTTGTTAACTACTACAACCTACTATCTTCAAGCTTACAGTCATGAACTGTGAGCGTAGAGCCTTTCAGAAACCAACCCTGTTCTAAATCAGCTGGCCCAAAAGTTATTAGACCGGCAATTTAAAGAGAAATGTTGGAAATTTATGTAATTTTCTGATTTTTTTTTAATTTTTTGTGTATAATCATTATACCGATTATAACTTTGATATGAAAATCATGCAAATTGATTCTCCAGAGTATCCTTTAGACAAATGCATTCCGAAACAGCTGGCCCAAAAGTTATTAGACCAGCAATTTAAAGAGAAATGTTGAAAATTTATCTAATTTTCTCAATTTTTTGAATTTTTTATGTATAATTACTATACTGATTATAACTTTGATATAAAAATCATGCAGAATGATTCTCTAGAGTTTTCTTAAAACAATCGCATTCCAAATCAGCTGGCCCAAAAGTTATTAGACCGGCAATTTAAAGAAAAATGTTGGAAATTTATCTAATTTTCTGAATTTTTTCGAATTTTTTATGTATAATTACTATACTGATTATAACCTTGATATAAAAATCATGCAGAATGATCCTCTACAGTTTTCTTAAAACAATCTCCTTCTAAATCAGCTGGCCCAAAAGTTATTATATCGGAAATTCAAAGAGAAATGTTGGAAATTTATCTAATTTTCTGAATTTTTATGAATTTTTTGTGTATAATTATTATACCGATTATAACTTTGATATGAAAATCATGCAGAATTGATTCTCTAGAGTATCCTTCAGACAAATGCAGTCCGAAACAGCTGGCCCAAAAGTATAAACACCAAATAACAAAAATATATATTCTTTCTTTAATATAAGTTTTATATATATTACTTTATAATTTTAAAAAATAGATATCCCTATATTTCTAAAGATCATCGCGTCGTAAATTGCTGGCCCAAAAGTAATGTATAATTATTTTGTTTATTAACCTCAAAATTTTCAAGATTTTATCAATTTTTTGAATTATTGATTTGTAAACATTTAATACCAATTATAAATTTGATATGCAAATCATGCAAACAGATCCTCAAGAGTTTTCTTGAAACAACAAATGCATTCCAAAATCAGCTGGCCCAAAAGTTATTAGACCGGCAATTTAAAGAGAAATGTTGAAAATTTATCTAATTTTCTCAATTTTTTGAATATTTTATGTATAATTACTATACTGATTATAACTTTGATATAAAAATCATGCAGAATGATCCTCTAGAGTTTTCTTAAAACAATCTCGTTCTAAATCAGCTGGCCCAAAAGTTATTAGACCGGCAATTTAAAGAGAAATGTTGGGAATTTATCTAATTTTCTGAATTTTTTTGAATTTTTTGTGTATAATCATTATACCGATTATAACTTTGATATGAAAATCATGCGAATTGATTCTCTAGAGTATCCTTCAGACAAATGCATTCCGAAACAGCTGGCCAAAAAGTTATTATATCGGAAATTTAAAGAAAAATGTTGAAAATTTATCTAATTTTCTCAATTTTTTTGAATTTTTTATGTATAATTACTATACTGATTATAACTTTGATATAAAAATCATGCAGAATGATCCTCTACAGTTTTCTTAAAACAATCTCGTTCTAAATCAGGGTTGGTTTCTGAAAGGCTCTACGCTCACAGTTCATGACTGTCAGTGTAGAGATTTAGTGTTTATAGCGCTGTGACGACTTATTTGTTAACTACTACAACCTACTATCTTCAAGCTTACAGTCATGAACTGTGAGCGTAGAGCCTTTCAGAAACCAACCCTGTTCTAAATCAGCTGGCCCAAAAGTTATTAGACCGGCAATTTAAAGAGAAATGTTGGAAATTTATGTAATTTTCTGATTTTTTTTTAATTTTTTGTGTATAATCATTATACCGATTATAACTTTGATATGAAAATCATGCAAATTGATTCTCCAGAGTATCCTTTAGACAAATGCATTCCGAAACAGCTGGCCCAAAAGTTATTAGACCAGCAATTTAAAGAGAAATGTTGAAAATTTATCTAATTTTCTCAATTTTTTGAATTTTTTATGTATAATTACTATACTGATTATAACTTTGATATAAAAATCATGCAGAATGATTCTCTAGAGTTTTCTTAAAACAATCGCATTCCAAATCAGCTGGCCCAAAAGTTATTAGACCGGCAATTTAAAGAAAAATGTTGGAAATTTATCTAATTTTCTGAATTTTTTCGAATTTTTTATGTATAATTACTATACTGATTATAACCTTGATATAAAAATCATGCAGAATGATCCTCTACAGTTTTCTTAAAACAATCTCCTTCTAAATCAGCTGGCCCAAAAGTTATTATATCGGAAATTCAAAGAGAAATGTTGGAAATTTATCTAATTTTCTGAATTTTTATGAATTTTTGTGTATAATTATTATACCGATTATAACTTTGATATGAAAATCATGCGAATTGATTCTCTAGAGTATCCTTCAGACAAATGCAGTCCGAAACACCTGGCCCAAAAGTATGAAGCTGAAGCTACCCGCTGAACCTATCCGCCGTACATAGGCGTAGAAGCATGAGGGACCCGATACTTTTCATACTCTCATTTCTACCAAATATCACTCAAATAATGTTAAATAATAATGAATCATGTATTTTCAGCAATACATAGAACTAAGTAATCAATTATCTTTAATAATAAAAGTTTAAACAATAAAATAACCAAACTTTAGAAAATCGCAGATTACCACACTTAATAAATATTAATACTTTATCAATGATTGGATTAGCACAAAAATCAATAGAATTAATCCCTTAATAATTTCTAAAGATCATCGCGTCGTATAATTGCTGGCCCAAAAGTAATGACTATAATTATTTTGTTTATTAACCTCAAAATTTTCAAGATTTTATCAATTTTTCGGAATTATTGATTTGTAACTATTTAATAAATTGTAAATTTAATATAAAAATCATGCAAACAGATTCTCAAGAGTTTCCTCGAGACAAATGCATTCCAAAACAGCTGGCCCAAAAGTTATTATATCGGAAATTTAAAGAAAAATGTTGAAAATTTATCTAATTTTCTCAATTTTTTTGAATTTTTTATGTATAAACATTATACCAATTATAACTTTGATATGCAAATCATGCAGAATGATCCTCTAGAGTTTTCTTGAAACAATCTCGTTCTAAATCAGCTGGCCCAAAAGTTATTAGACCGGCAATTTAAAGAGAAATGTTGAAAATTTATCTAATTTTCTCAATTTTTTTGAATTATTTATGTATAATTACTATACTGATTATAACTTTGATATAAAAATCATGCAGAATGATCCTCTACAGTTTTCTTAAAACAATCTCCTTCTAAATCAGCTGGCCCAAAAGTTATTATATCGGAAATTCAAAGAGAAATGTTGGAAATTCATCTAATTTTCTGAATTTTTTTGAATTTTTTGTGTATAATCATTATACCGATTATAACTTTGATATGAAAATCATGCGAATTGATTTTCTAGAGTATCCTTCAGACCAATGCATTCCGAAACAGCTGGCCCAAAAGTTGTTATATCGGAAATTTAAAGAAAAATGTTGAAAATTTATCTAATTTTCTCAATTTTTTTGAATTTTTTATGTATAAACATTATACCAATTATAACTTTGATATGCAAATCATGCAGAATGATCCTCTAGAGTTTTCTTGAAACAATCTCGTTCTAAATCAGCTGGCCCAAAAGTTATTAGACCGGCAATTTAAAGAGAAATGTTGAAAATTTATCTAATTTTCTCAATTTTTTTGAATTATTTATGTATAATTACTATACTGATTATAACTTTGATATAAAAATCATGCAGAATGATCCTCTACAGTTTTCTTAAAACAATCTCCTTCTAAATCAGCTGGCCCAAAAGTTATTATATCGGAAATTCAAAGAGAAATGTTGGAAATTTATCTAATTTTCTGAATTTTTTTGAATTTTTTGTGTATAATCATTATACCGATTATAACTTTGATATGAAAATCATGCGAATTGATTTTCTAGAGTATCCTTCAGACAAATGCATTCCAAAACAGCTGGCCCAAAAGTTATTATATCGGAAATTTAAAGAGAAATGTTGGAAATTTATCTAATTTTCTCAATTTTTTTGAATTATTTATGTATAATTACTATACTGATTATAACTTTGATATAAAAATCATGCAGAATGATCCTCTACAGTTTTCTTAAAACAATCTCCTTCTAAATCAGCTGGCCCAAAAGTTATTATATCGGAAATTCAAAGAGAAATGTTGGAAATTTATCTAATTTTCTGAATTTTTTTGAATTTTTTGTGTATAAACATTATACCAATTATAACTTTGATATGCAAATCATGCAGAATGATCCTCTAGAGTTTTCTTGAAACAATCTCGTTCTAAATCAGCTGGCCCAAAAGTTATTAGACCGGCAATTTAAAGAGAAATGTTGAAAATTTATCTAATTTTCTCAATTTTTTGAATATTTTATGTATAATTACTATACTGATTATAACTTTGATATAAAAATCATGCAGAATGATCCTCTAGAGTTTTCTTAAAACAATCTCGTTCTAAATCAGCTGGCCCAAAAGTTATTAGACCGGCAATTTAAAGAGAAATGTTGGGAATTTATCTAATTTTCTGAATTTTTTTGAATTTTTTGTGTATAATCATTATACCGATTATAACTTTGATATGAAAATCATGCGAATTGATTCTCTAGAGTATCCTTCAGACAAATGCATTCCGAAACAGCTGGCCAAAAAGTTATTATATCGGAAATTTAAAGAAAAATGTTGAAAATTTATCTAATTTTCTCAATTTTTTTGAATTTTTTATGTATAATTACTATACTGATTATAACTTTGATATAAAAATCATGCAGAATGATCCTCTACAGTTTTCTTAAAACAATCTCGTTCTAAATCAGGGTTGGTTTCTGAAAGGCTCTACGCTCACAGTTCATGACTGTCAGTGTAGAGATTTAGTGTTTATAGCGCTGTGACGACTTATTTGTTAACTACTACAACCTACTATCTTCAAGCTTACAGTCATGAACTGTGAGCGTAGAGCCTTTCAGAAACCAACCCTGTTCTAAATCAGCTGGCCCAAAAGTTATTAGACCGGCAATTTAAAGAGAAATGTTGGAAATTTATGTAATTTTCTGATTTTTTTTTAATTTTTTGTGTATAATCATTATACCGATTATAACTTTGATATGAAAATCATGCAAATTGATTCTCCAGAGTATCCTTTAGACAAATGCATTCCGAAACAGCTGGCCCAAAAGTTATTAGACCAGCAATTTAAAGAGAAATGTTGAAAATTTATCTAATTTTCTCAATTTTTTGAATTTTTTATGTATAATTACTATACTGATTATAACTTTGATATAAAAATCATGCAGAATGATTCTCTAGAGTTTTCTTAAAACAATCGCATTCCAAATCAGCTGGCCCAAAAGTTATTAGACCGGCAATTTAAAGAAAAATGTTGGAAATTTATCTAATTTTCTGAATTTTTTCGAATTTTTTATGTATAATTACTATACTGATTATAACCTTGATATAAAAATCATGCAGAATGATCCTCTACAGTTTTCTTAAAACAATCTCCTTCTAAATCAGCTGGCCCAAAAGTTATTATATCGGAAATTCAAAGAGAAATGTTGGAAATTTATCTAATTTTCTGAATTTTTATGAATTTTTTGTGTATAATTATTATACCGATTATAACTTTGATATGAAAATCATGCGAATTGATTCTCTAGAGTATCCTTCAGACAAATGCAGTCCGAAACACCTGGCCCAAAAGTATGAAGCTGAAGCTACCCGCTGAACCTATCCGCCGTACATAGGCGTAGAAGCATGAGGGACCCGATACTTTTCATACTCTCATTTCTACCAAATATCACTCAAATAATGTTAAATAATAATGAATCATGTATTTTCAGCAATACATAGAACTAAGTAATCAATTATCTTTAATAATAAAAGTTTAAACAATAAAATAACCAAACTTTAGAAAATCGCAGATTACCACACTTAATAAATATTAATACTTTATCAATGATTGGATTAGCACAAAAATCAATAGAATTAATCCTTAATAATTTCTAAAGATCATCGCGTCGTATAATTGCTGGCCCAAAAGTAATGACTATAATTATTTTGTTTATTAACCTCAAAATTTTCAAGATTTTATCAATTTTTCGGAATTATTGATTTGTAACTATTTAATAAATTGTAAATTTAATATAAAAATCATGCAAACAGATTCTCAAGAGTTTCCTCGAGACAAATGCATTCCAAAACAGCTGGCCCAAAAGTTATTATATCGGAAATTTAAAGAAAAATGTTGAAAATTTATCTAATTTTCTCAATTTTTTTGAATTTTTTATGTATAAACATTATACCAATTATAACTTTGATATGCAAATCATGCAGAATGATCCTCTAGAGTTTTCTTGAAACAATCTCGTTCTAAATCAGCTGGCCCAAAAGTTATTAGACCGGCAATTTAAAGAGAAATGTTGAAAATTTATCTAATTTTCTCAATTTTTTTGAATTATTTATGTATAATTACTATACTGATTATAACTTTGATATAAAAATCATGCAGAATGATCCTCTACAGTTTTCTTAAAACAATCTCCTTCTAAATCAGCTGGCCCAAAAGTTATTATATCGGAAATTCAAAGAGAAATGTTGGAAATTCATCTAATTTTCTGAATTTTTTTGAATTTTTTGTGTATAATCATTATACCGATTATAACTTTGATATGAAAATCATGCGAATTGATTTTCTAGAGTATCCTTCAGACCAATGCATTCCGAAACAGCTGGCCCAAAAGTTGTTATATCGGAAATTTAAAGAAAAATGTTGAAAATTTATCTAATTTTCTCAATTTTTTTGAATTTTTTATGTATAAACATTATACCAATTATAACTTTGATATGCAAATCATGCAGAATGATCCTCTAGAGTTTTCTTGAAACAATCTCGTTCTAAATCAGCTGGCCCAAAAGTTATTAGACCGGCAATTTAAAGAGAAATGTTGAAAATTTATCTAATTTTCTCAATTTTTTTGAATTATTTATGTATAATTACTATACTGATTATAACTTTGATATAAAAATCATGCAGAATGATCCTCTACAGTTTTCTTAAAACAATCTCCTTCTAAATCAGCTGGCCCAAAAGTTATTATATCGGAAATTCAAAGAGAAATGTTGGAAATTTATCTAATTTTCTGAATTTTTTTGAATTTTTTGTGTATAATCATTATACCGATTATAACTTTGATATGAAAATCATGCGAATTGATTTTCTAGAGTATCCTTCAGACAAATGCATTCCAAAACAGCTGGCCCAAAAGTTATTATATCGGAAATTTAAAGAGAAATGTTGGAAATTTATCTAATTTTCTCAATTTTTTTGAATTATTTATGTATAATTACTATACTGATTATAACTTTGATATAAAAATCATGCAGAATGATCCTCTACAGTTTTCTTAAAACAATCTCCTTCTAAATCAGCTGGCCCAAAAGTTATTATATCGGAAATTCAAAGAGAAATGTTGGAAATTTATCTAATTTTCTGAATTTTTTTGAATTTTTTGTGTATAAACATTATACCAATTATAACTTTGATATGCAAATCATGCAGAATGATCCTCTAGAGTTTTCTTGAAACAATCTCGTTCTAAATCAGCTGGCCCAAAAGTTATTAGACCGGCAATTTAAAGAGAAATGTTGAAAATTTATCTAATTTTCTCAATTTTTTGAATATTTTATGTATAATTACTATACTGATTATAACTTTGATATAAAAATCATGCAGAATGATCCTCTAGAGTTTTCTTAAAACAATCTCGTTCTAAATCAGCTGGCCCAAAAGTTATTAGACCGGCAATTTAAAGAGAAATGTTGGGAATTTATCTAATTTTCTGAATTTTTTTGAATTTTTTGTGTATAATCATTATACCGATTATAACTTTGATATGAAAATCATGCGAATTGATTCTCTAGAGTATCCTTCAGACAAATGCATTCCGAAACAGCTGGCCAAAAAGTTATTATATCGGAAATTTAAAGAAAAATGTTGAAAATTTATCTAATTTTCTCAATTTTTTTGAATTTTTTATGTATAATTACTATACTGATTATAACTTTGATATAAAAATCATGCAGAATGATCCTCTACAGTTTTCTTAAAACAATCTCGTTCTAAATCAGGGTTGGTTTCTGAAAGGCTCTACGCTCACAGTTCATGACTGTCAGTGTAGAGATTTAGTGTTTATAGCGCTGTGACGACTTATTTGTTAACTACTACAACCTACTATCTTCAAGCTTACAGTCATGAACTGTGAGCGTAGAGCCTTTCAGAAACCAACCCTGTTCTAAATCAGCTGGCCCAAAAGTTATTAGACCGGCAATTTAAAGAGAAATGTTGGAAATTTATGTAATTTTCTGATTTTTTTTTAATTTTTTGTGTATAATCATTATACCGATTATAACTTTGATATGAAAATCATGCAAATTGATTCTCCAGAGTATCCTTTAGACAAATGCATTCCCGAAACAGCTGGCCCAAAAGTTATTAGACCAGCAATTTAAAGAGAAATGTTGAAAATTTATCTAATTTTCTCAATTTTTTGAATTTTTTATGTATAATTACTATACTGATTATAACTTTGATATAAAAATCATGCAGAATGATTCTCTAGAGTTTTCTTAAAACAATCGCATTCCAAATCAGCTGGCCCAAAAGTTATTAGACCGGCAATTTAAAGAAAAATGTTGGAAATTTATCTAATTTTCTGAATTTTTTCGAATTTTTTATGTATAATTACTATACTGATTATAACCTTGATATAAAAATCATGCAGAATGATCCTCTACAGTTTTCTTAAAACAATCTCCTTCTAAATCAGCTGGCCCAAAAGTTATTATATCGGAAATTCAAAGAGAAATGTTGGAAATTTATCTAATTTTCTGAATTTTTATGAATTTTTTGTGTATAATTATTATACCGATTATAACTTTGATATGAAAATCATGCGAATTGATTCTCTAGAGTATCCTTCAGACAAATGCAGTCCGAAACACCTGGCCCAAAAGTATGAAGCTGAAGCTACCCGCTGAACCTATCCGCCGTACATAGGCGTAGAAGCATGAGGGACCCGATACTTTTCATACTCTCATTTCTACCAAATATCACTCAAATAATGTTAAATAATAATGAATCATGTATTTTCAGCAATACATAGAACTAAGTAATCAATTATCTTTAATAATAAAAGTTTAAACAATAAAATAACCAAACTTTAGAAAATCGCAGATTACCACACTTAATAAATATTAATACTTTATCAATGATTGGATTAGCACAAAAATCAATAGAATTAATCCCTTAATAATTTCTAAAGATCATCGCGTCGTATAATTGCTGGCCCAAAAGTAATGACTATAATTATTTTGTTTATTAACCTCAAAATTTTCAAGATTTTATCAATTTTTCGGAATTATTGATTTGTAACTATTTAATAAATTGTAAATTTAATATAAAAATCATGCAAACAGATTCTCAAGAGTTTCCTCGAGACAAATGCATTCCAAAACAGCTGGCCCAAAAGTTATTATATCGGAAATTTAAAGAAAAATGTTGAAAATTTATCTAATTTTCTCAATTTTTTTGAATTTTTTATGTATAAACATTATACCAATTATAACTTTGATATAAAAATCATGCAGAATGATTCTCTAGAGTTTCCTTAAAACAATCGCATTCCAAATCAGCTGGCCCAAAAGTTATTAGACCGGCAATTTAAAGAGAAATGTTAGAAATTTATCTAATTTTCTCAATTTTTTGAATTTTTAATGTATAATTATTTTACTAATTATAACTTTAAGATAAAAATCATGCAAATTGATTCTCTCGAGTATCCTCGAGACAAATGCATTCCGAAACAGCTGGCCCAACAGTTATTATATCGGAAATTTAAAGAGAAATGTTGAAAATTATCGAATTTCCTCAATTTTTTTTGAATTTTGAATGTATAACTATTAAATTGATTATGACTTTGATATGAAAATCATGCGAATTTATTCTCTAGAGTATTCTCCAGACAAATGCAGTCCGAAGCAGCTGGCCCAAAAGTTTCTATATCGAAAATTTATAGAGGAATGTTGGAAATTTATCTGATCTTCTCAATTTTTTTGACATTCTTATGTATGATTATTATACTGATTATAAATTCGATATGAAAATCATGCAGAATGATTCTCTAGAGTTTCCTTAATACAATCGCATTCCAAATCAGCTGGCCCAAAAGTTATTAGACCGGCATTTTAAAGAAAAATGTTGAAAATTTATCTAATTTTCTCATTTTTTTTTTTATGTATAATTATTATACTGATTATAACTTTGATATAGAAATCATGCAGAATGATTTTCTAGAGTTTTCTTAAAACAATCGCATTCTAAATCAGCTGGCCCAAAAGTTATTAGACCGGCAATTTAAAGAAAAATGTTGAAAATTTATCTAATTTTCTCAATTTTTTTGAATTTTTTATGTATAATTATTATACTGATTATAACTTTGATATAAAAATCATGCAGAAAGATTCTCTAGAGTTTCCTTGAAACAATCGCATTCCAAATCAGCTGGCCCAAAAGTTATTATACCGGAAATTTAAAAAAAAATGTTGAAAATTTATTTAATTTTCTCAAATTTTTTGAATTTTTAATGTATAATTATTTTACTAATTATAACTTTGATATGAAAATCATGCAAATTGATTCTCCAGAGTATCCTTTAGACAAATGCATTCCGAAACAGCTGGCCCAAAAGTTATTAGACCAGCAATTTAAAGAGAAATGTTGAAAATTTATCTAATTTTCTCAATTTTTTGAATTTTTTATGTATAATTACTATACTGATTATAACTTTGATATAAAAATCATGCAGAATGATTCTCTAGAGTTTTCTTAAAACAATCGCATTCCAAATCAGCTGGCCCAAAAGTTATTAGACCGGCAATTTAAAGAAAAATGTTGGAAATTTATCTAATTTTCTGAATTTTTTCGAATTTTTTATGTATAATTACTATACTGATTATAACCTTGATATAAAAATCATGCAGAATGATCCTCTACAGTTTTCTTAAAACAATCTCCTTCTAAATCAGCTGGCCCAAAAGTTATTATATCGGAAATTCAAAGAGAAATGTTGGAAATTTATCTAATTTTCTGAATTTTTATGAATTTTTGTGTATAATTATTATACCGATTATAACTTTGATATGAAAATCATGCGAATTGATTCTCTAGAGTATCCTTCAGACAAATGCAGTCCGAAACACCTGGCCCAAAAGTATGAAGCTGAAGCTACCCGCTGAACCTATCCGCCGTACATAGGCGTAGAAGCATGAGGGACCCGATACTTTTCATACTCTCATTTCTACCAAATATCACTCAAATAATGTTAAATAATAATGAATCATGTATTTTCAGCAATACATAGAACTAAGTAATCAATTATCTTTAATAATAAAAGTTTAAACAATAAAATAACCAAACTTTAGAAAATCGCAGATTACCACACTTAATAAATATTAATACTTTATCAATGATTGGATTAGCACAAAAATCAATAGAATTAATCCCTTAATAATTTCTAAAGATCATCGCGTCGTATAATTGCTGGCCCAAAAGTAATGACTATAATTATTTTGTTTATTAACCTCAAAATTTTCAAGATTTTATCAATTTTTCGGAATTATTGATTTGTAACTATTTAATAAATTGTAAATTTAATATAAAAATCATGCAAACAGATTCTCAAGAGTTTCCTCGAGACAAATGCATTCCAAAACAGCTGGCCCAAAAGTTATTATATCGGAAATTTAAAGAAAAATGTTGAAAATTTATCTAATTTTCTCAATTTTTTTGAATTTTTTATGTATAAACATTATACCAATTATAACTTTGATATGCAAATCATGCAGAATGATCCTCTAGAGTTTTCTTGAAACAATCTCGTTCTAAATCAGCTGGCCCAAAAGTTATTAGACCGGCAATTTAAAGAGAAATGTTGAAAATTTATCTAATTTTCTCAATTTTTTTGAATTATTTATGTATAATTACTATACTGATTATAACTTTGATATAAAAATCATGCAGAATGATCCTCTACAGTTTTCTTAAAACAATCTCCTTCTAAATCAGCTGGCCCAAAAGTTATTATATCGGAAATTCAAAGAGAAATGTTGGAAATTCATCTAATTTTCTGAATTTTTTTGAATTTTTTGTGTATAATCATTATACCGATTATAACTTTGATATGAAAATCATGCGAATTGATTTTCTAGAGTATCCTTCAGACCAATGCATTCCGAAACAGCTGGCCCAAAAGTTGTTATATCGGAAATTTAAAGAAAAATGTTGAAAATTTATCTAATTTTCTCAATTTTTTTGAATTTTTTATGTATAAACATTATACCAATTATAACTTTGATATGCAAATCATGCAGAATGATCCTCTAGAGTTTTCTTGAAACAATCTCGTTCTAAATCAGCTGGCCCAAAAGTTATTAGACCGGCAATTTAAAGAGAAATGTTGAAAATTTATCTAATTTTCTCAATTTTTTTGAATTATTTATGTATAATTACTATACTGATTATAACTTTGATATAAAAATCATGCAGAATGATCCTCTACAGTTTTCTTAAAACAATCTCCTTCTAAATCAGCTGGCCCAAAAGTTATTATATCGGAAATTCAAAGAGAAATGTTGGAAATTTATCTAATTTTCTGAATTTTTTTGAATTTTTTGTGTATAATCATTATACCGATTATAACTTTGATATGAAAATCATGCGAATTGATTTTCTAGAGTATCCTTCAGACAAATGCATTCCAAAACAGCTGGCCCAAAAGTTATTATATCGGAAATTTAAAGAGAAATGTTGGAAATTTATCTAATTTTCTCAATTTTTTTGAATTATTTATGTATAATTACTATACTGATTATAACTTTGATATAAAAATCATGCAGAATGATCCTCTACAGTTTTCTTAAAACAATCTCCTTCTAAATCAGCTGGCCCAAAAGTTATTATATCGGAAATTCAAAGAGAAATGTTGGAAATTTATCTAATTTTCTGAATTTTTTTGAATTTTTTGTGTATAAACATTATACCAATTATAACTTTGATATGCAAATCATGCAGAATGATCCTCTAGAGTTTTCTTGAAACAATCTCGTTCTAAATCAGCTGGCCCAAAAGTTATTAGACCGGCAATTTAAAGAGAAATGTTGAAAATTTATCTAATTTTCTCAATTTTTTGAATATTTTATGTATAATTACTATACTGATTATAACTTTGATATAAAAATCATGCAGAATGATCCTCTAGAGTTTTCTTAAAACAATCTCGTTCTAAATCAGCTGGCCCAAAAGTTATTAGACCGGCAATTTAAAGAGAAATGTTGGGAATTTATCTAATTTTCTGAATTTTTTTGAATTTTTTTGTGTATAATCATTATACCGATTATAACTTTGATATGAAAATCATGCGAATTGATTCTCTAGAGTATCCTTCAGACAAATGCATTCCGAAACAGCTGGCCAAAAAGTTATTATATCGGAAATTTAAAGAAAAATGTTGAAAATTTATCTAATTTTCTCAATTTTTTTGAATTTTTATGTATAATTACTATACTGATTATAACTTTGATATAAAAATCATGCAGAATGATCCTCTACAGTTTTCTTAAAACAATCTCGTTCTAAATCAGGGTTGGTTTCTGAAAGGCTCTACGCTCACAGTTCATGACTGTCAGTGTAGAGATTTAGTGTTTATAGCGCTGTGACGACTTATTTGTTAACTACTACAACCTACTATCTTCAAGCTTACAGTCATGAACTGTGAGCGTAGAGCCTTTCAGAAACCAACCCTGTTCTAAATCAGCTGGCCCAAAAGTTATTAGACCGGCAATTTAAAGAGAAATGTTGGAAATTTATGTAATTTTCTGATTTTTTTTTAATTTTTTGTGTATAATCATTATACCGATTATAACTTTGATATGAAAATCATGCAAATTGATTCTCCAGAGTATCCTTTAGACAAATGCATTCCGAAACAGCTGGCCCAAAAGTTATTAGACCAGCAATTTAAAGAGAAATGTTGAAAATTTATCTAATTTTCTCAATTTTTTGAATTTTTTATGTATAATTACTATACTGATTATAACTTTGATATAAAAATCATGCAGAATGATTCTCTAGAGTTTTCTTAAAACAATCGCATTCCAAATCAGCTGGCCCAAAAGTTATTAGACCGGCAATTTAAAGAAAAATGTTGGAAATTTATCTAATTTTCTGAATTTTTTCGAATTTTTTATGTATAATTACTATACTGATTATAACCTTGATATAAAAATCATGCAGAATGATCCTCTACAGTTTTCTTAAAACAATCTCCTTCTAAATCAGCTGGCCCAAAAGTTATTATATCGGAAATTCAAAGAGAAATGTTGGAAATTTATCTAATTTTCTGAATTTTTTTGAATTTTTTTGTGTATAATCATTATACCGATTATAACTTTGATATGAAAATCATGCGAATTGATTTTCTAGAGTATCCTTCAGACAAATGCATTCCAAAACAGCTGGCCCAAAAGTTATTATATCGGAAATTTAAAGAGAAATGTTGGAAATTTATCTAATTTTCTCAATTTTTTTGAATTATTTATGTATAATTACTATACTGATTATAACTTTGATATAAAAATCATGCAGAATGATCCTCTACAGTTTTCTTAAAACAATCTCCTTCTAAATCAGCTGGCCCAAAAGTTATTATATCGGAAATTCAAAGAGAAATGTTGGAAATTTATCTAATTTTCTGAATTTTTTTGAATTTTTGTGTATAAACATTATACCAATTATAACTTTGATATGCAAATCATGCAGAATGATCCTCTAGAGTTTTCTTGAAACAATCTCGTTCTAAATCAGCTGGCCCAAAAGTTATTAGACCGGCAATTTAAAGAGAAATGTTGAAAATTTATCTAATTTTCTCAATTTTTTGAATATTTTATGTATAATTACTATACTGATTATAACTTTGATATAAAAATCATGCAGAATGATCCTCTAGAGTTTTCTTAAAACAATCTCGTTCTAAATCAGCTGGCCCAAAAGTTATTAGACCGGCAATTTAAAGAGAAATGTTGGGAATTTATCTAATTTTCTGAATTTTTTTGAATTTTTTGTGTATAATCATTATACCGATTATAACTTTGATATGAAAATCATGCGAATTGATTCTCTAGAGTATCCTTCAGACAAATGCATTCCGAAACAGCTGGCCAAAAAGTTATTATATCGGAAATTTAAAGAAAAATGTTGAAAATTTATCTAATTTTCTCAATTTTTTTTTGATTTTTTATGTATAATTACTATACTGATTATAACTTTGATATAAAAATCATGCAGAATGATCCTCTACAGTTTTCTTAAAACAATCTCGTTCTAAATCAGGGTTGGTTTCTGAAAGGCTCTACGCTCACAGTTCATGACTGTCAGTGTAGAGATTTAGTGTTTATAGCGCTGTGACGACTTATTTGTTAACTACTACAACCTACTATCTTCAAGCTTACAGTCATGAACTGTGAGCGTAGAGCCTTTCAGAAACCAACCCTGTTCTAAATCAGCTGGCCCAAAAGTTATTAGACCGGCAATTTAAAGAGAAATGTTGGAAATTTATGTAATTTTCTGATTTTTTTTTAATTTTTTGTGTATAATCATTATACCGATTATAACTTTGATATGAAAATCATGCAAATTGATTCTCCAGAGTATCCTTTAGACAAATGCATTCCGGAAACAGCTGGCCCAAAAGTTATTAGACCAGCAATTTAAAGAGAAATGTTGAAAATTTATCTAATTTTCTCAATTTTTTGAATTTTTTATGTATAATTACTATACTGATTATAACTTTGATATAAAAATCATGCAGAATGATTCTCTAGAGTTTTCTTAAAACAATCGCATTCCAAATCAGCTGGCCCAAAAGTTATTAGACCGGCAATTTAAAGAAAAATGTTGGAAATTTATCTAATTTTCTGAATTTTTTCGAATTTTTTATGTATAATTACTATACTGATTATAACCTTGATATAAAAATCATGCAGAATGATCCTCTACAGTTTTCTTAAAACAATCTCCTTCTAAATCAGCTGGCCCAAAAGTTATTATATCGGAAATTCAAAGAGAAATGTTGGAAATTTATCTAATTTTCTGAATTTTTATGAATTTTTTGTGTATAATTATTATACCGATTATAACTTTGATATGAAAATCATGCGAATTGATTCTCTAGAGTATCCTTCAGACAAATGCAGTCCGAAACACCTGGCCCAAAAGTATGAAGCTGAAGCTACCCGCTGAACCTATCCGCCGTACATAGGCGTAGAAGCATGAGGGACCCGATACTTTTCATACTCTCATTTCTACCAAATATCACTCAAATAATGTTAAATAATAATGAATCATGTATTTTCAGCAATACATAGAACTAAGTAATCAATTATCTTTAATAATAAAAGTTTAAACAATAAAATAACCAAACTTTAGAAAATCGCAGATTACCACACTTAATAAATATTAATACTTTATCAATGATTGGATTAGCACAAAAATCAATAGAATTAATCCCTTAATAATTTCTAAAGATCATCGCGTCGTATAATTGCTGGCCCAAAAGTAATGACTATAATTATTTTGTTTATTAACCTCAAAATTTTCAAGATTTTATCAATTTTTCGGAATTATTGATTTGTAACTATTTAATAAATTGTAAATTTAATATAAAAATCATGCAAACAGATTCTCAAGAGTTTCCTCGAGACAAATGCATTCCAAAACAGCTGGCCCAAAAGTTATTATATCGGAAATTTAAAGAAAAATGTTGAAAATTTATCTAATTTTCTCAATTTTTTTGAATTTTTTATGTATAAACATTATACCAATTATAACTTTGATATAAAAATCATGCAGAATGATTCTCTAGAGTTTCCTTAAAACAATCGCATTCCAAATCAGCTGGCCCAAAAGTTATTAGACCGGCAATTTAAAGAGAAATGTTAGAAATTTATCTAATTTTCTCAATTTTTTGAATTTTTAATGTATAATTATTTTACTAATTATAACTTTAAGATAAAAATCATGCAAATTGATTCTCTCGAGTATCCTCGAGACAAATGCATTCCGAAACAGCTGGCCCAACAGTTATTATATCGGAAATTTAAAGAGAAATGTTGAAAATTATCGAATTTCCTCAATTTTTTTTGAATTTTGAATGTATAACTATTAAATTGATTATGACTTTGATATGAAAATCATGCGAATTTATTCTCTAGAGTATTCTCCAGACAAATGCAGTCCGAAGCAGCTGGCCCAAAAGTTTCTATATCGAAAATTTATAGAGGAATGTTGGAAATTTATCTGATCTTCTCAATTTTTTTGACATTCTTATGTATGATTATTATACTGATTATAAATTCGATATGAAAATCATGCAGAATGATTCTCTAGAGTTTCCTTAATACAATCGCATTCCAAATCAGCTGGCCCAAAAGTTATTAGACCGGCATTTTAAAGAAAAATGTTGAAAATTTATCTAATTTTCTCATTTTTTTTTTATTATAATTATTATACTGATTATAACTTTGATATAGAAATCATGCAGAATGATTTTCTAGAGTTTTCTTAAAACAATCGCATTCTAAATCAGCTGGCCCAAAAGTTATTAGACCGGCAATTTAAAGAAAAATGTTGAAAATTTATCTAATTTTCTCAATTTTTTTGAATTTTTTATGTATAATTATTATACTGATTATAACTTTGATATAAAAATCATGCAGAAAGATTCTCTAGAGTTTCCTTGAAACAATCGCATTCCAAATCAGCTGGCCCAAAAGTTATTATACCGGAAATTTAAAAAAAAATGTTGAAAATTTATTTAATTTTCTCAATTTTTTGAATTTTTAATGTATAATTATTTTACTAATTATAACTTTGATATGAAAATCATGCAAATTGATTCTTTCGAGTATCCTCGAGAAAAATGCATTCCGAAACAGCTGGCCCAAGAGTTATTATATAGGAAATTTAAAGAAAAATGTTGGAAATTTATCGAATTTTCTCAATTTTTTTGAATTTTTTATGTATAATTATTATACTGATTATAGCTTTGATATGAAAATCATGCAGAATGATTTTCTAGAGTTTTCTTAAAACAATCGCATTCTAAATCAGCTGGCCCAAAAGTTATTATATCGGAAATTTAAAGAGAAATGTTGGAAATTTATCTAATTTTCTCCTTTTTTTTTTTTTATGTATAATTATTATACTGAATATAACTTTGATATAGAAATCATGCAGAATCATTCTCTAGAGTTTCCTTAAAACAATCGCATTCCAAATCAGCTGGCCCAAAAGTTATTAGACCGACAATTTAAAGAAAAATGTTGAAAATTTATCTAATTTTCTCAATTTTTTTTAATTTTTTATGTATACTTATTATACTGATTATAACTTTGATATAAGAATCATGCAGAAGGATTCTCTAGAGTTTCCTTGAAACAATCGCATTCCAAATCAGCTGGCCCAAAAGTTATTATATCGGAAATTCAAAGAGGAATAATGGAAATTTATCTAATTTTCTGAATTTTTTTGAATTTTTTGTGTATAATCATTATACCGATTATAACTTTGATATGAAAATCATGCGAATTGATTCTCTAGAGTATCCTTCAGACAACTGCATTCCAAAACAGCTGGCCCAAAAGTTGAAATTTATCTAATCTTCTTAATTTTTAAAATTTGATTATATAATCATTTTATCAATTATAACTTTGATATAAGAATCATGCGAAAAGATTCTCTAGAGTTTCCTTGAGGTAAATGCATTCCGAATCAGCTAACCCAAAAGTTATTAGACCGGCTATTAGAACAAAAATGTTTGAGAATTATCGAATTTTCTAATTTTTTTTGAATTTTGAATGTAAAACTATTATATTTATTATAACTTTGATATAAAAATCATTCAGAATGATTCTCCGGATATGGCTTGAAATAATTGCATTCCCAATAAGCTGGCCCAAAAGTTATCAGACCATCTATTACATTTCTCTTTAAATTGCCGGTCTAATAACTTTTAGGCCAGCTGATTTGGAATGCGATTGTCTCAAGGATACTCGAGAGAATCAATTTGCATGATTTTCATATCAAAGTTATAATTAGTAAAATAATTATACAATGAAAAATCAAAAAAATTGAGATAATCAGATAAATTTCCAACATTTTTCTTTAAATTTCCGATATAATAACTTTTGGGCCAGCTGTTTCAGCATGCATTTGTCTCAAGGATACTCGAGAGAATCAATTTGCATGATTTTCATATCAAAGTTATAATTAGTAAAATAATTATACAATAAAAAATCAAAAAATTGAGATAATCAGATAAATTTCCAACATTTCTCTTTAAATTTCAGATATAATAACTTTCGGGCCAGCTGTTTTAGAATGCATTTGTCTCGAGGATACTCAAGAGGATCAATTTGCATGATTTTCATATCGAAGTTATAATTAGTAAAATAATTATACATTAAAAATTCAAAAATTGAGAAAATTAGATAAATTTCAACATTTCTCTTTCAATTGCCGGTCTAATAACTTTTGGGCCAGCTGATTTGGAATGCGATTGTTTTGAGGAAACTCTAGAGAATCATTCTGCATGATTTTTATATCAAAGTTATAATCAGTATAATAATTATACATAAAAAATTCAAAAAAATTGAGATAATTAGATAAATTTTTAACATTTTTCTTTAAATTTCCGATATAATAACTTTTGGGCCAGCTGTTTCAGAATGCATTTGTCTCGAGGATACTCGAGAGAATCAATTTGCATGATTTTCATATCAAAGTTATAATTAGTAAAATAATTATACATTAAAGATTCAAAAAATTGAGAAAATTAGATAAATTACCAACATTTCTCTTTAAATTGGCTGTCTAATAACTTTTGGGCCAGCTGATTTGGAATGCGATTGTTTTAAGGAAACTCTAGAGAATCATTCTGCATGATTTTTATATCAAAGTTATAATCAGTATAATAATTATACATTAAAAATTAAAAAAATTGAGAAAATTAGATTAATTTCCAACATTTCTCTTTAACTTGCCGGTCTAATAACTTTTGGGCCAGCTGATTTAGAACGCGATTGTTTTAAGAAAACTCTAGAGAACCATTCTGCATGATTTTTATATCAAAGTTATAATCAGTATAGTAATTATACATAAAAAATTCAAAAAATTGAGAAAATTAGATAAATTTTCAACATTTTTCTTCAAATTGCCGGTCTAATAACTTTTGGGCCAGGTGTTTCGGACTGCATTTGTCTGAAGGATACTCTAGAGAATCAATTCGCATGATTTTCATATCAAAGTGATAATCGGTATAATAATTATACACAAAAAATTAAAAAAATTCAGAAAATTAGATAAATTTCCAACATTTCTCTCTAAATTTCCTATATAATAACTTTTGGGCCAGCTGTTTCGGAATGCATTTGTCTCGAGGATACTGTAGAAAATCAATTTGCATGATTTTCATATCAAAGTTATAATTAGTAAAATAATTATATGTTCAAAATTCAAAAAATTGAGAAAATTAGAAAAATTTCCAACATTTTTCTTCAAATTGCCGGTCTAATAACTTTTGGGCCAGCTGATTTGAAATGCGATTGTTTTAAGAAAACTCTAGATAATCATTCTGCATGATTTTTATATCAAAGTTATAATCAGTATAGTAATTATACATAAAATATTCAAAAAATTGAGAAAATTAGATAAATTTTCAACATTTCTCTTTAAATTGCCGGTCTAATAACTTTTGGGCCAGCTGTTTCTGGAATGCATTTGTCCGAAGGATACTCTAGAAAATCAATTTGCATGATTTTCATATCAAAGTTATAATCGGTA
This sequence comes from Anastatus disparis, assembly GCA_017163975.1. Taxonomy (NCBI): domain Eukaryota; kingdom Metazoa; phylum Arthropoda; class Insecta; order Hymenoptera; family Eupelmidae; genus Anastatus; species Anastatus disparis. Next base: position 35,478 of record JAFFSR010000142.1, read on the forward strand.
TAATGATTATACACAAAAAATTCAAAAAATTCAGAAAATTAGATAAATTTCCAATATTTCTCTTTAAATTGCCGGTCTAATAACTTTTGGGCCAGCTGATTTAGAACGAGATTGTTTTAAGAAAACTCTAGAGGATCATTCTGCATGATTTTTATATCAAAGTTATAATCAGTATAGTAATTATACATAAAAATTCAAAAAATTGAGAAAATTAGATAAATTTTCAACATTTTTCTTTAAATTTCCGATATAATAACTTTTGGGCCAGCTGTTTCGGAATGTATTGGTTTGAAGGATACTCTAGAGAATCAATTCGCATGATTTTCATATCAAAGTTATAATCGGTATAATGATTATACACAAAAATTCAAAAAAATTCAGAAAATTAGATAAATTTCCAATATTTCTCTTTAAATTGCCGGTCTAATAACTTTTGGGCCAGCTGTTTCGGAATGCATTTGTCTCGAGGATACTGTAGAGAATCAATTTTCATGATTTTCATATCAAAGTTATAATTAGTAAAATAATTATATGTTCAAAATTCAAAAAAATTCAGAAAATTAGATAAATTTCCAACATTTCTCTTTAAATTGCCGGTCTAATAACTTTTGGGCCAGCTGATTTAGAACGAGATTGTTTTAAGAAAACTCTAGAGGATCATTCTGCATGATTTTTATATCAAAGTTATAATCAGTATAGTAATTATACATAAAAATTCAAAAATTGAGAAAATTAGATAAATTTTCAACATTTTTCTTCAAATTGCCGGTCTAATAACTTTTGGGCCAGGTGTTTCGGACTGCATTTGTCTGAAGGATACTCTAGAGAATCAATTCGCATGATTTTCATATCAAAGTTATAATCGGTATAATGTTTTTACACAAAAAATTCAAAAAAAATTCAGAAAATTAGATAAATTTCCAACATTTTTCTTTAAATTGCCGGTCTAATAACTTTTGGGCCAGCTGATTTGAAATGCGATTGTTTTAAGAAAACTCTAGAGAATCATTCTGCATGATTTTTATATCAAAGTTATAATCAGTATAGTAATTATACATAAAATATTCAAAAAATTGAGAAAATTAGATAAATTTTCAACATTTCTCTTTAAATTGCCGGTCTAATAACTTTTGGGCCAGGTGTTTCGGACTGCATTTGTCTGAAGGATACTCTAGAGAATCAATTGGCATGATTTTCATATCAAAGTTATAATTGGTATAATGTTTATACACAAAAAATTCAAAAAATTCAGAAAATTAGATAAATTTCCAACATTTCTCTTTGAATTTCCGATATAATAACTTTTAGGCCAGCTGATTTAGAAGGAGATTGGTTTAAGAAAACTGTAGAGGATCATTCTGCATGATTTTTATATCAAAGTTATAATCAGTATAGTAATTATACATAAATAATTCAAAAAATTGAGAAAATTAGATAAATTTCCAACATTTCTCTTTAAATTTCCGATATAATAACTTTTGGGCCAGCTGTTTCGGAATGCATTGGTTTGAAGGATACTCTAGAAAATCAATTTGCATGATTTTCATATCAAAGTTATAATCGGTATAATGATTATACACAAAAATTCAAAAAAATTCAGAAAATTAGATAAATTTCCAATATTTCTTTTTAAATTGCCGGTCTAATAACTTTTGGGCCAGCTGATTTAGAACGAGATTGTTTTAAGAAAACTCTAGAGGATCATTCTGCATGATTTTTATATCAAAGTTATAATCAGTATAGTAATTATACATAAAAAATTCAAAAAAATTGAGAAAATTAGATAAATTTTCAACATTTTTCTTTAAATTTCCGATATAATAACTTTTGGGCCAGCTGTTTCGGAATGCATTGGTTTGAAGGATACTCTAGAGAATCAATTCGCATGATTTTCATATCAAAGTTATAATCGGTATAATGATTATACACAAAAATTCAAAAAATTCAGAAAATTAGATAAATTTCCAATATTTCTCTTTAAATTGCCGGTCTAATAACTTTTGGGCCAGCTGATTTAGAACGAGATTGTTTTAAGAAAACTCTAGAGGATCATTCTGCATGATTTTTATATCAAAGTTATAATCAGTATAGTAATTATACATAAAAAATTCAAAAAAATTGAAAAAATCAGATAAATTTTTAACATTTTTCTTTAAATTTCCGATATAATAACTTTTGGGCCAGCTGTTTCGGAATGCATTTGTCTGAAGGATACTCTAGAGAATCAATTCGCATGATTTTCATATCAAAGTTATAATCGGTATAATGATTATACACAAAAATTCAAAAAAATTCAGAAAATTAGATAAATTTCCAACATTTCTCTTTAAATTTCCTATATAATAACTTTTGGGCAGGCTGTTTCGGAATGCATTTGTCTCGAGGATACTGTAGAGAATCATTTTGCATGATTTTCATATCAAAGTTATAATTAGTAAAATAATTATATGTTCAAAATTCAAAAATTGAGAAATTAGATAAATTTCCAACATTTTTCTTTAAATTGCCGGTCTAATAACTTTTGGGCCAGCTGATTTTGAATGCGATTGTTTTAAGAAAACTCTAGAGGATCATTCTGCATGATTTTTATATCAAAGTTATAATCAGTATAATAATTATGCATTAAAAATTCAAAAAATTGAGAAAATTAGATAACTTCCCAACATTTCTCTTTAAATTTCCTATATAATAACTTTTGGACCAGCTGATTCGGAATGCATTTGACTCAAGGAAAGTCTTGAGAATCTGTTTGCATGATTTTTATATTAAAGTTACAATTTATTAAATAGTTACAAATCAATAATTCCGAAAAATTGATAAAATCTTGAAAATTTTGAGGTTAATAAACAAAATAATTATAGTCATTACTTTTGGGCCAGCAATTATACGACGCGATGATCTTTAGAAATTATTAGGGATTAATTCTATTGATTTTTGTGCTAATCCAATCATTGATAAAGTATTAATATTTATTAAGTGTGGTAATCTGCGATTTTCTAAAGTTTGGTTATTTTATTGTTTAAACTTTTATTATTAAAGATAATTGATTACTTAGTTCTATGTATTGCTAAAAATACATGATTCATTATTATTTAACATTATTTGAGTGATATTTGGTAGAAATGAGAGTATAAAAAGTTTCGGGTCCCTCATGCTTCTACGCCTATGTACGGCGGATAGGTTCAGCGGGTAGCTTCAGCTTCATCCCAAAAGTTATTAGACCGGCAATTTAAAGAGAAATGTTGAAAATTTATCTAATTTTCTCAATTTTGTGAATTTTTTATGTATAATTACTATACTGATTATAACTTTGATATAAAAATCATGCAGAATGATCCTCTAGAGTTTTCTTAAAACAATCTCGTTCTAAATCAGCTGGCCCAAAAGTTATTAGACCGGCAATTTAAAGAGAAATGTTGGAAATTTATCTAATTTTCTGAATTTTTTTGAATTTTTTGTGTATAATCATTATACCGATTATAACTTTGATATGAAAATCATGCGAATTGATTCTCTACAGTATCCTCGAGACAAATGCATTCCCGAAACAGCTGGCCCAAAAGTTATTATATAGGAAATTTAAAGAGAAATGTTGGAAATTTATCTAATTTTCTGAATTTTTTTGAATTTTTTTGTGTATAATTATTATACCGATTATAACTTTGATATGAAAATCATGCAGAATGATCCTCTAGAGTTTTCTTAAAACAATCTCTGTTCTAAATCAGCTGGCCCAAAAGTTATTAGACTGGCAATTTAAAGAGAAATGTTCAAAATTTATCGAATTTTCTCAATTTTTTGAATTTTTAATGCATAATTATTATACTGATTTTAACTTTGATATAAAAATCATGCAGGATGATTCTCTAGAGTTTCTTTAAAACAATCGCATTCCAAATCAGCTGGCCCAAAAGTTATTAGACCGGCAAGTTGAAGAGAAACGTTGGAAATTTATCTAATCTTCTCAATTTTTTGAATTTTTAATGTATAATTATTATACTGATTATAACTTTGATATGAAAATGATGCGAATTAATTCTCTAAAGTATCCTCCAAACAAATGCAGTCTGAAACACCTGGCCCAAAAGTTATTAGACTGGCAATTTAAAGAGAAATGTTGAAAATTTATCTAATTTTCTCAATTTTTTTGAATTTTTGTGTATAAACATTATACCGATTATAACTTTGATATGAAAATCATGCGAATTGATTCTTAAGAGTATCCTTCAGACAAATGCAGTCCGAAACACCTGGCCCAAAAGTTATTAGACCGGCAATTTAAAGAGAAATGTTGAAAATTTATCTAATTTTCTTAATTTTTGAATTTTTATGTATAATTACTATACTGATTATAACTTTGATATAAAAATCATGCAGAATGATTCTCTAGAGTTTTCTTAAAACAATCGCATTCCAAATTAGCTGGCCCAAAAGTTATTAGACCGGCAATTTAAAGAAAAATGTTGGAAATTTGTCTAATTTTCTCAATTTTTGAATTTTGAACATATAATTATTTTACTAATTATAACTTTGATATGAAAATCATGCAAATTGATTCTCTACAGTATCCTCGAGACAAATGCATTCCGAAACAGCTGGCCCAAAAGTTATTATATAGGAAATTTAAAGAGAAATGTTGGAAATTTATCAAATTTTCTGAATTTTTTCGAATTTTTTGTGTATAAACATTATACCGATTATAACTTTGATATGAAAATCATGCAAATTGATTCTCTAGAGTTTCCTTAAAACAATCGCATTCCAAATCAGCTGGCCCAAAAGTTATTAGACCGGCAATTTAACGAGAAATGTTGGAAATTTATCTAATTTTCTCAATTTTTTGAATCTTTAATGTATAATTATTTTACTAATTATAACTTTGATATGAAAATCATGCAAATTGATTCTCTCGAGTATCCTCGAGACAAATGCATTCCAAAACAGCTGGCCCAAAAGTTATTATATCGGAAATTTAAAGAAAAATGTTGGAAATTTATCTGATTTTCTCAATTTTTTTGAATTTTTAATGTATAATTATTTTACTAATTATAACTTTGAGATGAAAATCATGCAAATTGATTCTCTCGAGTATCCTCGAGACAAATGCATTCTGAAACAGCTTGGCCAAAAGTTATTATATCGGAAATTTTAAAGAAAAATGTTAAAAATTTATCTAATTATCTCAATTTTTTTGAATTTATTATGTATAATTATTATGCGATTGTTTTAAGGAAACTCTAGAGAATCATTCTGCATGATTTTTATATCAAAGTTATAATCAGTATAATAATTATACATTAAAAATTAAAAGAATTGAGAAAATTAGATAAATTTCCAACATTTCTCTTTAAATTTCTATATAATAACTTTTGGGCCAGCTGATTTGGAATGCGATTGTTTCAAGGAAACTCTAGAGAATCTTTCTGCATGATTTTTATATCAAAGTTATAATCAGTATAATAATTATACATAAAAATTCAAAAAAATTGAGAAAATTAGATAATTTTCCAACATTTTCTTTAAAATGCCGGTCTAATAACTTTTGGGCTAGCTGATTTGGAATGCGATTGTTTTAAGGAAACTCTAGAGAATGATTCTGCATGATTTCTATATCAAAGTTATAATCAGTATAATAATTATACATAAAAAAAAAATGAGAAAATTAGATAAATTTCCAACATTTTTCTTTAAAATGCCGGTCTAATAACTTTTGGGCCAGCTGATTTGGAATGCGATTGTATTAAGGAAACTCTAGAGAATCATTCTGCATGATTTTCATATCGAATTTATAATCAGTATAATAATCATACATAAGAATGTCAAAAAAATTGAGAAGATCAGATAAATTTCCAACATTCCTCTATAAATTTTCGATATAGAAACTTTTGGGCCAGCTGCTTCGGACTGCATTTGTCTGGAGGATACTTAGAGAATAAATTCGCATGATTTTCATATCAAAGTCATAATCAATTTAATAGTTATACATTCAAAATTCAAAAAAAAATTGAGGAAATTCGATAATTTTCAACATTTCTCTTTAAATTTCCGATATAATAACTGTTGGGCCAGCTGTTTCGGAATGCATTTGTCTCGAGGATACTCGAGAGAATCAATTTGCATGATTTTTATCTGAAAGTTATAATTAGTAAAATAATTATACATCAAAAATTCAAAAAATTGAGAAAATTAGATAAATTTCCAACATTTCTCTTTAAATTGCCGGTCTAATAACTTTTGGGCCAGCTGATTTGGAATGCGATTGTTTTAAGGAAACTCTAGAGAATCATTCTGCATGATTTTTATATCAAAGTTATAATCAGTATAATAATTATACATAAAAAATTCAAAAAATTGAGATAATTAGATAAATTTTCAACATTTTTCTTTAAATTTCCGATATAATAACTTTTGGGCCAGCTGTTTTGGAATGCATTTGTCTCGAGGAAACTCTTGAGAATCTGTTTGCATGATTTTTATATTAAAGTTACAATTTATTAAATAGTTACAAATCAATAATTCCGAAAATTGATAAAATCTTGAAAATTTTGAGGTTAATAAACAAAATAATTATAGTCATTACTTTTGGGCCAGCAATTATACGACGCGATGATCTTTAGAAATTATTAAGGGATTTATTCTATTGATTTTTGTGCTAATCCAATCATTGATAAAGTATTAATATTTATTAAGTGTGGTAATCTGCGATTTTCTAAAGTTTGGTTATTTTATTGTTTAAACTTTTATTATTAAAGATAATTGATTACTTAGTTCTATGTATTGCTAAAAATACATGATTCATTATTATTTAACATTATTTGAGTGATATTTGGTAGAAATGAGAGTATAAAAAGTATCGGGTCCCTCATGCTTCTACGCCTATGTACGGCGGATAGGTTCAGCGGGTAGCTTCAGCTTCATTCATCATGACCAACAGCACCAAACTAAATGTGTACATCAAAATATCTTATTATTATTTGATATTTGATGATTTGGATATTTTGATGTACACATTTAGTTTGGTACTGTTGGTCATGATGATAGGTTTATTAACTATTATGCTTTATAATAGTTTAAAATTTTAACGATTCATAACATATAAGGTTTTTAAGTTGTTAGTATATTGCTAATTTCTATATTTTTTTATTTTATTTTTTTTTTATATTTTTTTAGTGACTTAAGAAGGGTTACTGATATGTAACAGAAACGTTGTCAAAAAGACTTTTTGTTAATAAACTTTTACATTTGGACAGTATGGCTTGCAGAGTTTAATTTATTTCATTATAAGTGTTACTGTCGGTGGAATCTACAAAATTAATAATGATTTCTAATGTTGATAATATAATTATATATAAAAGAATATATAACATAATTTAATTTGATTGATTTATAATTCACAATGAAACAGTAAAATGAACGTAATTAAATCTGTGAATAATATAATAGCATTTCTTACTATTTGTATTTAACTCGTGTTTTACCTTATTATTTGCATCAAATCAATAAATTATATCTCTGGCGTCGCATTTCTAAATAAGTTTTTACTAGATTAACAATTGCATTACTTAATTTTGATAACTAAATTAGATTCTTTGAGAAAATATCGAACTTCTTGTCTCTAAATATCCTTAATAAATTATTAATCTAAATATGTGTTTTGCCATTTAAAAATGAAACTAATATATTGTATTTATCATAAAAGTGCAAAACATCTTAGAATTTAGATATGAAACAAAAAATAATATTATTTCTAATGAAACTATAATCAAGCTGTCTATTACTTGAAAAAAAGATTAATATATAAAGGATATTGTCCTCTATATGTTAACCTATTTATATGACATCGAGGAGCATAGTCGGTTTCCGTTTAACACATTACATCAGGCTAGACTGTCAGACCCACCATACCGAAAACTTTGACTACTGATACCCAATGAGGTCGGATTTTTAAGAGTCGCGATATAAATGGCACATATACTAATTTTCTTTCGAAAAAAAGTTAGAGGTACCTGGCCAGATTTGAACCCATGCCCTCCGCGTTGAAGGCAAGAAGCTCTATCAAGCTGTCTATTAAGCATATGAATTAAGTTGTCATTATAAGTGTATGAGAATTTTAAATGACAAAATATGCCTATGTTATTGGCATGAAAGACAATAATCAAATGATTGTCCAACTGATTATTATCTATCTAAAAACCACTTAAATTAACATTCATAATTTTATATTTATCCATTTTATTTTCCTGTATTCTTTTAGCATATACTAGAAATGAATTTAATTTTTGAACCATTTGATATTAGTTCTCTTTTGAATATAAACACAGGAGTGTATAACGATTTATAAAATTCAAATTCTAAAATGCTTTTATATTGCTTATGTATAATATATATTATAAAATTTATTATCTATATTCTTGTCTTATGATTTAAATTTTCAAGTTTTAAATTATATAATTTTAAAAATATTTCACCATTAATTTATAAAATTATCAACCATAAACTTTGGTTCATTTTGTATTTTACCAAAATGATCAATAGTAACATTAAAAATTTAAATACATTCTCAAAAAAATATATCCATTAAAAATTTGTTATCCTAAACCAAAATGAAAATAATGTGGTTTAAAGGAATATTTTTAATCAATAATGTTTACTTTATGTTTTATTTTTTTCTATTATTTTATTTTGTAAGATACTATGTGGGTTAAAATAAAGAGTGGCATAAGT
>JAFFSR010000143.1:0-20000 GCA_017163975.1 Anastatus disparis
TTTAAGACGGTTCGCCCATCATGGGAGCTCCAGGCGCAGTGGAGCCACTATCCCCGCCTGTAAGGTGCCCTAGTTAAAGGATGCCGCAGCCGAGAAGCGGTTGTCGGGTGGTCACCCTAGCGACATCGAGTGATTCTAGAAAAGATGTTACGGGTTAGGCCCGCGCCATATTGATGCTAAAGGTTTTACGTCATCCGTATTGAGTGGGCGGCGTCAGTAACCGTGCTGCGCCTGGCCCTAAACTTCAGGCTAGACGTTCCGCAGTTCTCCTGCGCGGACTCGGTATAAGGAAATACTGACCAGGTAATCCTTCACACCTGCGCCTGTACGAACCAACTTCAACCCCTTCATTGGCTCTGGTTACGTTAGTAGAAGTACGTAACAGTTCCTAACCAACATGTGGTTTCACGGGACCTTTGCCCGTCACGACTTTCGCCGGAGAGGAGACTAACGTTTACCCTTATTACTAAACAGAGGTCAGCAAGTCACTATCAATGTACAACTCCTGTAGTCTGACGGGAATATCCATTGGTCGACAGCCGCAGCTCATTCATACATCCACTCATACTGTGTTGCTTCTTAGTACACGTAAATACGAACAATAAATTTCAATGGGTTGGCAGTTTCGTGAAGCGAAAGTGCCTACGCGATCATCCAGATATCCTTGACCATCGCTAAGGATTGCCAGCGATATGTGGATCGTGCTTAAGCCTCCGCCCCGCCACCACATCGTAGGTGGACACTTACAAGGTCAGCAACATGCGGAGGAATAATAATAATAATAATAATAATAATAATAATAATAATAATAATAATAATAATAATAATAATAATAATAATAATAATAATAATAATAATAATAATAATAATAATAATAATAATAATAATAATAATAATAATAATAATAATAATAATAATAATAATAATAATAATAATAATAATAATAATAATAATAATAATAATAATAATAATAATAATAATAATAATAATAATAATAATAATAATAATAATAATAATAATAATAATAATAATAATAATAATAATAATAATAATAATAATAATAATAATAATAATAATAATAATAATAATAATAATAATAATAATAATAATAATAATAATAATAATAATAATAATAATAATAATAATAATAATAATAATAATAATAATAATAATAATAATAATAATAATAATAATAATAATAATAATAATAATAATAATAATAATAATAATAATAATAATAATAATAATAATAATAATAATAATAATAATAATAATAATAATAATAATAATAATAATAATAATAATAATAATAATAATAATAATAATAATAATAATAATAATAATAATAATAATAATAATAATAATAATAATAATAATAATAATAATAATAATAATAATAATAATAATAATAATAATAATAATAATAATAATAATAATAATAATAATAATAATAATAATAATAATAATAATAATAATAATAATAATAATAATAATAATAATAATAATAATAATAATAATAATAATAATAATAATAATAATAATAATAATAATAATAATAATAATAATAATAATAATAATAATAATAATAATAATAATAATAATAATAATAATAATAATAATAATAATAATAATAATAATAATAATAATAATAATAATAATAATAATAATAATAATAATAATAATAATAATAATAATAATAATAATAATAATAATAATAATAATAATAATAATAATAATAATAATAATAATAATAATAATAATAATAATAATAATAATAATAATAATAATAATAATAATAATAATAATAATAATAATAATAATAATAATAATAATAATAATAATAATAATAATAATAATAATAATAATAATAATAATAATAATAATAATAATAATAATAATAATAATAATAATAATAATAATAATAATAATAATAATAATAATAATAATAATAATAATAATAATAATAATAATAATAATAATAATAATAATAATAATAATAATAATAATAATAATAATAATAATAATAATAATAATAATAATAATAATAATAATAATAATAATAATAATAATAATAATAATAATAATAATAATAATAATAATAATAATAATAATAATAATAATAATAATAATAATAATAATAATAATAATAATAATAATAATAATAATAATAATAATAATAATAATAATAATAATAATAATAATAATAATAATAATAATAATAATAATAATAATAATAATAATAATAATAATAATAATAATAATAATAATAATAATAATAATAATAATAATAATAATAATAATATAATAATAATAATAATAATAATAATAATAATAATAATAATAATAATAATAATAATAATAATAATAATAATAATAATAATAATAATAATAATAATAATAATAATAATAATAATAATAATAATAATAATAATAATAATAATAATAATAATAATAATAATAATAATAATAATAATAATAATAATAATAATAATAATAATAATAATAATAATAATAATAATAATAATAATAATAATAATAATAATAATAATAATAATAATAATAATAATAATAATAATAATAATAATAATAATAATAATAATAATAATAATAATAATAATAATAATAATAATAATAATAATAATAATAATAATAATAATAATAATAATAATAATAATAATAATAATAATAATAATAATAATAATAATAATAATAATAATAATAATAATAATAATAATAATAATAATAATAATAATAATAATAATAATAATAATAATAATAATAATAATAATAATAATAATAATGGGGGATAACCCAGTGATCCCTATCAGGCAGGATAAGGTGAGGGAGACGCCAACTTTCAGGGTCCAAGTACCCGCCTCCTGGGCAACGTGGCCGTCGCGTCAATGCTCTCTGCAGCAACGCTATAACGGCCGCGGCAGATGAAAGCTCTGGCTCTAGGTCCACCTGACCCGGGTGGTAGCACCTAGTAAGGGTCCCTTGACCTGGGGTACAGGTCAGGAGGAGAAATAACCTCGCAAAAAAAAACCAGGGACTATCTGACCCGGATGGTGAAACCCTGTAAGGGTCCCGCTTTGGGTACAAGATAGGGGTGGTTCCCCGAATAAATAAACTACTTTCATGGGATATGTGCGATTCAAATACAGGATTACCCCAGTCGAGTACCCCTCTAAAGGGAAATCTCACCTCCGCTTCCGATCAGGTGAAAGCCCTGGTGGGCGGAGCTGGCCTCAAGGATTCTGGGGGAGGCAGAACACACGTTGACCATAGTGTTGCTAAGTTAAGCGACCAAGAAGCAGCGGAATACATGCATAATAAGAATCCGGCTCTTAAATTATTGCCGAAGCAAGTGGTTTCAAATTATAATAAGTTCGATAGCGCGTGGCAGAATATTGGAAATCTGGACGCAGAAATGGAAAAAATACTAGAGAAATTAGACATTTCTATTTCTTTTATTAATCGTTTCATGCTAAAAAACAATTCTAAAGATGTTAAAGATAATGCTGAGATGGCAGTAGAGTACATTGAGATACTCAGAAAAATGGTAAAAGATAAAAAAGAAATGAAAGACGCCTTTAATGAGGAGTTACAAATTCTCCTAGAGCAATCAAAACAAGGTATAGAGGAGCGGAAGGATAAAACACCAAGAAGCAGCAAATCATATCGAAATCTACAAAAACCTAGCCAAGGCAAGGTCGGTAGAGCTAATGGAGATTTTACAAGCGCAGCGGGGGCAAGAGGTAGCAAGAGGGACCTGTCAGAATCCCCTGCTTCTGAAGACAAAAGAATAGCGAAGAAGAAAAAAGACACTCTAGAGGATAAAGATCTTAGAAAAAAAACGGAAGCAGAAAGCGAAACATGGACGCAGGTCTCTTACAAAAAAAATGAAGCCTCTAAAAGACGAATGAATGGAAGAAAAGCCGGAAAAGAAAGAAAAAACCCAACCCGGAATAGCAGAACTGATGCTATTAAAGTTACAGCAAATGCTGATTCTTCATATGCAGATATTATAAAAAAAATGAAACTCTCTGTAGATCCAAAAAAATATGGAGCAGAAATCACGGCAATAAGGAGAACTAGAAATAACGATATTCTGGTTGTCCTTAAAAAAGGTGAAAACACTGGAAAACTCAACAGTGAAATCAAAGAAGTTTTAGGAAAAGATGCCGAGGTGGAATGCCTTACCCCATACACTACTATAGAGATTAGAGACATCGATGAAACAGTCTCTACTCAAGAAGTGGAACAAGCAATTCAACAGGTCATAGCAGATACCTCGTATAAATTTGATGATGCAGTGAAGCTCAAAGAAGGGAGAGGCGGAATGAAGTCACTTACAGTCAAATTGACACAAAACCAAGCAGACTTAATGCTAGAAGCCCAGAAAATTAGGATTGGATGGGTTAATTGCAGAATTATAAAAAAAGAATCGATAACTCGTTGCTATAAATGCCACGGATTTGGGCACACGTCACGTGTATGCAACGGACCAGACAGAAAGGATAACTGTTGGAAGTGTGGGGAAAACTGGCCACATAGGAAAAAACTGTAAGAACAGAGCGAAATGTATGGCATGCGAAGATAAAGGTTATGAAGACGTTAATCATACCCCAGGTAGTAGAGAATGTACTTCACGGAGGGAAGCATGGAACAAAAAGATAAGAAGAAAAAATGGATTCGAAGATTTTAAAGATATTGCAAATTAATTTAGGAAAAGGAAATTAGCATATGACCTCTTAACTCAAACAAGCATTAATTATAAGACGGATATATTAGCGTTTAGTGAACAACCAGAAGAAACCAGCAGTGGAGATGTGGTACCAAGATAAATCGGAAAGGGCCGGCATTAAAATCTGCAATCCGAAAATAGGGGTGGATAAACGTGCCCAAACGAAAAATGGATATGTGTGGATAGAGAATAAAAGCATGCGGATCTACAGCTGCTATTTCTCACCAAATGACCCTCTACATGTATTTAGCAAACAGCTCGATAAACTTGAGAAAGATTTAAGGAAGCTACAGGTGACATACTTATATTAGGAGATTTCAATAGCAAATCACCAGAGTGGGGAGATCCCCGCTTAGACAAAAGAGGAGAACTGGTAAGCGAACTAATAGCTCGTAACGACCTAGTAGTCCTAAACAAAGGTACCAAACATACGTTTAGAAGAGGGGCTGCTAAATCAGTTCTAGATATATCGATAGCTTCAACCGCTATATCAAAAAGGATTTGTAAATGGGAGGTACTAAAAGAAGAAACCTTAAGTGACCATCAGTACATAGAAATTCACATAAAACTTAAAGGAAGCCCAGATATAGCAGAACTTTCAACGAAAAAGAAAGTGCGCTGGAACCAGAAGAAGCTGAATAGAACAGCCTTAATCAAAGCTCTAGAAGAACAGAGACTCATTGACGACTTAGAATCAGCATGGAAAGAAAGTGTAAGTGGAGTAGAAAGGATCGGCAAAATGGTGACAGCAGAGATAACTGAAATATGCCACCGCTCTATGCCCAAAGTTAAGGAAACCCAAAACAAAAAGCCCAAATATTGGTGGACAAAAGACATAGCTGATATGAGGAAAAGAACCTTTGCAAAGCGAAGGAAATATACAAGGTCTAAAGGCAATGAAGATCTGCAGGCTGAATATAAAAAGGCAAAAAAAGAATTAAGAAAAAAAATAATACTAAGTCAAAAAAAAACGCTGGGATGAGTTAATTCGCCAAGCAGAATATGATCCTTGGGGAATGGCATATAAAATAGTTTCGAATAAGCTTAAAGGTAAAAAAAATATTCCAGAGTTAAATAATCCAGGATGGGTAAGACAAATAATTGAAACCTTGTTTCCTAAAGTAGAAACAAAGTCTTCAATATCGGAAGAACGAGAAATATCCTCACAACAGGAGCCCTTTACTGTGGAGGAACTGATAAATGTAAAGAAATCCCTAAAAAATGGGAAAGCACCCGGAATGGATGGAATACCTAATGAGGTGCTAAAAGTCATTATAGAGTGCTACCCCGAGATGTTGCTGAATTTATATAACGCATGTATTGAGGAAGGACGCTTCTACAATTCGTGGAAAGACCAGAACCTGATTCTTTTAAGGAAGGGAACGAAACCATTGAACGAGGCAAGTTCCTATAGACCCATCTGCCTATTGGATAACCTAGGAAAAATACTGGAAGGACTCCTGGTAAATAGAATAGAGGTTAATATGATCGATGAAAATGCCTTGTCGGATAAACAATATGGATTTAGAAAAGGAAAGTCGACGGTAGACGCCATTAAGGAGGTAGTAGAGTCGGCCATGGAAGTTAAGAAGCAAGTCAACAGTAAAAAAGGATACTGTGCTTTAATTGCAGTTGATGCTAAAAATGCCTTCAACTCCTTAAGATGGGAGGATATTATTGATAGTTTAAGGGAAAAGAACATACCAGAATACCTTATCAGAATAATAAGAAACTATTTGTCGGATAGGAAAGTCATTTTTAAAGGCGAAGTGACCATAGAGGAAAGAATGACGTGTGGAGCACCACAGGGATCCAAGTTCGGTCCTCTGTTCTGGAACGTTTCATACGATGACTTCCTCAAAATGGATCTACCCAGAGACACGAAGATAGTTGGTTTCGCAGACGACGCAATAATAATTTGCAAAGCGAAAACTCCAGAAATACTCGGCATCAGAGTAAACGAAACACTTAGAAGGGTTAAAAGGTGGATGGATGCAAGAAACATAGAAATGGCTGTACACAAAACAGAAGCTATGTTGGTCACGGATAGAAGAAATTTCAATAAACCCATAATAAAAATAGGAAGCACAGAAATAAAATGGCAAAAGAAATAAAATATCTAGGTGTATTACTAGACCATCGCCTAAACTTTGCAGCACATATAAATAAGATCGCAATTGAATCGGCTGAAATAGTAGGAAATCTATCAAGAATTATGCCAAACGTTCGAGGGCCAGCAGAAAAAAAGAGGAGATTAATAGCATCAGTTGTGCAATCTAAAGTGCTTTACGCAGCACCAATCTGGGGACAAGCTCTAGATAAAGAAGTAAATAGAAGAAAACTTGTAAAAGTACAACGACGAAGCGCTATAAGAATAGTGTCGGGCTACAGAACGATTTCCGAAAATGTAGCATTAATGCTAGCAAGCCAGCCGCCAATAGACTTATTGATTAAAGAAAGAAGAGAAATACAGAGTGATATGGATGAATTAGATCCCACCAGAAATAGCAGTAACAGAGAAAGGATGAAAAATGAAGTTAAAAAGAAACATAGGTTAAACCTTATGAGAGAATGGCAGGATAGATGGAATGCGAAAGAAACCGGAAAATGGTCACATGACCTAATCCCAAACATAGAAAAATGGATAAACCGAAGCCACGGAGAAGTGAACTACTATATGACGCAAATATTATCAGGCCATGGAAATTTCGCAGCATACTTGCATCGTTTTAAATTAAGTGAGACCGCGCAGTGTGTCCACTGCAAGTACCGAGAGGAAACCGCAGAGCATACACTGTTTTACTGTGAAAAATGGAACCAACAGAGAGAAGAAACTAATAACAAACTTGGAGTAAGAATAACAACAGATAACCTAGTGCCTACCATGATAGAGAAAAAGGAAAACTGGAAGGTGATCCAAGAATTTATTAACACAGTAATGAAAACTAAAGAAAACCATAGATGAAATCACTATAATTGAATGAGAAAAAGCCAAAAGGGCTAAAACCAGCACCACCTCGAAGTAATGCTCATAAGGGCGGTCCCGGGGTGGAAAAATGCTGTATAGAGCAAGTATGCGAGGGTGAGGTTAGTAGGTGAAAATCCTGCACAGCACTGGGTGACCCGGTATTTGCCCAGGGGCAGTCTTCCCAGCATCCGCCGGAGGAGAGCTGGGGCAATCATCATTTCCAACGAATAGGTTCGAAAAGGTGAAGGCGCGAAGATTATCATCCTTTCTACCAACAGAAAAAAAAAAATAATAATAATAATAATAATAATAATAATAACAATAATAATAATGATAATGATAATGATAATGATAATGATAATGATAATGATAATGATAATAATAATAATAATAATAATAATAATAATAATAATAATAATAATAATAATAATAATAATAATAATAATAATAATAATAATAATAATAATAATAATAATAATAATAATAATAATAATAATAATAATAATAATAATAATAATAATAATAATAATAATAATAATAATAATAATAATAATAATAATAATAATAATAATAATAATAATAATAATAATAATAATAATAATAATAATAATAATAATAATAATAATAATAATAATAATAATAATAATAATAATAATAATAATAATAATAATAATAATAATAATAATAATAATAATAATAATAATAATAATAATAATAATAATAATAATAATAATAATAATAATAATAATAATAATAATAATAATAATAATAATAATAATAATAATAATAATAATAATAATAATAATAATAATAATAATAATAATAATAATAATAATAATAATAATAATAATAATAATAATAATAATAATAATAATAATAATAATAATAATGGGGGGATAACCCAGTGATCCCTATCAGGCAGGATAAGGTGAGGGAGACGCCAACTTTCAGGGTCCAAGTACCCGCCTCCTGGGCAACGTGGCCGTCGCGTCAATGCTCTCTGCAGCAACGCTATAACGGCCGCGGCAGATGAAAGCTCTGGCTCTAGGTCCACCTGACCCGGGTGGTAGCACCTAGTAAGGGTCCCTTGACCTGGGGTACAGGTCAGGAGGAGAAATAACCTCGCAAAAAAAAACCAGGGACTATCTGACCCGGATGGTGAAACCCTGTAAGGGTCCCGCTTTGGGTACAAGATAGGGGTGGTTCCCCGAATAAATAAACTACTTTCATGGGATATGTGCGATTCAAATACAGGATTACCCCAGGTGAGTACCCCTCTAAAGGGAAATCTCACCTCCGCTTCCGATCAGGTGAAAGCCCTGGTGGGCGGAGCTGGCCTCAAGGATTCTGGGGGAGGCAGAACACACGTTGACCATAGTGTTGCTAAGTTAAGCGACCAAGAAGCAGCGGAATACATGCATAATAAGAATCCGGCTCTTAAATTATTGCCGAAGCAAGTGGTTTCAAATTATAATAAGTTCGATAGCGCGTGGCAGAATATTGGAAATCTGGACGCAGAAATGGAAAAAATACTAGAGAAATTAGACATTTCTATTTCTTTTTATTAATCGTTTCATGCTAAAAAACAATTCTAAAGATGTTAAAGATAATGCTGAGATGGCAGTAGAGTACATTGAGATACTCAGAAAAATGGTAAAAGATAAAAAAGAAATGAAAGACGCCTTTAATGAGGAGTTACAAATTCTCCTAGAGCAATCAAAACAAGGTATAGAGGAGCGGAAGGATAAAACACCAAGAAGCAGCAAATCATATCGAAATCTACAAAACCTAGCCAAGGCAAGGTCGGTAGAGCTAATGGAGATTTTACAAGCGCAGCAGGGGGCAAGAGGTAGCAAGAGGGACCTGTCAGAATCCCCTGCTTCTGAAGACAAAAGAATAGCGAAGAAGAAAAAAGACACTCTAGAGGATAAAGATCTTAGAAAAAAAACGGAAGCAGAAAGCGAAACATGGACGCAGGTCTCTTACAAAAAAAAATGAAGCCTCTAAAAGACGAATGAATGGAAGAAAAGCCGGAAAAGAAAGAAAAACCCAACCCGGAATAGCAGAACTGATGCTATTAAAGTTACAGCAAATGCTGATTCTTCATATGCAGATATTATAAAAAAAATGAAACTCTCTGTAGATCCAAAAAAATATGGAGCAGAAATCACGGCAATAAGGAGAACTAGAAATAACGATATTCTGGTTGTCCTTAAAAAGGTGAAAACACTGGAAAACTCAACAGTGAAATCAAAGAAGTTTTAGGAAAAGATGCCGAGGTGGAATGCCTTACCCCATACACTACTATAGAGATTAGAGACATCGATGAAACAGTCTCTACTCAAGAAGTGGAACAAGCAATTCAACAGGTCATAGCAGATACCTCGTATAAATTTGATGATGCAGTGAAGCTCAAAGAAGGGAGAGGCGGAATGAAGTCACTTACAGTCAAATTGACACAAAACCAAGCAGACTTAATGCTAGAAGCCCAGAAAATTAGGATTGGATGGGTTAATTGCAGAATTATAAAAAAAGAATCGATAACTCGTTGCTATAAATGCCACGGATTTGGGCACACGTCACGTGTATGCAACGGACCAGACAGAAAGGATAACTGTTGGAAGTGTGGGAAAACTGGCCACATAGGAAAAAACTGTAAGAACAGAGCGAAATGTATGGCATGCGAAGATAAAGGTTATGAAGACGTTAATCATACCCCAGGTAGTAGAGAATGTACTTCACGGAGGGAAGCATGGAACAAAAAGATAAGAAGAAAAAATGGATTCGAAGATTTTAAAGATATTGCAAATTAATTTAGGAAAAGGGAAATTAGCATATGACCTCTTAACTCAAACAAGCATTAATTATAAGACGGATATATTAGCGTTTAGTGAACAACCGAAGAAACCAGCAGTGGAGATGTGGTACCAAGATAAATCGGAAAGGGCCGGCATTAAAATCTGCAATCCGAAAATAGGGGTGGATAAACGTGCCCAAACGAAAAATGGATATGTGTGGATAGAGAATAAAAGCATGCGGATCTACAGCTGCTATTTCTCACCAAATGACCCTCTACATGTATTTAGCAAACAGCTCGATAAACTTGAGAAAGATTTAAGGGAAGCTACAGGTGACATACTTATATTAGGAGATTTCAATAGCAAATCACCAGAGTGGGGAGATCCCCGCTTAGACAAAAGAGGAGAACTGGTAAGCGAACTAATAGCTCGTAACGACCTAGTAGTCCTAAACAAAGGTACCAAACATACGTTTAGAAGAGGGGCTGCTAAATCAGTTCTAGATATATCGATAGCTTCAACCGCTATATCAAAAAGGATTTGTAAATGGGAGGTACTAAAAGAAGAAACCTTAAGTGACCATCAGTACATAGAAATTCACATAAAACTTAAAGGAAGCCCAGATATAGCAGAACTTTCAACGAAAAAGAAAGTGCGCTGGAACCAGAAGAAGCTGAATAGAACAGCCTTAATCAAAGCTCTAGAAGAACAGAGACTCATTGACGACTTAGAATCAGCATGGAAAGAAAGTGTAAGTGGAGTAGAAAGGATCGGCAAAATGGTGACAGCAGAGATAACTGAAATATGCCACCGCTCTATGCCCAAAGTTAAGGAAACCCAAAACAAAAAGCCCAAATATTGGTGGACAAAAGACATAGCTGATATGAGGAAAAGAACCTTTGCAAAGCGAAGGAAATATACAAGGTCTAAAGGCAATGAAGATCTGCAGGCTGAATATAAAAAGGCAAAAAAAGAATTAAGAAAAAAAATAATACTAAGTCAAAAAAAAACGCTGGGATGAGTTAATTCGCCAAGCAGAATATGATCCTTGGGGAATGGCATATAAAATAGTTTCGAATAAGCTTAAAGGTAAAAAAAAATATTCCAGAGTTAAATAATCCAGGATGGGTAAGACAAATAATTGAAACCTTGTTTCCTAAAGTAGAAACAAAGTCTTCAATATCGGAAGAACGAGAAATATCCTCACAACAGGAGCCCTTTACTGTGGAGGAACTGATAAATGTAAAGAAATCCCTAAAAATGGGAAAGCACCGGAATGGATGGAATACCTAATGAGGTGCTAAAAGTCATTATAGAGTGCTACCCCGAGATGTTGCTGAATTTATATAACGCATGTATTGAGGAAGGACGCTTCTACAATTCGTGGAAAGACCAGAACCTGATTCTTTTAAGGAAGGGAACGAAACCATTGAACGAGGCAAGTTCCTATAGACCCATCTGCCTATTGGATAACCTAGGAAAAATACTGGAAGGACTCCTGGTAAATAGAATAGAGGTTAATATGATCGATGAAAATGCCTTGTCGGATAAACAATATGGATTTAGAAAAGGAAAGTCGACGGTAGACGCCATTAAGGAGGTAGTAGAGTCGGCCATGGAAGTTAAGAAGCAAGTCAACAGTAAAAAAGGATACTGTGCTTTAATTGCAGTTGATGCTAAAAATGCCTTCAACTCCTTAAGATGGGAGGATATTATTGATAGTTTAAGGGAAAAGAACATACCAGAATACCTTATCAGAATAATAAGAAACTATTTGTCGGATAGGAAAGTCATTTTTAAAGGCGAAGTGACCATAGAGGAAAGAATGACGTGTGGAGCACCACAGGGATCCAAGTTCGGTCCTCTGTTCTGGAACGTTTCATACGATGACTTCCTCAAAATGGATCTACCCAGAGACACGAAGATAGTTGGTTTCTGCAGACGACGCAATAATAATTTGCAAAGCGAAAACTCCAGAAATACTCGGCATCAGAGTAAACGAAACACTTAGAAGGGTTAAAAGGTGGATGGATGCAAGAAACATAGAAATGGCTGTACACAAAACAGAAGCTATGTTGGTCACGGATAGAAGAAATTTCAATAAACCCATAATAAAAATAGGAAGCACAGAAATAAAATGGCAAAAAGAAATAAAATATCTAGGTGTATTACTAGACCATCGCCTAAACTTTGCAGCACATATAAATAAGATCGCAATTGAATCGGCTGAAATAGTAGGAAATCTATCAAGAATTATGCCAAACGTTCGAGGGCCAGCAGAAAAAAAGAGGAGATTAATAGCATCAGTTGTGCAATCTAAAGTGCTTTACGCAGCACCAATCTGGGGACAAGCTCTAGATAAAGAAGTAAATAGAAGAAAACTTGTAAAAGTACAACGACGAAGCGCTATAAGAATAGTGTCGGGCTACAGAACGATTTCCGAAAATGTAGCATTAATGCTAGCAAGCCAGCCGCCAATAGACTTATTGATTAAAGAAAGAAGAGAAATACAGAGTGATATGGATGAATTAGATCCCACCAGAAATAGCAGTAACAGAGAAAGGATGAAAAATGAAGTTAAAAAGAAACATAGGTTAAACCTTATGAGAGAATGGCAGGATAGATGGAATGCGAAAGAAACCGGAAAATGGTCACATGACCTAATCCCAAACATAGAAAAATGGATAAACCGAAGCCACGGAGAAGTGAACTACTATATGACGCAAATATTATCAGGCCATGGAAATTTCGCAGCATACTTGCATCGTTTTAAATTAAGTGAGACCGCGCAGTGTGTCCACTGCAAGTACCGAGAGGAAACCGCAGAGCATACACTGTTTTACTGTGAAAAATGGAACCAACAGAGAGAAGAAACTAATAACAAACTTGGAGTAAGAATAACAACAGATAACCTAGTGCCTACCATGATAGAGAAAAAGGAAAACTGGAAGGTGATCCAAGAATTTATTAACACAGTAATGAAAACTAAAGAAAACCATAGATGAAATCACTATAATTGAATGAGAAAAAGCCAAAGGGCTAAAACCAGCACCACCTCGAAGTAATGCTCATAAGGGCGGTCCAGGGGTGGAAAAATGCTGTATAGAGCAAGTATGCGAGGGTGAGGTTAGTAGGTGAAAATCCTGCACAGCACTGGGTGACCCGGTATTTGCCCAGGGGCAGTCTTCCCAGCATCCGCCGGAGGAGAGAGCTGGGGCAATCATCATTTCCAACGAATAGGTTCGAAAAGGTGAAGGCGCGAAGATTATCATCCTTTCTACCGACAGAAAAAAAAAAAAAAAAAAAAAAAAAAAAATAATAATAATAATAATAATAATAATAATAATAATAATAATAATAATAATAATAATAATAATAATAATAATAATAATAATAATAATAATAATAATAATAATAATAATAATAATAATAATAATAATAATAATAATAATAATAATAATAATAATAATAATAATAATAATAATAATAATAATAATAATAATAATAATAATAATAATAATAATAATAATAATAATAATAATAATAATAATAATAATAATAATAATAATAATAATAATAATAATAATAATAATAATAATAATAATAATAATAATAATAATAATAATAATAATAATAATAATAATAATAATAATAATAATAATAATAATAATAATAATAATAATAATAATAATAATAATAATAATAATAATAATAATAATAATAATAATAATAATAATAATAATAATAATATATAATAATAATAATAATAATAATAATAATAATAATAATAATAATAATAATAATAATAATAATAATAATAATAATAATAATAATAATAATAATAATAATAATAATAATAATAATAATAATAATAATAATAATAATAATAATAATAATAATAATAATAATAATAATAATAATAATAATAATAATAATAATAATAATAATAATAATAATAATAATAATAATAATAATAATAATAATAATAATAATAATAATAATAATAATAATAATAATAATAATAATAATAATAATAATAATAATAATAATAATAATAATAATAATAATAATAATAATAATAATAATAATAATAATAATAATAATAATAATAATAATAATAATAATAATAATAATAATAATAATAATAATAATAATAATAATAATAATAATAATAATAATAATAATAATAATAATAATAATAATAATAATAATAATAATAATAATAATAATAATAATAATAATAATAATAATAATAATAATAATAATAATAATAATAATAATAATAATAATAATAATAATAATAATAATAATAATAATAATAATAATAATAATAATAATAATAATAATAATAATAATAATAATAATAATAATAATAATAATAATAATAATAATAATAATAATAATAATAATAATAATAATAATAATAATAATAATAATAATAATAATAATAATAATAATAATAATAATAATAATAATAATAATAATAATAATAATTTTTTTTTTTTTTTTTTATGGTGGTAAAAAACGGGAAATCTGCCTAAACCAGACCTTCAGCGACAGGATCCACGCCCGCCGTGCGATTCCGCAAAGCGTTATCGCCGTACAGGAGGGGATCCTGCCGTCGGTGTGACGGGTTCCTGAGTGCACGTCAGCCTTGACTGTGGAATGGACCTTCCATTTCACATCCAGGGCATCAGAGTCCCAGGGGACCGTCTAACCCCCTGTCCTTCTGACCGCGGTACGATTGCAAGAAGATGCAATCGTCACGCGGGCAAAAGGCCAGTAACATCCACCTCGTGACCTTTATTCCACCCCGGCACTTAAGCCTTCTCGGCATTACTTCGGGGTGGGGTCACCATTTCGCTGCTGTGCCTACCTTATAGAACCTTGTTCTTCTCTTTCTTCATTCTTTGTTATAAAGCACCTCTTTTTCTAGAATTTTTTAATGACTCTAGGTTCTTCCTCTTCTCGGCTTCTAGGGCTCGCCTGAACACCTTGCAAATTCCGCTACCAGCCACATGTTCGGTATTTTCGCCGTCTAAACCTTCTTGTAGACACAAGAAGCAACAAGCATCGTTTCCACATTGCGCTCTTGTATGTCCTGCTTTCCCGCACCTGAAACAATGCGCAGACCTGTCGGGTCCCTGGCACTGATCTTGTCTGTGACCAAAGCCCAGACTATTATGGCATCTTATCACCATGATTCTCCGTTCTACCCTGCAGTTAACAAATCCTATCTGGATTCTTTCCTTGCTCAAGAGATCTTCCGCCTCGGTCTCACTAAGAACAACCACTGCCATCTTAGATCCAACTTTATTAGGTCCGAGAATCATCACCTTCCGAGCTCCTTGTTCAGAGCCTAGGACCCGACTTATTGCTTCCTGCACCTCGACCTCTGTTGTCATCTGGTCCAGATCACGAATTTCAATTGTCCTTTTCCGCTCATCCATACTTATGGTTCCTAGATCCCCTACTGCAACTTTAACATTATCAGCAAAGGCCTTTTTATCGGACTCTTTCGAGATCTGGATTATAAGGTTTCCCTTTGTTGTAGGTCTAACGCTCAAGACTTCCGTGCTACTATCCTGCGGCTTAACTCCCGTGCGAAGCTTTCAAGGACGTCAGCGTATGTGGACCCTTGTGTAATTTTTACAACTACTGCTTCTGTCTTCCTGGTTCTTGGCTTCTCAGCTGTAGGACGCATCTGACTGGTTAGCGCCGTCTGCGTGAGAGGTTGCGTATTCGCAACCTCAAACGTCGCTTTCTTTTTCTTTCTTTTCTTTTGCCGTCCATCCTCCGGGCTGTTACTTACGCTGCCTCGGTCCCTTTTGAGACCACTGCACGCAAGCACAGTATCTCTGAGGACCTCAGCATGCATACGTCTCCGTCCTATTTTTCTCTGCGTGTGTTGATCATAAATTTGATCAACCGCGTTCCACAGAAACTTTGCTTTATCCTTAATTTGTTCCTGCTGATCAGCAGCATGCTTTAGGTGGTCCTGCAATCTTTCCACCGCACTTTGAATCTTAAGATTGGTGTTTTTTTTCAAAGCTTCCTGTATAGTTTTCACTTCTTTCTTCATTTCCTCTATCAGAATATCTTGACTTCTCGTCGCTTCCAAAAATTCTTCGATATCTGCCCGCATGCCATCCTGCTCAAAGCCTGACGCATCGCTGAAAGCACTTTTCGCACTCCCTGCGCTAGCAATACTGCTCTGGCTACTTCTTCGTACCCTCGGTACTTGCAGACTATCCGTTTCACGTTTTTATACGAGGTTGTCTCCTCTAGCCTTTCCGTAGAAATAATTGCCGTTGAGGTCTGATCTCCCGACCCCTGCGACAATATGGTCAACGTGAATTCGACCTCCCCAGAATCCATGAGGCCAGCTCCGCCCACCGAGGCTTTCACTCGATCGGAAGCGGAGGTGAGATTTCCTGTGAAGGGGTACTCACCTGGGGTATTACTGTATTTGAATCCGACATCTTCCATTAATATGGTTAATTTAGTCAGGGAACCACCCCTATCTTGTAACCCAAAGCGGGACCCTAACAGGGTTACTACCATCCGGGTCAGATAGTCCCTGGTTTTTTTGCGAGGTTATTTCTCCTCGGGTCATTACTTCCTATTTGCCGTCAACGTTATAGCATTGCTACAAAGAGCATTGATGCGACGATGACGCCCAGGAGCGGTTGGGCAATGCCCGGAACCTGGAAGACAACACTTGCTCAAGGGGCCTCTTCAAGCCGACTCCCAATAATAATAATAATAATAATAATAATAATAATAATAATAATAATAATAATAATAATAATAATAATAATAATTTTTTTTTTTTTTTTTTTTTTTTTTTCCATTGGTTGAACGAATAAAATCTGCTGTCAGACCGCCGTCAGTTCACTGGGCTCGGATATATCCGGGAACAGAGTACAGACGGTTGAGAGGGGTTCTAGATAAACTAGCAAACCTCTAAAATTACGCGATCCTCATGCCTGTCTAATGATAGCAAAAAAATGCAGTCACTGGACGTGCAAGAGATTCTCCAATCATCACTCACGGCGTTTGTTCCACCCCGGAAACTGTTTATCACATTACTTCAGGGTGGCACCGCGTTCTAAGTCTTTTTCGACCTTTTCCTTCTGACTTCTTCTGTAAATATACAGATTTCCAATAATATAGATCTATGCCTAATAAGCAACATGATTTAAAAGGCTATCTTTCTGCCTGGCGATCGGCTCTGTAAAGGGGAGCATAAATCGATCGCTATATATGGTATGGTATGGACTGGCTCTGTAAAGGAGCAAAATCAGTCCATAATTTTCTCTTCAGTCTTGATTCTCCTGTTCTAAGATGGATCTTATGCCTCTTGTGGGGCTATCCTCTCTACCGCGTCTGACTCATACTAACATTCAATCTCGCGCTTATTTACAACGACACTCATTCATACCACAGCTAAAGCTGGCGCTTTTGCTGCTATCTCAAACATTTCCTGGGTGCACGATTCGTTCTCGTCCTTAAGACGAGTCCTCGTCGTCACCCTCCGCACCCGAATCTATGGGACCGGCTACTGCCTCTAGGTTATGGTGAGGTATAAGCCTGACTCCCCGCTCCTCATTCGCACTTAGTTCGATTGCCCTATCTAAGAACGGTTTCTTCTTTCTTAGGACGCTTTCGACAAATAGTGCCATAGCGTCCCACTTTTCTTTGGCCGACAACATTTCACTGATAATGTTATCTGGCGTTCACGCTTCGAATATCCTCTCAACCTGGCGTCTTTCTTCGTTCCACTGATGGCAGACGAAAAACGTATGATACGCATCGTCGCGATCCGCGAAACAGAAGATGCAGCCCGGGCTCTGGGTCTTTCCCATTTTACTGAGATAAGCGCAGAAATACCCGTGGTTACTAAGGAACTGGGTGAGGTAATAGTTGACCTCCCCGTATCTTCTATCGACCCATGGAGCCAGCTCCCTAATGAGCACGTGTGTCTATCGGCCTTTCACCATCTGATTCCATGTTTTTTGCCAGGTTTCCATGGTCACCTGTCTTTCTTCTTTCTGAACGATTGCAGTTCCATCTTCTGTTTACTTCCGTTCGTAGGTTCGCTTGCGTTCCATCGCCTGTAATTCGATCGGGATGATTCCTGCGATGACTAGCACCGCGGGTCCCGAGACAGTGCGATAGGCGCTGGTGACTCTAAGAGCCCCTCTCCTTTGAACAGAAGATAGTACGCTTCGGTGCGTCTCTTTTCTCATTTGGTTAGCCCATATTTCAGAGCCGTACAATAAGATGGACGTCGTGACTGTCATTAAAAGTCGTCGTTTGCTTGATTTCGGGCCGCTGGTATTGGCCATAAGACGACTTAACTGCAACGTTTTCTTTATCGCTTTATTAGCGACGTGTTTTAGGTGCGTCAAAAAGTTAGTTTTGCATCTAGCTTTATGCCGAGATACGTCACCTCACTTCTTGTCTGCACCACGTTTGTGCCTACTGTCATGGGAAACTCGATGTTGATGTGTTTCCAAGTTAAGGGCACGATTTCTGTTTTGGCCATCGCTATTTCGAGACCATGCTTCACCATCCACTCGGAAATTCTTCCCATCGCCGTGTTTAGTATGTGCTGGGCAATGTTTTCGTTTTTCGCGGAGATGACTAAAGCGACATCATCAGCGTACGCAAACATTTTCACCCCATCCGGCATTGCAAGTCTGAGTAATGCATCGAACAGGATGTTCCAGAAGTCTGGGCCGAAGATCGAGCCCTGTGCCACGCCTGCGCTAAGGTCTTTTTCACGCCAGCCTTCTTCTGTTTCATAGCGGAGGATACGGTTTCTCAGATAGTCTCGTATCACTCGCATAAGGTATTCTGGTACATTAAACTCTTTCAACGCAGCAAGGAGGTCAGGCCATTTTGCTGAGTTGAAAGCGTTTTTCGTATCCAGCATGACTAGAAACGCAATAAGACGGGAATGATGGTTCCCAGTCCATCCTTCTTTGCTACCTTTACTACTTCTTCTACTGCATTTACGGTAGACCGCTTTTTCCTGAAGCCGTACTGGTTGTCAGCGAGATCGCCAGCCGCCTGTACAGCTCCTTGTAATCGCGGTTTAAGCAGCCTCTCGTATAGCTTCCTGCTTCGTCCAACATGCAGAGTGGCCTGTGGGACGATGGATGCCGGGGATCACCTCCCTTTCCTTTGTTGATCAGCACAAGACGCGCAATCTTCCAGGGAGTGCTAAACACACCCGTCTGGAGGCACGCGTTGTACATGTTCAACAAGAGAGATGGCGCTTTCACCGCTATGCATTTAAGGACCTCGGATGGTATTCCGTCAGGCCCAGGTGCCTTATTGTTCTTCATCATTCTTGCAGCTATCTGAAGCTCTCCGCTTGTAAAGAGCGGGATCTCTTCTGGTTCTCCTGTATTCTCCTGTTCTTCGAGTGGTGGATGCGTAGGGAACAAGTGGTTTACGATGTTCGCCATGGTCTCTT